>OZ023264.1:163680354-163842854 GCA_964006375.1 Tillus elongatus
TGGAAAATTGATACTGCGAATTTGAAACTCTTAGAGAGTGTGGTTTTTATCGGCCCATGTATGTAAATTGTGAAAATTTACCATACCTTTTCGCGTAAATGACGCCTCATCAGTAAATAGTACACGTTTAGAAAAATGTTGGTCGTGCCTAAGTTTGCTTAAGAACCACTGACAAAACATTACCCTTGGTTGAAAGTCTCTAGGTAGAAGTTCCTGGACACGTGTAAAATGATAGGGATATAAACTTTGATCCTTCAGAGTTCTGTGAACTGATGATGCCGAAATATTACCCAGTTCGGTGGCAATAATTCTCGTACTTGTACTAGGATCACGTTCAACTCTATTTAATATTGCCTCTTCAACTCGTACAGTTCGGCGGTATCTTCTGCGTCCAGAGTCAGCTTTTAAAGGTTTTAAAGAACCAGCTTCTCTCAAATGTCTTACAATACGTGGGAAAATATTTTTGTCAGGAATTCTCCTTTGCGGATAAGTTTCCTGATAAACTCGCACAGCTTGTCTAGCATTTTGATTTGTTTGTCCATAAATTAACAACATATCAGTCAAATCAGCTGAAGTGTACTTAATGAAAACCATCTTGAGAGGAGGAAATAATATTAATGAGCAGCTCAGTATCAACAAATAACTCAAAACGAAAATACTGCACCGTATGAAAATTTAAAGAATAGCACGAAAAATCTTTTGACGCCTACAAAGCACTTCAAAATTGTAGAATTTAGAGAACTGACAAAAATTATAGTTTCATGGCACTTTACGATTACTGTTTTCATTACTCCAACGAATCGGTATTTTGCCCCTTTTTATAAAATTAATCATATCTCCTAGGGGATACCCTGAACGAAAAAATACCAAGAGGCAGCTTTTGTGGATTATGTAATAAGCTTCATAACTGATGTATCAAAATTGGAAAAAGACAGTGGCGCACATATTTTTTCCCCAAATGAATTTTTACAGTTACCCCGTACGCATGCCACTGACGCAGTTGTAAGCGGATTTTCACTTGAAAATATTCACATATATATATATATATATATATATATATATATATATATATATATATATATATATATATATATATATATATATATATATATATATATATATATATACAAGAAGGGTTAAGGGCAAAGCCTTAAGGAGACAACC
Source organism: Tillus elongatus (assembly GCA_964006375.1). NCBI lineage: Eukaryota > Metazoa > Arthropoda > Insecta > Coleoptera > Cleridae > Tillus > Tillus elongatus. Next base: position 163,681,519 of record OZ023264.1, read on the forward strand.
GCATACACGTGTTTCAAGCTTATTAGCCATCATCAGTACAGTATAGCCAGGTGAAGATGGGAACACTCTGGATGACGATCCTAAAATACACGGAGTCACAACAGGCAACCAGTGCACAATTGCAGCAACATTTGGAAGACCCTCAATTCGAGGGAAACAACCAAAAAAGCCACGGAGTATTTTTGCATCTTCATCCAGAGTGTTATAAGCTTGAAACACGTGTATGGGGTTGTCTCCTTGCGGCTTTGCCCTTAACCCTTCTCCTTGTATAGTACTGAAATGCCGTGTTATACATCCTAGTATAGTTATATATATATATATATATATATATATATATATATATATATATATATATATATATATATATATATATATATATATATATATTTATTTATTTATTTACGAAAATTCGCTACCGTAACGCATTTGCTGCGTTCAGACTTTTATATTCTAATGGAGTTAGCGTACACCTACAATTTGCACATTTTTAATAACAATACTATATATATATATATATATATATATATATATATATATATATATATATATATATATATATATATATATATATATATATATATATATATATATTCGTTGTATTGATATAAGTTAATCAGACTTTAGTTCTAAACATTCTGAGCTATTTTATAAGAAAACTTAGGATTTTGCAGCCGTGACAAAATGCATAGCACTCTTTATCCAGCTAAGCAAATCAGCTACAAGTACTCCAAGAAGGCTAACGGAAGCAAGCCATCCATCATTGCATATTGCATAAATCAACATAGAGAAAACCCGACCTGACGAATTCTAAATTTGTAGGTCATGCCCGGACTCTAAAGCTGAGCTCTCCCATCTTATCCCTTCTCCTCCACTGTTTACAATGAAATGAACTAAGATTAAAACAATACAAAAGAAAATTCGTATTTACATACAAAGCAGAAGTTAGCAGGCTGCGATCGCGCAAACTGAATTTACTGAGGCGGTTGATAGCTGCTCCTTTACATGCCTTGCTTTTCAATGGACCACCGCCTTCTATGTTTACTGCGATTCATTTCATTAAGCTGTGTGCACTTTCTGAAGGGCCTGGAGGGACGTCTGCTGCTTAGTGCTAACTTGGATGTTTCTACTGCTTTCCTGCTTCGTCTCGCTTTTTGCCTTCTCCTCGCCGCCGCCACACACGGAACCCATCATGAATAAACAGCTCATTTCGGCATCGTTTGGGTTACTTTCTATTGATTATGCGTATTTTGCGTTGTACCTTTTACAATAATTGCCTCGAAAAGAGAAATAAGGAAACAAAGCGCTTTCTTTTTAAATTAGGGCTTAGCTCCAGCAACATTGTTACTTAAAAAGTGAAGAAATGCTCTAACTTCTCTTTTTAACAAACAACTAAATTTATTTCATCCAAAAGGCGTTATATAGTAAACAGGTTTTAAAATGAATTCCGTACGCAGCTAGCGCGATATGGTAGCTAATAAACGTAAAAAATAATATCTAATGTACGAGGCTTGTTCAATTAAAACCCATATTTGGTCAGGTCAGCCTTGGAAACAGTTGTTATCACTCAACTGACGTTTTGCAATGTTAGTTGTGTTTGTAAACATCACACTGATCAGTTCCTATCATTTGTATTTGACAGCGATTTTAGGTATTGTGACTTTAAAATGGCATTTGTTGTTAACAATCCGTCCAAATATAATCAGCGTGTGCGGTCATTCAATTTTTGTGTGCTGAAGGTTTGCAACTATTGCAAATTCATACGCGAATGCAAGCACTGTATGGAAACGCAAGTTTTGCGTATCAAACTATCAAGGAATGGTGTCGAAAATGTAAGAGTGGAAGAGAGGCGACGAATGATAAGCCTCGACCAGGTGCATTGAGTACTGCATCAACAGACAGGAATGTGGCATGTGTAGAAGGCCTGATTAGAGAAAATCGTCATATGTCAATCAGAGCAATTTCATAAAATGTTGGTGTGAGTATAGGATCTGTCCATAGTATCGTACACAAACTGGGTTACAGCAAAAGGCGTTAAAAGGTAATCGTTTTCAGTCGGACGAAGAAGTACAAAATGCCTTAAATGAATTCTTCGAGCAGCAGCCACAAGAATTCTTTAAGCAGGGTATACATCGGTTGGTGAAACAATGGGATATGTGCCTTAATAATAGTTGTCATTATTTGTATATATATTTGCTAATAAATTTGTTCTGAACCAAAGATGAGTTTCAATTGAACAAGCCTCGTATTATTTATTTCCAGATCTCGATTTACAATCGAATGTATTTTTGTTTCAGATAGTATAAATTAATTAATGTCAGCTCACCTCTGACATCAGCTTGTGTAACCCAGGTCATCATCAAATTCGACATAAGGGATTTCCTGCTAAACTAAGCTGGATTCGAAACCTAGATATTTAATCAAGTAAACAGAAAACTCAACTTGGTCTAGTTTGTTTACAACCCAAAATCGCTAATGCAGTCAATTAGGGAATACAGAACTGTTTATGATAAATTCAAATAAACATGTGAATAGTGGGCATGCAAAGTTACTTATTGCTTTAGGTTTAAGTGCTTATCTTTTTATGTTCACATGTATATATGTTTCTTTTAATGTTTTAATAAATACCTTTTAGTGAATTTTCTTAAAAAATATAACCATGAGGAGATCCCGACTTTTGAATTTTGAAAAAATTTCTTCAATTGAACGCGAACTAGGCCCCCTAGAACCCATATACATGGTAAGTTTCAATTTTTATATGTAATATATATGTAATATATATATATATATATATATATATATATATATATATATATATATATATATATATATATATAGGGTGTCTTATCCCTGGAACACTCACGTATATCCCGGAATGAGTCCCCGTTTCTAGAGATATGTAAGGTTTTAGGTCGTGCGTGCTTTTAAGACTGAAACTATGCCGGTATTAACTATAACTATATTGTAGAACTCTATAAATATAACAATGGTGTAGTAATCAATAACAAGTAATAGACTATCGTCTTTAGCTACGGGATCCATCTGTTATCGTCGTCGCCGTCGTGGATGTATGGCCTTGCACACCGTCGTTGAGTACCTCGGCGTCTCTAGGTACTCTCTCGTCGTACTACTCGCGCACTATGTTCACTCAAGCTCTCTTCACACTCCGACCGTCTCGTACGAACTAGTCATGTGTAACACCGTGTTGAATGACACTTTTGTACTGACACCTTTCTATCTGTCATGGGTGTTTTTAACAACGTCCGTAATTGTTATGACACTGACACACTATTAACTCCCTTGTCCCTCGACTCACGCGCGTCACTCTGTAGCGCCCGGACATCTATGCATATTGTTAGTGGCAGAACGTTTATGCACACAGTTGTTGAGATAAAATTAATTCCCACAACTCGGCTCTCCTGACCATCATCCGCCTCGGATGATGAACCATTGTCATCTGAACACATTTTACGCCATGACTTCATATATTCGGAACATGTAGAAGTGTAGGTTGGACCCTCGTGGAGACCTTCTTTCTTGACATCGTAGGTATCGTTGGTCTTGACCTTCACGACAGGAATGTGGCATGTGTAGAAGGCCTGATTAGAGAAAATCGTCATATGTCAATCAGAGCAATTTCATAAAATGTTGGTGTGAGTATAGGATCTGTCCATAGTATCGTACACAAACTGGGTTACAGCAAAAGGCGTTAAAAGGTAATCGTTTTCAGTCGGACGAAGAAGTACAAAATGCCTTAAATGAATTATTCGAGCAGCAGCCACAAGAATTCTTTAAGCAGGGTATACATCGGTTGGTGAAACAATGGGATATGTGCCTTAATAATAGTTGTCATTATTTGTATATATATTTGCTAATAAATTTGTTCTGAACCAAAGATGAGTTTCAATTGAACAAGCCTCGTATTATTTATTTCCAGATCTCGATTTACAATCGAATGTATTTTTGTTTCAGATAGTATAAATTAATTAATGTCAGCTCACCTCTGACATCAGCTTGTGTAACCCAGGTCATCATCAAATTCGACATAAGGGATTTCCTGCTAAACTAAGCTGGATTCGAAACCTAGATATTTAATCAAGTAAACAGAAAACTCAACTTGGTCTAGTTTGTTTACAACCCAAAATCGCTAATGCAGTCAATTAGGGAATACAGAACTGTTTATGATAAATTCAAATAAACATGTGAATAGTGGGCATGCAAAGTTACTTATTGCTTTAGGTTTAAGTGCTTATCTTTTTATGTTCACATGTATATATGTTTCTTTTAATGTTTTAATAAATACCTTTTAGTGAATTTTCTTAAAAAAAATAACCATGAGGAGATCCCGACTTTTGAATTTTGAAAAAATTTCTTCAATTGAACGCGAACTAGGCCCCCTAGAACCCATATACATGGTAAGTTTCAATTTTTATATGTAATATATATGTAATATATATATATATATATATATATATATATATATATATATATATATATATATATATATATATATATATATATATATAGGGTGTCTTATCCCTGGAACACTCACGTATATCCCGGAATGAGTCCCCGTTTCTAGAGATATGTAAGGTTTTAGGTCGTGCGTGCTTTTAAGACTGAAACTATGCCGGTATTAACTATAACTATATTGTAGAACTCTATAAATATAACAATGGTGTAGTAATCAATAACAAGTAATAGACTATCGTCTTTAGCTACGGGATCCATCTGTTATCGTCGTCGCCGTCGTGGATGTATGGCCTTGCACACCGTCGTTGAGTACCTCGGCGTCTCTAGGTACTCTCTCGTCGTACTACTCGCGCACTATGTTCACTCAAGCTCTCTTCACACTCCGACCGTCTCGTACGAACTAGTCATGTGTAACACCGTGTTGAATGACACTTTTGTACTGACACCTTTCTATCTGTCATGGGTGTTTTTAACAACGTCCGTCATTGTTATGACACTGACACACTATTAACTCCCTTGTCCCTCGACTCACGCGCGTCACTCTGTAGCGCCCGGACATCTATGCATATTGTTAGTGGCAGAACGTTTATGCACACAGTTGTTGAGATAAAATTAATTCCCACAACTCGGCTCTCCTGACCATCATCCGCCTCGGATGATGAACCATTGTCATCTGAACACATTTTACGCCATGACTTCATATATTCGGAACATGTAGAAGTGTAGGTTGGACCCTCGTGGAGACCTTCTTTCTTGACATCGTAGGTATCGTTGGTCTTGACCTTCACGACTCTGTATGGACCTATGAACTTCGACTTCAACTTCGCCCCTGGGCAGAACTGGGTTCTTCGAATGACGACTAGATCATTTAACCCATAAGCGGCAGGTTTTCTTCTTCTCAGGTTATACGTTCTCTTATTTTCTTCCTGGACTTTGAGCAGTTGCTCTTTTGCTAATCTTCTCAACTCCTCCCTATCTTCTTGAAATTGGTTTTTCGCTTCTTCTTCGATGATTTTTCTTATCTTGATTTGAACTTTATCTTTCATCTTGACACCTATCAGCAATTCAAATGGCGTGGTTCCAATGCTTCTTTGGTAGGTGGAGTTTATAACTCTCTGGACACGATCTACGTAAAGGTACCATTTTGCTGGGTCTTCTAAGGATATCTTGGTTAGAACAGAAATAATAATAGAGTTAATTCGTTCTATCTGACCATTAGCTCTTGGTAAACCAGTAGTAATCTTATGATGCTTTACGTCGTTCTCGTTACAGTAAGATTCGAATTCTTCAGAGGTAAAGGCTGTGCCTCTGTCGGAAATAATGTTAACAGGATTTCCGAAAGTCTTTCTTTGGATCTCGAGTTTGGCAATAACTTCTTTCGAGGAGGTGCTCTTCGTCGGATATAACCAGACAAACTTCGTAAATGAGTCAATTATGGCAAGAATATATTTGTAATTCTTGTTCGTAGACTCAAGAGGACCGAGGTGATCAATATGGTATGTCTGTAAAGGAATGTCATCTTTCTTAAGTGGATGTAAAAATCCTTCCTGCTTTCCATGCTTTCTGTTAGATAAGATGCAAGGAATGCAATTTCTAATATACCTCTCGATCTTCTTCTTTACATTCGGTATGTAGTATTCTCTTTTTATTAAGTCTTCAGTTTTTCTGACTGCAAAGTGTCCTTCTTCGTGTGCTTCTTTAATTATCTCTTGTTGCATCTGCTTAGGAATTACAACTACTTCCTTTTCGTCTTCCATTTTGTAAAGTAAGTCGTTTTTCAAGATATAATTATACGGCTTTTCTTTTAAAATTTCCTTGATTGCCTTGATTTCGCCATCTTCTTCTTGACTATTTCGTATAGCTTGGGGAATGCTAGTACAAACCAACATAACAGGGTTTCTACTTAGAGCGTCCACATGCCTCATTCTGGTGCCTGATCGATGAACTACGGTACAATCGAAATCTTGAAGTAGTAAGGCCCATCTTGCAATCCTTGTTGATAAATCCCTCTTGCTCATAGTCTTCTCAAAGGCAGAGCAATCTGTCACAATATTGAAGCGTGTTCCAAGTAAGTATACTCTAAACTTCTTAAGTGCTTCGACTATTGCTAAAACTTCTAACTCATAGCTGCAATACTTCTTTTCGGCGTCCGATGTCTTCTTACTCATGTAGTAAATTGGATGCATCTGGTTATCTTCATAGGAACGTTGGAGAAGAACGGCTCCGTATCCTTCCATTGATGCGTCTGTATGCAATTCTGTCTCGGCATCTTGGCAGTAAATATTTACCACTGGCTTCTTGGCTAATATCTGCTTGAGCTTCATAAATGCATCTTTTTCTTTGAACCCAAATTTAAAGGTACGATCCTTTTTCAAAAGATCGGTTAGCGGCGATGCTATCACTGAAAATCCTGGAATGAATTTTCTAAAATAGCTGGCAAGTCCCAAAAAGCTTTGTACTTGCCTTGTCGTCCTTGGTTCTGGAAGCTTGGTTACAGCGTTGGTCTTTAGTTCTGAAGGGTAGAGCTTGGCTTCCTCTATCCTGTGACCTAAAAATTCGACAGTTCTTTTAATAAACTGACATTTTTTCTTATTAATCTCCAATCCATATTCTTCAGCGGTCTTCAAAACGATTTTTAATCTTTCCAATGCGTCTTCGTCATCCTTGGCTGGAATAATTAAATCGTCCATGTAGGGCAGTACAATTCCTTTGTTTACTAGATCTCTGAAAACTACGTCGATGTATCTCATAAATACGGATGGACTTATACAAAGACCAAAGGGAACTTTCAGGAATCGATATTGACCTTGGTGCGTCACAAATGCTGTATACTTTCGGCTTTGTTCTTCTACGGGAACGTGAAAGAAACCATTCTTAAGATCAATTGTGCTAAAAACACGATCTTTTTGCAGCTTGTCTAGCTGATCTTCTATAAGCGGCAGCGGAAATCGATCTTTTATTATCTTTTGGTTGATTCTTCTATAATCAATGCATACTCTTGGTGTACCATCTTTTTTCTTGGTTACTACCACTTGGCTAGCATATTCGGAAGTGCAGGGTTCTACTAGACCATCTCGAACCCATTGCTCAACTTGGTGATCAACAATCTCTCTTTCAAAAAACGGTAGTCTTCTAGGACTATTGTAGATCGGTTCTTCGTCTTTGACTAATATTTTCATCACAACGTTTGCAGTTTTGCATTTTCTTGGTTTATACGTCTTCACAATATGTTCAACTTCTTTTCTTATACGCGTCGGTACTTCATTTCCAATATCAACTTCATCAAGTACATCTACTTGCATTATTTCTTTAATGCCGTCGCCGTCGTCGATCTTCTTGATGGTCATCCCACTTGGATTAATCGTAAGTTCAACATGTTGGAGAAATTCATGACCTAGTATAGCAGGATTACTAGACATATATTCACCGTTGACAACATGCATCTTGGTATCAACCAGTACGTCATCTAAATCGATCTGACAGTTAAAATAGCCCAAAGGTTTCACTTTTGACTTACCGAAACCATTTAAAACTATTTTAGAATCATGCATGGTTGGTGCTCCAATACGTCGGTATACTTCTGATCCTATAAGGTTAACTTGGCTTCCGGTATCTACCAGACAAATAATATTTTCATTATTGATCCTTATAATTCTGTGCATTTTGCTCATCTTGATTACTTCAACGTTTTGCACATTCGACGTGGTGGGGTTGGTTGGAGAAGCGCCACTCTTTTTGTTTTGAGTTTGACATTCAAAAGATTTATGTCCAAACTTATTACATCTGAAACACTTGGAGCCTAGATTTTTAGATCTGCACTCATTCGACTTATGGCCTTGGTTACCACAGTTAAAACAACGAATTTTTGTCATCTGCTTCGACTTGGCATTTGACATTTCTGTTAAACTGGAAGCTGTTGCTTTATTTTTCCCTGTGTTCGGCTTGTAAGATTCCTGTTTAGTTTTCATTTCAGCGTATATTCGCAATTTTTCCTTAAATTCTTTAAATGACTTGGCCCCATACAAAAATATTTTATTCGATGGTTCATCTGTTATACCATCTATGACATAATGCATTAATGCTTCATCTTCAACTCTGCCTCGATTAGCAATCTCCTTCATTATTAAGAAATACTCATGAATGCTTTCGTTTTTCATCAACTTTCTTTCAGATAGTGCTTTATGCAGTTGGGCACTATTTAATCTTGAAGAGTATTCGTCGATTAAAACTTCTTTCAAAGATTTCCAACATTTTATATTCTTTTCTCCTTGTATGAACAGCTTTGCGAGACTTGTCAATGATTTTTTTGCAAAAATAAACATATGCAGCTGATTCCATGAACATAGATCAGCCATGTCTTCCATATCTTGAATCCATTTTTCTATTGGGTAGCCACTGCTTCCATCAAAGCGTTGAATCGAATCTTCTACGTCCCTAAAATTCATAGCAAAGAACGTTTTTCCATTCGATGAAGAGTTTGAATAAACAGAACAATTTTCTGAAAGATGATCTTCCTTCTCGGCTTCTTTGTCTTCTTCAGTCTCGTCGGCGTCACGCATAGACAGTTTTGTAATGTCTACTAGATTATCGCAAATGTTTTTTATTAACGCGTCTTTATCACAATTATAGTCCAAACACAAAATATTTGCAACCGACGTTAGGTCATTGTCCGAAAAATTAGCACTGACATAGGTGATTTTGTCTTTATATTCCTCAGAAAACACCCCGAAATCAAAACCGTTAAACTCACGCAGTCTTTGTCTATTTTTTCTATCACCTTCGCTCTGAAAAATAAGTTTATGCAAGTTCTTTATAGCACTAGTATGAGCCGACTTTATATTGTTCAAAATAATGTCTATATCTCCTAACGTCTTCATATTGTTACCTCAATTCTTAGAACGTGTAGTGTGACTTCAGGTAGGTAGAACGTCGCTTACGTCTAGCTGTGGCTGCGGCCTTGCCTCTTAGGTCGAGTCCTGGCTACTGTAGATTTCCATAATACACTGTACACACTTATATTCCGGAAAGAAACTGTCTTTCAGCTACCACACTGTTTATATCGCGGCTGGAGCCCCCATTTATAGGGTGTCTTATCCCTGGAACACTCACGTATATCCCGGAATGAGTCCCCGTTTCTAGAGATATGTAAGGTTTTAGGTCGTGCGTGCTTTTAAGACTGAAACTATGCCGGTATTAACTATAACTATATTGTAGAACTCTATAAATATAACAATGGTGTAGTAATCAATAACAAGTAATAGACTATCGTCTTTAGCTACGGGATCCATCTGTTATCGTCGTCGCCGTCGTGGATGTATGGCCTTGCACACCGTCGTTGAGTACCTCGGCGTCTCTAGGTACTCTCTCGTCGTACTACTCGCGCACTATGTTCACTCAAGCTCTCTTCACACTCCGACCGTCTCGTACGAACTAGTCATGTGTAACACCGTGTTGAATGACACTTTTGTACTGACACCTTTCTATCTGTCATGGGTGTTTTTAACAACGTCCGTCATTGTTATGACACTGACACACTATTAACTCCCTTGTCCCTCGACTCACGCGCGTCACTCTGTAGCGCCCGGACATCTATGCATATTGTTAGTGGCAGAACGTTTATGCACACAGTTGTTGAGATAAAATTAATTCCCACACATATATATATATATATATATATATATATATATATATATATATATATATATATATATATATATATATATACTTTATTTGTTTGCTGTTCGTTTGTGATTTCTTATTGGTTTGCGCGGACTGCAGTTTCGAACCGTCCCGATTCACCATCAGCACTCTACAGTAGCGTGCTGATGATGAACCGGGACGGTTCGAAACTGCAGTCTGCGCAAACCAATAAGAAATCACAAGCCTACAGCAAACAAATAAAGTGTATATTTAAAAGTGCTTGCAGTGTGGTGCAATATTTATATATATATATATATATATATATATATATATATATATATATATATATATATATATATATATTAGTGTGTGTGTGTGTGTATCACACCGACAACTTTAAAATGGGCCGATTTTGGTCAAATTTGTTAATACATTCCTGTTGCGAGTGGCTTGGATAAGTTCGTTAGTCAGGTAAATCAACCCAGGTTTTCCTTTAGAAAAAAATTATATCTCTGGAAATAACAAAGTAAGAGCAACTAAATTTGGCATGCTCGTTTCTGTTAAAAAAATATTCCACATACCAAAATTTAGGGCTCTATGTTAAAAGACAAAAAAAGTTTGAGGTAAATTAATTTTTGAATAATTAAATCTAAGTCAAGAAAGTTAAAACGTCAAAATTGAGAATTATGGTAGGAGTACGAATATGAGTGAAAATACGATAAAAAATGACAGCAAGCTCTTATATATGTGTCCAAGTCGTTATTTTTCTTTATTTCGTTAAAATATGGGCAAAAAATCCATTGTGAATCAAAATTGTTTTGTGTAAATACTCCAGCGTAACGGGTAAGCCACGTACATCAGATAGTCGACTTCTACATGAGGAGTTCTAATTCTAGTTAGTGACTTTACTTTTTATCATTTTTTTAAAATCTCATTTCACTTTACCGTTATCTAATCAGATTGTTGTTATTTGGATGATATTTTAGCGAGTTTTTGTATAAAAAATAATCTTATAAAGAGGAGATGAAAGTTTTAAGACTTAATTCAATTTAAATAGCATATCTGGTTGTTTGTTCTTGCCCCAACTTAGTGAAACCGCTCCATATTTAATACAGTCGAAGACCTTTCCCGTGGCTTCACAAGTGCTTGTTTTAGTGAATTTTTAAAAAATATATAACTAATTAGGAGATCCCGACTTTTAAATTTAGAAAAAATTTCTTGAAATGAACGCGAACTAGGCCCCTTAGAACCCATATCCAGGGTCAGTTTCCATTATATATATATATATATATATATATATATATATATATATATATATATATATATATATATATATATATATATATATATATATATGTATATACATTGGGTGAACCATTTACCAAAATTTAGGTCTGTAAGTTTAAAGACACAAAAGTTAGAGGCATTTAAAAAAAAGTTTTCCTCAAAACGTAAAAAGTCGCGATCATCAAAATTGGAAACTTTTAGGCAAAAAACCTGAAAAAAATACAGATTATGTAAAGAGTGTTCTGCAAACCCTTAAGTTTCAGCTTCAACCATCATTCATTCAAATAAAATATTTCCAGAACATTCATTTCAAATAGACACGTTCTCTAATGCTTTGTCAGTAGTTTTAGTTGAGTGTATGTTTCAACGGTCTTTAATTTTTAGCCAATTTTCGTAGAAAAAAATCGTTAATGAGGAGACCGTGGCCTCTGATTTCTAAAAAGATTTCTTCAAATGAGCTCAAACTAGGCTCCCTAGAATCCATATCCGGTTTACTTTCTGTTTACATATATACAGGGTGACGCATTTCTACGGAAAAGCTCAATATAATTGTTATTATGCAAGATACGAGAAAAAATTGTATACAGGGTGTGTTGCATCTTATAAAATTATTTTGACAAAGACAGGGTGGCCCATAAATCATTGGTGATACCAACAATTTTTTCTGAACATTCCTTATTGCATTTTTCATCGAAATATGATGCATGTTTGTGAAAAAAATCGAGACGCAGTAAGTGCGTTTTGGTAGCAAATTTTCATTAAATGGTTCAAATCTCAATAATTCAATTTGCTATTAATCTAAGGTTCGTCGGCAGGGGAACGAGTTTTCTTGGAATCATTTTAAGTTTATTTTCGGAAAATTGTTGTACATTTTCAAGCAACTTATTTTGATAAAATATGGTACATCGTTTTTACTATATAGCTTATACCGTTGACGAAATAGACATATTTGCTATTAAAAACGTTTTTATGAAAATTTACTTCCATAACGAACCTGCTGCGTCCAGACTTTTTTTAACATGTAGTGTGTCACTTTTACAGCTGGTCAAGTCACCAATGTACCCTTATAATACATCACCCACTGTATTAATAGTAGCAAATTTCTATTTGGTTCCGCACCGAGATGGCGAACCTGTCGTACACATCAAAATGTTCTAGGAGGCTGGCTATCATAGCCGTATTACTTTATAGGTGTGTTTTCGCTATAATTAGTATACTGCATTGATGGGCTCTAATTAAAGTAAAACCGGTCTGCGGTTCTAATTATGGTGAGAATACATCTAGCCTTACATACATTTTCCCTATATTAGGGAAGAAATGGGCCAGGGCTGACAATTTACAAAATTGTTAGTTGATTGTACACAGTCTCTATTTTATAAGAACTTGGGTTATTTGAAGCTGTCGTCACAACATACTACCTGGTTCCGCACCGAGATGGCGTCCCTGTCGCACATCTCACAATGTTCTAAACTCCTTAAGTCCTTATAAGTCAATTTTCCATTAACCTATAAACGCCAACTTTAGCAAATAGGAAAGTCTTTTTTAATGCAACAGGTGTAATTAAAATAATTCCTAAGGAATGAAAAATCTCGAAACTGATCATACAGTTTCCCATTATGCTATAGAATCTCCAACCTTGAACTATATTAACACCTATGTAAGCGAAATGTGAGTACTAAATTAAAGAAAAAAACGCCTGGATGCAGCAAGTGCGTTATGGTAGTGAATTTTCATAGAAATGATCTGGCACAAAATATTTTACTATAACTTTTTTTCTTGTAACATAGAAATCTAAATTTTGGTGTATAGTGTACTTTTTATATCGTTAACCTACTTACCAAATTTGGTTATCATAGATTTTTATTTTTTGAGAAAAATTTTTTGAATGAAAACTCAAAATTTTCCCGGAAAACCTCGTCCGATTTTCCTGACTAACGAACTTATCCAAGCCCTTTACAAAAGGAAGGCACATGCCAAATTTTATCCAAATCGGCCCATTATTTTTTGAGTTATCGATGTGATACATACATACACACACACACATATATATATATATATATATATATATATATATATATATATATATATATATATATATATATATATATATATGTATATATATATATATATATATATATATATATATATATATATATATATATATATATATATATAAACATATAAAAATTGAAACTGACCCCGGATATGGGTTCTAGGGGTCCTAGTTCGCGCTCATTTGCAAAAATTTTATTAAAATTGAAAGTCAGGATCTGTCCATTAGTTTCTACGAACATTCACTAATAACATAATGAGCTTCGCGGCAGATAACTACAAATTGGTTTGAAAAACCTTTTTTGTTCTTTTGTTTGCAAAAACTAGATCAATTGGGTTGATTAAAACAAAACCATCCAAGAAATTCAAAGGACAAATACCTGCCATATTTATAATTTGGCAGGTACATTCCCTTTGTAAATAATTAACTTTTTTCTGAAAACTTTTGTAACTGTAATGAAATTTGTAAGAATTTTTTTTTAAAGAGACTTGCATATAACTACGAAATTATAATTGTCTAACTCCATAGAAAATAGTAATGTCTTCATATACTCGCTAACTGGCCCCTCTAAAACTGATCTCACTTGCTGCGTCCTGAAAATTTTAAAATTGCAAAGTCGCGATCTTATCATCAGAGAATTGTTTCCACGAGATTTCGATAAGAACAAAAAAAAACAACTCGGGACGCAGCATGTGCGTTATGGTAGTGAATTATTATTAAATGCTTCAAATTTGAATAACTCAATTTTCTATAAAAAGAAAGTTTAATTTTGGTATCTAGTAAGGTTCCTAGGGAAAATAATTCACCAAATTTCATTAAAATAACTTTATAATTTTCGGAGAAAAAAAATTTTTTTGAAAGAAAATTTAAAACTTGAATAACTAAATTTTCTATTAAGTTAGAAAGTTGAATTTTGGTACGTAGCAAGGCCTCTCCAAAGGCAACATATGTAGTAAATTTTATTAAAGCAGCTCTGTTATTTTCGGAGATTTTTTTTTAAGAAAACTCAAAATTTTCTCGGAAAACCTCGCCCGATTTTTCTGGGTAACAAACTCATCCAAGCCATTAATAAAAAGGCAGTTGCCGAGTTTCATTGAAATCAGTTAATTATTTTTTGAGTTATCAGACGGATACAGACATACATATATATATATATATATATATATATATATATATATATATATATATATATATATATATATATATATATATACATATATATATATATATATATATATATATATATATATATATATATATATATATATATACATATATATATATATATATATATATATATATATATATATATATATATATATATATATATATATATATATATATATATAAACATATAAAAATTGAAACTGACCCCGGATATGGGTTCTAGGGGTCCTAGTCGCGCTCATTTGAAATTTTTTAGCAAAGTCTCACCATCGATACCTCTCTATTAGTGAATTTTTTTAAATAAAAATTCACTAATAGGGTGGGTAAAGTTATATGTTAATTATTTGTTAATTTTTTGTACCTAACAGTTCTCATTGGCCTAGCGGCTGGTTTTCATTAACAAATTGAATGAACTTAACTTTAAAAAAAATGCGAGTGTATACTTTGCAGATCTACTAACGTAACAAAATCAAGCGTAAAAGTTAGGCTAGTCAAACTCGTAAGTTTACGAATTGATATTATGTAAAGTAAGTCGATAGAACCAAACGGTTATGGGTGCATAACGGGCCATGTCTGATTTATAGTCGGCCGATAGGAGAGACCAATGTGGCATTAGGAAGTTTCCGCAATATACTGTATAGGGGTGATCTGAGGATTTAGCTCCGCTTCCGCCCTCTCTCTACCAATACTCCTGGTTATATATTATCATAGTTGTCTTATTAATGACCAACTTATTTTGTGATTGAGACACTTTGATGAAGTTCCGCCTGTTTTCCTGACTCAATAGATATCAATCAAATTGGGTTATTTCACAGAGTAAACAGAAATAAAAGAAACATACTTACTGGATCTAAAAAGTTTATTATAACGCTTGTCTTATTTCTTGATGTTTAACTTTTACTTTCAAAGAGTAAAATAATGGCCCGATGACATTTAGCTATGACTCATCCTGAATACCTAGTTGACTCCGTTTAAGGTAACTTTTCTATACGGTGTTAATCGGTAAGAGATACTTGTGATAATCGGCTGCCATCTCAAAATTAGTTGATGTAGCAGAAGCTCACAAATGTGTAACGTTTAAGTGTTTTGAGCCTCTATGTTCAAGGGGAAGGGTAGTGGGTTCGATTCCCAGGGTTCCCGTTTTACTTTTTCGGTACATACTGTGAAACTAACATCAACCGAAGTTGTGGCATTGTATTTTAGCAAGTTGAATGTCTGCACGTTCTCCCCTTCGGAGGGGCGTAAATCAGTCGGTCCCGTGTCAGTGCGATGATGCACGTTAAATATTCTTACCCGCATTTTCCCGGATTCCTGACACCACGTCTCACGCACCACCTCTTGGAAAGTTTCATTAGTTTACAAAACTATTTAAATAACAGATGCTCTACACCACCTATTTTTTGTTTCCATTTTATCTATTTATTTTTCTTTTCGTTATTGTTATTAAAATGTATTGTTTAGTTATTTTTGTAAATAGGTAAGTAATCCCCGATTCCCATTTTGCCTGATTCCTCACATCACGCCCCACCCCTTGATAAGTTATACTCTACACCTCCGCGTTGGTTCTTGCTGGGCATTGCTTGGTGGCGACACGTAAAATATAATACATAATATTATTGTGCTTACATCTATGTTTTTATTTCTTATTGACAATAAGACAATGCGTTTCGCTGGCTAAGTAGAGTTAGGTATGCAAAAGAACGTGTACTTATTGACTGTCTCTGTAATGTGAATTAGATATCCTGCCCCGTATCCCGGACTTGAACGTATAAATCCCGGAATATATATAAAAAAGCCTGGACGCAGCAAGTGCGTTATGGTAGTGAACTTTCATAGAAATGATCTGGCACAAAATATTTTATAACTTTTTTTTCTTGTAACATAGAAATCTAAATTTTGGTATATAGTTTATTTTCTATATCGTAAACCTACCTACCAAATTTGGTTATCATAGATTTTTTATTTTTTAAGATAATTTTTTTTTTCAAATAAAAACTCAAAATTTTCCCAAAAAACCTCGTCCGATTTTTTTAGTTAACGAACTTGTCAAAGCCATTTACAAAGGGAAGGTATGTGCCAAATTTTATCAAAATCTGCCTATTATTCTTTGAGATAAATTTTTTTTTTGAATAAAAACTCAAAATTTTCCCGGAAAACCTCGTCCGATTTTCCTGACTAACAACCTTGTCAAAGATATTTACAAAAGAAAGGTACATGCTAAATTTTATTAAAATCGGCTAATTACTTTTTGAGATAAGAATTTTTTTCGAAAGAAAACTCAAAATTTTCCCGGAAAACCTCGTCCGATTTTCCTGACTAACGAACTTATCCAAGCTATTTACAAAAGAAAAGTACATGCCAAATTTTATCAAAATCGGCTCATTATTTTTTGAGTTATCGGTGTGATACATATATATATATATATATATATATATATATATATATATATATATATATATATATATATATATATATATATATATATATATATAAACATATAAAAATTGAAACTGACCCCGGATATGGGTTCTAGGGGTCCTAGATCGCGCTCATTTGAAGAAATTTTTTCAAAATTCAAAAGTCTAGATCTCCCCATTAGTGAATTTTTTCTAAGAAAATTCACTAAAAGTCAAAATTTGGCGAATAAATTAAAATTCGTTGAATCGTTGATCGTAAATTTCACAAACGACTGAAATTTGAAACACTGTCTCTGCGTTTTCATCTCCTCATAGACCACTCATTGGATTGGATCACTCATTTAAATTTATTTATTTATTGAACTATGTATAATGTATATAGGATTTCTATCGAAATTTATTTTTGGTCTATACACAATACTTAACAATTTAATAAACCTTATGTGTTTATTTCTGTTTATTTATACCCTCAGTAATTAGTGAATAAATTATTTCAAAAAGGTATCAAATTTCAAAAATTATTCTTGTAAAAGTCTATATTTTTGTATAAATGGACTTTTCACTGAAATTCTGAAGTACCAGAAAACGTGTGACCTTGAAAATTAAAAAAATTACTGCCGCTTCCACCGCGACACTCACGAGCCGCCACTGGGAATAACTATAATATCTTTAAACTGGGAAGGTACAATGCCTGTTTCAAAAATGCAGTTAATTAAATGCACCAGGGGCTTAGATATGTATTTATTGCAGGTTTTCAATATTTCAGCTAATATACCATCCCCAACTGGAGCGCTATGTAATATCAACTTGCCTATATTTTCAATCATTTCACTTTCTCCAACGGGCTGCAAGAACAAACTATCACGAAATCTGCAATAAAATGTAGTTTTTAATGTAAAACCGTCATGTCTAATAAAACCCATTATCTGCAAAAAGTACAAACAACATATGAATTTTAAAGTAAAATACCTTATGATCATGCAAGAAAACCCATTCGGGAAAAAGTTGGGCAATAAAAATGACTTCGATCACATATTTCATGTCATTATAGAGATATGTGCATTTTCTAATGGTCTATAAATGCTGCTTAAAACACATTTGGAGAGCGTACCCTTCTCCATCGATTTAATATGACGGTGTCCCGAAGATATACATCGTCCTCATGTAATGCAGAGAATGTTTTCTTTCAGAATGGTACAATAATCATATTATTCAAAAGTTCTAAAAGTGTTTTTATTGCCAACTATAATACTTTCATAGATTGGTAGTGGATATTTTCGATTCAACGGTTTTGTTTGTGTAAAACTTTGAGCGATTTGTTTTGAGTTAGATGCTCCTTCTTATAAAAGTTTGAAAGTTATACGAACATCGTTCTGTGGCAATATACTCTTCGGGATATCTACTACTTTCCTTTACCGATATATTTGTTCACAACTTCTTCCCTGTTCACATATGATATGAAGGGTTTATAGGTAGTTGTTCTTTGATTTTATGAAGGATGGCACTTAACAAATATGAAAAAGTCTGGACACAGCAAGTGTGTTATGGTAGCGAATGTTCGTAAAAATGTTTTTAATGTCAAATATGTATTGTTTTTAAACGGACATGTGGTTGGCAGATAACCTAGATAGTAGTAACAATATGCCACATTTCATTAAAATAGCTTTGTTGTTTCAAAAAGTACAAACATTATCCGAAAATAAACTTAAAAAGTTCCAGAAAAAACTGATCCGATTTTTCCTGGCCAACGAACCTCTTCAAGGTATTTACACACCTGCCAAGGTATAATTATGTACAGGGTGATTCTTTATAATGTCGCCCCCTTTAACTTTGTTATTTGAAGTGTGCCAAAAAAATTGAAAGTATGGTTATGTAGGTGCTAAGAAATACTTTTTTTCCATGTATAAAGAAAATTCAGTATGCAGGGAAAACCAAAAAGTTCCTTTTTTTTTCAATGGATCACCCTATATATGAATTTATTTTTCGATTCCTCGTAAAATTCTAAGCATAATTTATATAACATACAGTATACTTAAAATAAATAGTTTTTGAAATATTCGCATTTGAAACGTTATCATCAAATATTTTATTAAACAACAAGTCTTAGGATACAATGCTTTTAATTGAAAACAAATAACTGACAGTGACATTCTTCCAATATTGTTGTAGTTGTATTGTTTAGTAAGTAAAAATGCCGTACTCAGACAGAGAAAGAAGTGTTATTTTAAGTTATTATATTAAAAATAATTTAAATTGTCGCGCTGCCATTAGAAATATGATAGAAGATAATCCCAGTATGCATGACCCAACTCGAAAAACGTTCACATCTATTGGAAGTTTTAAGAAACGTCAAATTTACAAAGGAGAAAAGGAACTTCTGTGAACGTAGAAGAAAATGCAGAATTTTACTTGCTATATAAGAGAATCCAAACAATTCCATAAGAAACATTTCAAAGACATTACGAGCAACACAAGAAAATATTCAGCGAACTTCATACAGTAAAGTCCAAATAATGTTAAGAAAATGGAATCTAAAGCCAAATAAGATTAAACCCACTACAAAGCTTGCCCAAATGCAAAAAGATGATCGGGTCGCATTTTGTCAACTGATTCTAGACAGAATAAACATAAATAACAATTTTTTGAAAACAGTTCTATGGACTGACGAGTTACCTTTTCTACTAGTGACCTGTTTAACCGAAAAAATACCTGACGATGGGCAAGAGAGAATCTACATTCTTATAGGGAATTTAAGTTCCAAGGGCGACAATCCGTAGATGTGTGGTGTGGTATCTTGGGCGATCGAGTTATCGGTCCATATTTTTTTGATACTATTTTAAATGGAGGCCGCTATTTAGATTTCTTGGAAAACGAGTTCGAAGAATATTGAGACGATTTGCCTTTAAATATATTACAAAATATTTTTTTTAACACAATGGAGCACCCCCTCGCAACATTCGTGCTGTGCTTAATTACCCAAATGAAAGGTTTCCTGAATGGATTGAAAGAAATGCCCCAATTAAATGGCCTGCAAACAGCCCCCATTTTACACCTATGGGTGCGTTTCTTTGGGGTTATATAAAAAAACCGTGTATGCGACCACCAAATTGAAAATAAATTAATAATTTAAATGAAAATAACCCAGCATCCATAAGAGATTCATTAGAGAAAATGTGAAGATCCCTTATACAATGTGTTGAAGATAATGGAGGCCCGGTAGAGCATCTTTATATTCAATTAGAAACTGTTTTTGTTATATTATTTATTGTTAGATTTCTTTATTTGTAACAGTTGTTTTGGTTTAATAAAATTTGTGATGATAACGTTTCATATGCGAATATCCTAGGACTTCTTGATTTGTAACAGTTGTTTAATAAACTATTTGATGATAACGTTTCAAATGCGAATATTTCAAAAACTATTCATTTTAAGTATACAGTATGTTATATAGATTATGCTTAGAATTTTACGAGGAATCCAAAAATAAATTCATATATAGGGTGATCCATTGAAAAAAAAATGAACTTTTTGGATTTCCCTGTATACTGATCATTTTTCAAATTTTTTTTATACATAGAAAAAAGTATTTTTTAGCACCTACATAACCATACTTTCATTTTTTTTGGGACACTTCAAATAACAAAGTTAAAGGGGGGCGACATTATAAAGAATCACCCTTTACAAACAGCGTTATGACCCCCAGCACATCTTGTGCGAGTGTAAAGCCCTTCAATAATAACAAAACGGAGTTCTACGTGTCTAGATAACATATTTTGTAGTTTTAAAACAGTTAAACAAACAACTATTAAGTTCCATCTTGGTGATCACTCTGCACAAATTGTGGAAATAGTCGATGCCAAAGAGCACATCCACAATATAAAGTAAGAAATGCACAATCAACCAAAGCTTGCAGTGCTATCGGGGCGGCAAGGCCGTGGACGAGCCCTGAGGGGAAAAAGGAAGAAGGAAAATAACACTATCGAGTAGTAAAAAAAATATTAAAGAAAAGCTAATCTCGATTGATTGGCTTCAATATCTCCAAAAAGTATCAGTAGAATATTCATTCAAAGCTTTTTAGGGTTTTTTCAATCCTTATTTTAGGGATGTTGCCCTAATATAGAAATTAAATTAGGACTTGATAACAGAAATAAGACAGATTATGAGACTGACGAGGTAAAGTGTATGAGAAGAACATTGGATGCCTTGAGTACAATATACAGAATGCAAAATATGATATCAAACATATAAATAATACCAATATCGATACAACAGCCATAGAGAGAGAAGCGTAGAGAAGAATACCAATATCGATACAACAGCCATAAATAGTAGGCCTATGGCCTACCACGAAAACTCTGTACCTGGAGAGCAAATTTCCTCTCCAACCGAAGCATTTCTGTTGTCGTGGATGGCCATTCCTCTAAATTGTATCCAATTAATGCAGGAGTCCCTCAAGGTTCAGCTTTAGCCCCTACTTTGTTTCTTCGCCACATCAATGACCTCTTCCCTAGCACATCCAATCCAGTTCACACTTACGCACATGACAGCACCCTCTATTTAAATATTCTAAATCTGTCTCTTTAGCCTAATTAGATGAGGATCGCAGACCCATGGAGGGTTCTGTCTCTGTGGATCTCCAAAAAAATATTAGACTGGGGAAGTAGAAATTGTACAATTCAACTCCACCAAATCTCAGTCTTGCTTTCTATCTCATAAGAGATACACCAGCCCTAGACCCATCACAATGAACAACCAATTTATTCAAAGTAATGACTCCTTTTCACTTGTTGGCATTTCTGTGGATCGAAATCTCAATTTGCACCAATATGTCACATAAATTGCAGAAGCGGCTGCTAATAAATTAGGTTTCTTCTCCCGGGCTCGCAAATACTTTTCACCAGATAATCTCTGCACCTTATATACTTCACAAATAAGGCCAAACCTCGAATACTGCTCCCACATCTGGGGTGCCGCTGCCGCTTTTACACTCGCTATCCTGGACTTTATTCAGAAGAAAGCTATACGTATAACTGGTGACCCTATCCTTACCCAAACGCTGCCATCCCTTGCCCACCGACGTCCCGTTGGCGATCTCTCTCTCTTTTATAGATATCTGCACGGGCCCTGCTCAGAGAAGCTTTCTTCCATAGTTCCTCCACCCGCTGCCCAGATCTACCACGGGAACAGACAAAATGCACCCTTTTACTGTCCAGGTCACCAGACATAGAATATCGTGTTATGCCCGCTCTTTTGTCCGGAGGACTTCCAAGTTGTGGACTCCTTGCCGGCACATGTTTTTCCTTCTCCTCCAAACCTCCAAACCTTCAAGTCCAGAATTGACAAGTTGCTTCTTTCCTCCTTGTCGACACCCACGGTACGATAGTATGTAGGCTGTGCGCCTTCGTGATGTGTTGTCGAAATAAAAAAAACCGGAAAACAGAGTTAGAAAATTGTTGAAGATGTGGTCTTATAGATAGGGACATGCTTAACAATTATTTTTTATATAAATTCAATCTTTACTAGAGAAAATGTGTTGGCTAGTAGAACTCTAGCAAACACCCCGAAAAGGAGTGTATCCTCTGCTTTCTTAGCCTTACTTGCTAAAGGTAAGTTAGAGAAGCCTTCGGTAAAATCAAGAGCAAAAACTCGAAGGACATATATGGAATGACGATTTCTTTATGAAAAGACCTAGAAAAAAGAAATAGTGACACCACTGACATTATTTGTAAATAAATGCCTTACGAAAGGTTATTTTCCTAACCAACTAAAGCGAGTAAAGGAAGTGTCAACACATAAAGGGGGAGACAAGAAGCATCCAGGCCAGTGGCAATTTTGCCAGCATTTTTTAAAATTTGTGAGGAAATTTGGAAGGTAAGGATGATTAACTACTTCGAAGGGAAACAAATTTTCAGCAGCAGTCAACATCACTACCAAAGTAAACGCTCGACAACAACAGCTCTTATCAAAATCGTAAAAGATAGCAACGCGCAAGCTGAAATAATATCAACTGACTTATCGAAGGCTGCTTTCCCTTTTGGATCGGTTTTTGAAGATTCTAGCTATTCCTTATTATGGACATTGAAGTCACCAAGAATAGTGACCTCGGAGGAAGGATATTCAGAAATTAGATGGTCTGTTTTCTGAGAAAGGTAGTCGAAGATCTCGACAAAGTTGTTGTCAGAAGGTGACCGGTAAATGCAACAGATGAATTTAGTTGCAGCCCCGAGGGAGAATTTCATCCAAAGTATGTCTTTTCTTCCAGCTTCCAAATTGGGAAGTCTGGTGCAGGGTACGGCGTATGCGCACACACCTCCATGAAATCTAAAGGAAATAGGGAGCTCATACCCGGGGATGGGTTTCGGTGAGTAAGATGAGTTGGAGGCCTATTAGCCTGGAGAAAATGGTGGACGGAGTTCAGGTTAGAATTTAGGCCACATATATTCGAGAAGGATATGTTAAATTTTGAATCCGGCGCCTCCTGCACACCACTCCCCCGGATATCCGGGTATTTTATCTCCGCAATCTTTTGTACAAGGAGGAGCCATCATTATTTTTGTTTATAAGGGAAACCGACTCATACCTTAGTACCGGAAACGCCCGTTGGGACTTGATGTAAAGGGTGGTACCTCCCCGGTCGTGAAAAAATCATTTACTGTCACGTAAAGGAAAAAACCACTACCACCTTCCCACTTCCCTCTCACTGTGGCTAAAAAAATGTTTAAGTAATTTTTCACGCACTTTCCATTTTTGCACCAGGAAAAGTTAATTCTTGTTTAATATTTCATATATTTTATTTACCATTTACAATATGTTGCCCTTATGCTCTGTTCTGACCTCTAGCCGCGTCCAAATTTTTTGTTGTTGAATGCTGATACCTTTTTTTATCTATGGATATAGAGGTGTAACTTTTGGGGCGTCACATATGTTTTGTAAAAGAAATATGCGTGACATATTTGGTTGCCATAGCTTTGTTCTTTTTAAATATACAAACATTTTTAGAAAGAAAATCTAAAATTTGCACGGAAAAACTGGTCGAATTTATTAGGATAACCAGCTTATCCAAACCATTTATTTAAGGATATCGCCTACAAAATTTCACAAAATCGTCTTATTAGTGAATTTTCGTAGAAAAAATTTACTAATGGGGAGATCCCGACTTTTGAATTTTGAAAAAATTTTTGCAAATGAGCGCGAACTAGGACCCCTAGAACCTATATCCGGGGTCAGTTTCAATTTTTATATGTTTATATATATATATATATATATATATATATATATATATATATATATATATATATATATATATATATGTGTGTGTGTGTGTATCACACCGATAACTCAAAAAATAATAGGCCGATTTTGATCAAATTTGGCATGTACCTTTCTTTTGTAAGTGGCTTGAATAAGTTCGTTAGCCAGGAAAATCGGACAAGGTTTTCCGGGAAAATTTTGAGTTTTCATTCAAAAAAAATTTTTATCTCAAAAAATAATAGGCCGATTTTAATTAAATTTGGCATGTACCTTTCTTTTGTAAATGGCTCTGACAATTTTGTTAGTCAGGAAAATCGGACGAGTTTTTCCGGGAAAATTTTGAGTTTTTATTCTAAAAAAATTTTTATCTCAGAGAATCATAAGCCGATTTTAATACAATTTGGCATGTACCTTCCTTTTATAAGTGGCTTTGACAAGTTAGTTAGTCAGGAAAATCTGATGAGGTTTTCCGGAAAAAATTTAAGTTTTCATTCTAAAAAAAATTTTATCTCAGAGAATAATAGGCCGATTTTGACTAAATTTGGCATGTTCCTTCCTTTTGTAAATAGCTTTGATAATTTCGTTAATCAGAAAAATCGGACGAGGTTTTCCGGAAAAAAATTTCAGTTTTCATTTGAAAAAAATTTTTTTCTTAAAAAATAAAAAATCTATGATAACCAAATTTGGTAGGTAGGTTTACGATATAAAAAGTAAACTATACACCAAGACTTAGATTTTTATGTTACAAGAAAAAAAAGTTATA
Organism: Tillus elongatus; assembly: GCA_964006375.1. Lineage (NCBI taxonomy): Eukaryota > Metazoa > Arthropoda > Insecta > Coleoptera > Cleridae > Tillus > Tillus elongatus. Next base: position 163,706,567 of record OZ023264.1, read on the forward strand.
ATAAAATATTTTGTGCCAGGTCATTTCTATGAAAATTCACTACCATAACGCACTTACTGAGTCCAGGCTTCTTATTATTTAGTTTCTACACCTGTTGAAAATTAACTTCTGTTAAGTTATCCGTTATCTGAAATATGTGTTTGAATAGCCAAAAATAGATAGATAGATAGATAGAGATAGAGAGAGAGAGAGAGAGAGAGAGAGAGAGAGAGAGAGTAGTGACAAGGTAAAACGTCACAGTAAAAATAAAACAAGAACAATATGAGCGATCTTGATACGTACGAAAGCTGTAACTATTAGTTCCGAGCATATATTCCTTGTAAACAGGATGCGAGAGGGTCGTTATAAGGAAGAAGTAAAGTGTTGAATGGGGGAATGCTCCGTGCCAGTCATTGTTGAAAGCTGGTAGAGCCATCTCTCTAAGTGCCGAGCCATCCTTGTTAAACAAACAACGCAGTCATTCCCTTCTATACAGCAAAATCACTAAAGAAATGGTATGCTTTCAGTCTTTCTTTGTCTTTCGTTACAATCTTCCGGTGCAGCTAAGCGTATTCGCTCAGCCTCATTTTCTTCTTAATTATCCAATGTAACAGCGTCTTGTCGTTGCATCTCCATGGTAACTGAACCTATTATCGTTGCCTTATTTTAGTCTTCGGTAGTCTTTCGCTATCCTGTCAGCATGGGGCATTTCATCAATTGGAAGAGTATCTTTTCATACACTCCAATCAAGCCTGAATTAAAAGTCAATGAGATACGACTACTTACCATGCTGAGGCAAAAGACAATGAAGGACAAATCTACTAGCGAATTCCTTTATATAATACAAAATTAAAGTAACATTGTTAATTCTTTACCAAATTTTCTCAATGGATAAGAGTCCACACGCAGTTAGTGAGTTATAGTAGCGAATTTTCAATAAAATTTGTATGATGAAAAAACAAGTGAAAAAATAAATCTAAGTGGAGAAAGTGCGCTATGGCAGCGAATTTTCATAATAATTAGGTTTCATTAAAAGATTTGTTACGATTTGGTCACACGGTATATAAATATTTAAAACTAGGAGATAAAAAAGGGTATTTAATGTGGCTTCATCAAAATCCATCTGAAGCACTGGACACATAAACAACAACATCTAACACAAAAGTAGTAGTAGTAGTAGTAGTAGTGATAGTAGTAGTAATAGTAGTAATAGTAGCAATAGCAGTCATATTTTCTTTAGTTGAAAATCCATTGTTCTTTTAATGTCTTATGTTTTGATTTAAAAAAAAACAATGCCACTGTGTAGTGTTGACCCTAGTGCCTTCTTTGAATATATCTTATTTTATTTCTCGTATTGCTATTTGCCGGTCTAATCATAATATAAGAAAATCTTGAAATTCCGACACTTCTGAACAAATTTTAGATTTGATTCTCTCATTAATTATTGTGGTAGATTCATTGTCTTTTGGCTAAAGAATAAATGGAATACAAGAGTAACTACTGATAGTAACAATTATTGCTAAAGAACATTCGTACAACCTCGTCTTTTATTTGAATAAAGGAAAAAACCCTGCGCCTGCGCTTTCTTCTTATGGGGTGCTTATCGCTAAATATCCTGTAATCCTAAGGTTGGAATCAAAGTCTGGTTGATTGGTGAAAGCTTTGATCAAGCAAATTTGATTGTAAGCTGTCAAATCTAATTCGATCGGGCTCTAAAATTCTAAAATTACATTGATGGGGGTGTGCTAATAGTCAGCCCATACCATGAAGTTATGTAATTGGTAATTTAAGCGATGGTCAAGGAACCTGTGGCGAGAGAGATAATTTGTAAAATTAATTAAGTAGAGAAAATATTTATCCAACTTATATGTAGTTTATAATGTTTTAAGGCTGGCTAAACTAACGTCTATATAGATCATAAACGTCGTGAATATTAACGTTTGTCTGATCTTTTTTAATGGTAACAACATTGCACATGCACTTTTGTGAAAGATATGATGTCCATACTGAAGTACTATTAGAAGTAGTAAATTGAATAATAAAAAGCCAGTTCATTTTCATTTTTATTGGTTACATTAGATTCTTCAAGGTTCAATACCAGCCATTTTTTTTATAAACGTTTTTCTCGAAAACGGTTAATTTTATTGTGATGCAACAAGAGGACCCTTTTTTAAGATTTTATAATTCACTTCAATCTATTTATGTTAGATTTTAGATTAAGATTCAATCGAAAAAGCTATGAGTCCTTATCTATTGGTCAAGGGCAGTTTCGGCCTTTAAATTTCGATATTTCTATGCCAAATTTGCAACATAAATACAGCGTGGTATTATATACGTGTGCACCAAATTTAAAATTAATCGATCCACGACAAAAAAGTTATCGACAAAAATTTAAAAAAAATTTTTTGACACCATATAACTCCGTTATTTTCGAGTTTTCGAAAAACTTCTATAGGAACTAGTGGAACTATTTTTTTGGATAGTATAACCCCCTGAATTTTTTTTGCTCATCATTTCCAGACAGCCTATATATATATATATATATATATATATATATATATATATATATATATATATATATATATATATATATATACAGGGTCGCTGATAAGTCTGGAAACGGTCGATTATCCGGGAAAATATACAAGGTGTCGAAAAAAGTTTTATACAAAAGTTTTTGGGTTCTTCAATGTCTACTAGGCGGTGATAATTTTATTTATACAGGGTTGGTCATACAGGCGTGGCACACCAATATTAATTTTTTTTTAATGGAACACCCTATATATTATTCGATATTTCAATCCTTCTCTTAATTTTGAGCAACATTTATGACAAGCATAATGTACCTAAACTCAATCGTTTCCGGGTAAAAAAATAAATAAAAATAAACGCTACTGTTTTTAAAATCTATTGGATGAAGAACAAAAATAAATGAAAAGTAGAATATCTCTTGAAAACAATCTGTGAGTGTGAAAAGAACCGGTTGCGATGTTTTTAACATTGTTTGGAATCCCAAGATAAGATAAGATGCCCATAAGAAACGCAGTATTATTCTTTTGTTTTAAAATGTTTCCAGGACAACGAATGTCAAACATTCATTCAGTGTCAACAGTTTTGAAACATTAGTAATTTAGTGTCAACAGTTTTTGTGCAAAATGGCAAGTTTAAGTGAAACCGAACGTATCGAAATTTTAATGATGATAGGGTACGGTGATAGAACACGAAGTTTTGCTCAAGTGGTGATTATGTTCAATGAGTTGCATCCTGAGCGGGAATCGATCTCCAAATCCACAGTTTCGAAAACTTTGCATCGTTTTCACGAAACTGGCGGTATCAAGGATAAACCTAGAACTGGAAGGCCAGTAACCGTTACAAATGAAGAAAATTCTTTGAATGTAATATTGGATGTGGTGGAAAATCCGAAAACTTCGGCACAGCAATTGGCTTTAAATCACAATATGAGTCGATATTCAATTCAAAAGATTACGAAGCGGAAAAAGTTCCGTCCATATAAAATTCATTTATTGCAAGAACTGAGTGAAGACGATTTTGATCGCAGAATCGAGTTCTGTGAACTTATTATGGAGAAGTTACGCCAAAATTTTAACTTTGCCAACCACATTTTGTTTTCCGACGAATCTACATTTTGTTTGAATGGACAAGTCAACCGACACAACTGTAGGTACTGGTCAGACGAAAACCCACATTGGATGGAACAAATTCACACCCAAAGACCGCAAAAAGTAAATGTTTGGTGTGCTATTATTGGTGGACATATCATAGGACCTTATTTTATACACGGTAATTTGAACTCTGCTCGATATTTGACACTTTTGCAAGAATCAATTGTCCCAGACGTTAGTCGATTATTTCCGAACAATAACGACCCAAATCTACCAGCGGAAGAAATATGGTTTCAGCAGGATGGGGCACCCCCTCATTTTGGAATTGAGGTACGGGAATATCTGAATCAAACCTTTCCTGGCAGATGGATAGGGCGCAGGGGAACTATTGAATGGCCAGCTAGATCTCCCGACATGACGCCGCTTGACTTTTTTTTATGGGGTCATGTAAAAAATTTAATTTACCAAAATAGACCGCAGAATATTGAAGAGTTGCAAGCAAGGATTGTGCATGAAATTAATAACATTCCTCAAAACGCTCTTGTAAATGCAGTGCAATGTTTTGTTAAGCGAATTCATTATTGTCAGGAGGTCAATGGAGAACACTTTGAACATCTTATAAAATAGGATTTCAAACAATGTTAAAAACATCGCAACCGGTTCTTTTCACACTCACAGATTGTTTTCAAGAGATATTCTACTTTTCATTTATTTTTGTTCTTCATCCAATAGATTTTAAAAACAATAGCGTTTATTTTTATTTATTTTTTTACCCGGAAACGATTGAGTTTATGTACATCATGCTTCTGATAAATGTTGCTCAAAATTAAGAGAAGGATTGAAATATCGAATAATATATAGGGTGTTCCATTAAAAAAAAAATAATATTGGTGTGCCACGCCTGTATCACCAACCCTGTATAAATGAAATTATCACCGCCTAGTAGACATTGAAGAACCCAAAAACTTTTGTATAAAACTTTTTTCGACACCTTGTATATTTTCCCGGATAATCGACCGTTTCCAGACTTATCAGCGACCCTGTATATATATATATATATATATATATATATATATATATATATATATATATATATATATATATATATATATATATATATATATATATATATATATATAGGGTGGCGAATTGAAAAGGAAACAAACCGATTTGCGTCCAGAGAAAATTTTTTTCAGAAACGCTGAAACACGTCAATTTTAATATTGAGGGGGACCTGCTTTGACATAAAACTCAACTTCGTCACATCAGCCCCTTAAGGGTGGTAATAACAACCCTTATATTTTAAATAGGGAACATGGGTCGAGTGTTACATCATTTGAATGCTCTTTCTTTTCTGAATTCGGCACACAAATTTTTTTGGAAGTTTTTTCAATTCGTTTAAAAATCATTCACAGTTGGAGTTGCAAGAAAGTATTTCATTCATTGTAATAAGAAATGCACTAATTAGTCAACTTTTCGTTAAAAAAGAAAACAGAAAATGAAACCGAACGTTCCAAAATGTTTATTCAGTTAAGTAAGTGTTCAAATTGTTGACCACCAGCTTCCATACAAAAGTACAAATTTGGTTCAAAACGAGCTCTGACATTCTGGAGCATTTGTAGAGTTATTAGACAGCATTCTTCCAGAGACTCCGGTTCTGTTGCGAAACTTCTACTCTTTAAATGGCCCCATAGAAAGAAGTCTAAAGGAGTTAAATCCGGTGATCTAGGAGGGGGGGGGGGCACTCAATAGCACCTCTACTCCCAATCCATTGCACTGGAAACTCTCTGTTCAAAAACTCTCTAACACGTTGTGAAAAATGGGGAGGAGCTCCATCTTTTTGAAACTCAAATTGATTTTCTTGATAGCGATCATCATTTTCAACAATGTCAATTAGTAGAGGGTAAACGATATCTTCTAGTAACTCCAAATACGTTACACCACTCAAATTGCCATCAAGAGAAATTGGTCCGATTAAACGGTCTCCAAAAATGCTGACAATTATGACGATTGACTGTAGAGTTTAATAAAAACGTACACTCGTCTCAAAAACAGATATTGAACAGAAAGTTTCCGTTATCAGCTATTCGTGCAGTCATAACTTCACAAAACTCCAGCCGCCGATCAAAATCATCTTCATTCAGTTGTTGTATAAGATGAATTTTATACGGGTGAAATTTAGGATGCTTCAGTATTCGCTGAATAGTTCTTTTTTTGATGTTTGAAACAGTGGCCAATTTTCTCGTGCTCAAAGTAGGGTCTGCAGCAATTTGTCCTAAAACTTCAATCTCAGTAGTCTCATTTCTAACCGGAAATTCACGTTCACGACCCCTTTTTTGTTGGATACTATACCACTTTGTCGAAACTTTGCAACTAACTTCAAAATGTATTTCCTGTTAACATGTCGGGTCGGATGTCGTTCATTAAACAAATTTGCGGTACGGTTGGCACAGTCATCGTTTTTTAAAAAAAGACTAATTATTTCAACTCTTTCTTCTACAGAATACACCATTGTGAAATTAATTTTCGGTGGTACTATCAAGTATCAAACCGACCGATAAACTGAAATAATAAACCGTATTTCTCTCATTCCGATCAGAAATGTGCTGATAGTCAATTTTTTGTTTACAAACCAACAAAACATTGCCTATCAGCACATTTCTTATCGGAATGAGTGAAATGCGTTTTCGCATCTTCAACTGTGAATAATTGTTAAGCGAGTTAATAAAACTTTAAAAAAATTAGTGTGCTGAATTCAGAAAAGAAAGAGCTTTCAAATGACGTAACACTCGACCCATGTTCCCTATTTAAAATATAAGGGTTGCTCTCACCACTCTTAAGGGGTTGATGTGACAAAGTTCAGTTTTATGTCAAAACATGTGCCCCTCAGTATTTTCAATGCGCCACCATATATATATATATATATATATATATATATATATATATATATATATATATATATATATATATATATATATATATATATATATATATATATATATATAATCATACAAACATTTAAACTGATCCCGGATATGTGTAGGGGGTCTTATTAGCGCTTATTTGAAGAAATTCCAAAGTCGGGATCTTCTCATAAATGTTTTTTTTTTTTGTAAGAAAATTCACTTAAATGCTTCGCTACAATTTATTTTAAATCGCACAAACATGACTTAATTAAAAGTGGAGGTTGGTGTTTACGGAAAATAAAATGGCAGCAATAGGTTTGTATAAGGTAAGCATTAGCTTCAGTCTAATACACTCTCATTCTTAGCTTTGAACTTTAGCAAATATAAATGTGGGACGGAAATAACGGAAAGGTGGAGAATAAAAACAGAAATTGTGTATTTAATTAGGTGGCAGGGAGTTCCATATATCCATGTAATTGGTAGCGCAGGTCTCCAAAACGACCGACTAATTTTACACAAAGCCTCTCAAACTGCCCCATTCAGGCTAAAGCACATACATTGCAGATTTACTCAAGAACAAACAACAATATCCTTTAATTTACTCGGATTTTTCTATCGAGAATCTCCAGCTATACAGGGTGTAAAAAAGTCTGGACGCAGCAAGTGCGTAATGGTAGTGAATTTTCATAAAAAATGTTTTTATCAGCAAATAAGTTTTTTTAAGAAAGCAGGCATCAAATTTGGTTACCAGTAAAATCTATATATTATAAACAATGTGCCATGTTTCATAAAAATAACTTTATTGTTGAAAATGTACAAAAATTTCCGAAAGTAAGCTTAAATTTTTCCCGAAAAAACTGGTTTCCTGGTCAACCTTATAGGTTAATAGTAAATTGAGCCATTCAAAATTGAAGCGTTTAATGAAAATTCGCTACCATAACGCACTTGCTGCGTCCCGAATTTCATTTCTTAAAAAGATGTATTATATTTCGATGGAAAATGCAAAACTGCAATAATATAGGGCGTGTTCGATATATAAAAAAAAGAAAATTTGAATCACCAACGACTTATGGGCCACTCTGTAATTATGGGAATATTTTTAAGATGTAGTTCAAGACACCCTCTAATTAATGTATACAATTTTTTTTCGTAACTTGCATAATAACGGATATATTAAGGTTTAATGATTTTTTACGAAAATTCGACAAATTGATATACCATTAAGCGATAAACTCTATAGCCAACACTACTGCCAAAGCATCAGAGAAAGGGTCTATTTGAAATGCATTTTCTGGGGAGGTTTTAGTAAAATGAAGGACAATGACGATTGAAACTAAGAGTTCAGGCTTTGTAAAGCATTCTTCTTGATACATTTTCTTTCCATAGCTCATATTAGTTTCAGGTTCATTGCCTAAATATTACCAATTTTGACGTTTTAAATCGCGACTTTGACGTTTTCAGGAAAACCCAAATTAATTTTTCTTTAAATGCCTGTAACTTGTTTGTCTTTTAACCTACAGAGCTAAATTTTGGAAGACAACTTACATGTAATGATATGAACTCGTGCACCAAATTTGGTTGCCCGTACTTGGTTAATTCCGGAGATATAATTTTTTTTTGAATGAAAACTCAAAATTTTCCCGGAAAACCTCGTCCGATTTTTCTGACTAAGAAACTTATCCAATCCATTTACAAAAGGAAGGTACGTGCCAAATTTTATCAAAACCGACCAATTATTTTTTGAGTTATCAGTGTGATACCTATATATATATATATATATATATATATATATATATATATATATATATATATATATATATATATATATATATATATATATATATATATGTATATATATATATATATATATATATATATATATATATATATATATATATATATATATATATATATATATATCAATATTTATATATATAAAGATATAAAAATTGAAACTGATCCTGGATATGGGTTCTAGAGGTCCTAGCTCAAGCTCATTTGCAAAAACTTTTTCAAAATTCAAAAGTCGAGATCTCTCGACAAGTGTGGAATATTGCCTATATTTCTAAAACTGCTAAACATAGTTTTTTGACACTTGGTATATTGATGTACTTAAATTTAGTACTCTGTAGACAAGAAACATAATATGTGTAGCTATACAGGGTGGCTCAGAAATAATATCAAAATTTTTATTTCAAATGGAATACCCTGTATGTGTTTACGTTTTCTGAATTTATATCTAATTTAGGGTCAAATTGTATTTGAAAATTTTTCCTTTCTTCATTCACGACTGAAAAAAATGGTGGTTATAAACATTTTCAAAAATTGTTAATATTTAGAAAACTAACGAATATATTTTTTGACACGTGGCATATTGATGCCTTTGACTGCAATACACTTTCGACAGGTAAAAAAGTATGTGTAACTATACAGGGTGGCTGACAAATAATACCAACGTTGTTATTTTAAATGGAATACCCTGTATAGTTTACAAATTCTAATAAATATTTAAGAGATAAATTCAACGATGTAAATTTTAAGTTGTTTATTGGTCTACATAAGCGGAATTATGGTATTCATATTACAATTTCAAAGTTCTACATAATGTCACATAACACAAAAAACAAGTTAACCATAATAAACAAGTAAAAACTAGATTTCGTTACTTTATGATTTGTTCAAAATGTTGACCATTATTTGTGAAACAATAGCTGTGTCCAAATTCCGGTAAGAGGTTATCAAAAGTATTCCAATGAATTTCATGAAGTTCATTCCTAATTCTAATCTTCTAAAATTTTAATATAATCCGGACTATGTTTCCAAACTTTACGTTTTAGATCACCTCCACAAATAAAAGTCCAGAGGTGTGAGGTCTGGGGATCTTGCGGACCACTCAATTGCACCTCTTCTTCCTATACATTGATTGGTTTAAAAATTCACAAACATCTCAACCAAAATGTGCAAGAGCACCGTTCTGGTGAAGCAAAATGTCTCTACCGTTTGGATACAGGGTTTCAAGTTGTGGCATAATCTGTTCACGTAACAACTCCAAATAAAGTTGTGACGTAAGGTTTTTGTTAATGAAAAATGGTCCAATGATGTTATGGCCTGTGATACCTCTCCAAACGTTCGCTTTTTGTGGTCTTTGCCTGTGTGCTTCCGTCACTCACCGCGGATTGTCTGCTAATCAATATATACAATTGTGCCTATTGATGGTGTCATTAAGCATAAATGTCGCCTTATCAGAAAAGAGAATATTATTCACAAAATTGGGATCAGCATTGCCCCTCTCTATTAAAATTTAACAAAACTCACTCCCTTTATCAAAATCATCCTATATAAGTTCTTGAACTAGATGAATCTTGAAAGGACCTATATTTTCACTTTTGAATAAGTTTAACTGACATGTGAGACATGTTGTGTTGTTGGTCCATCTGTCGAAGCGATTGATTGGGGTTGTACTGTAATACAACTAAAACATTTATAGCCACATCACCACCAGTAGTGATTTATGGTCTGCCTGTTGTTGGTCTGTTTTGTAAACTTCCTGTTTCATTCACTTTTTTAAAAAGTTTGCTTACATAAGATTGGGTAATCGCAGGCGGCTTAGACTTGTGTTTTCACGCTTACCATATCCAACTATCATTAACACTTAATTTTTTTCTTTTTCAGTTAGAGCTATCATGTTAATTTCTGTTAACCGAATCGTACGCTTATCTATGTGTTTAAGAACATTTGACAAAAACTGTCAAATTTATCATCGCAGAGCAACACCTAGCAACATTACAAATGAGACGAGTTATCCTCGTAGTTTGACGAATGTCTCATTGTGACAAATAAACAACTTAAAGCTGACATCATTGAATATATCTCCTAGATGCTTATTAGGATCTGCAAATATGTTTCATTTGAAATAAGAAAGGTGGTACTATTTCTCAGCCACGCTGTATAGTTACACATACTTTTTTACTTGTTAAAATTGTATTGAACTCAAATACATCCTTATACTAAGTGTCAAAAAAGTATGTTTCGTATTTTTCGAAATACTAGCAATTTTTGAAAATTGTTTTTAACAACCATTTTTTTCAGTAGCTAATGAAGATAGGAAAAAACGTCAAACACAATTAGATGCATATTCAAAAAACGCAAAAATATATAGGGTGTTCTATTTGAAATAAAAATATTGGTATTAGTTCTGAGCCACCCTGTACAGTTACACACACTGTTTTACTTTTCAACAGAGTATTAAATTTAGGGACATCAATATGCCAAGCGTAAAAAAATGTTTACTAGTTTTCGAAATATTGACAATGATCGACATCTCTTTTACACCCTGTATAGGTATATGTTACATAAAATCGTAACAAAGCTCATTTCTTCGTTTCATGATTGCGCTCATCTGAATTTTTTTTTTGCAAAGTCTCACTGTCGTTACCTCCCTATTAGCAAATTTATAAAATAAAAATTAGCTAAAAAATATGCTATAGGCAGAAACTTTTCCTTAAAATCATCATATAGTTTACCTCAACCTTTCAACATGTAAATGGCTATATTTTCAAGAAAGTCACTCTGTAGTAAATACTCGATATATTTCGCTTGGGATCCCAAGCATCTTCAGGAGCACTAAAAAATGAATAAAAGTTAACATAACATCTAGATTATGCATCAATGAACACTTACAGAACTGTAACTAATTGAAAAGCCGTAAGTGTTCATTATTGCATAATCTAGATGTTATGTTAACTTTTATTCATTATTTCAGTGCTCCTCAAGATGCTTGGGATCCCAAACGAAATATATCGAGTATTTAGTACATAATGACTTTCTTCAAAATATAGCCCTCTACTTTTGTCGTAGCTGCCCTTAAAAGTATACAAATATTAGCACGCTAACGTGTAACGACTGTTACTTCTCCCTTCAATCTATATATATATATATATATATATATATATATATATATATATATATATATATATATATATATATATATATTGTGTGTGTGTGTATCCAACCGAAAACTCCAAAAATACTTCACAAATCGAAACCAAATTTGGCAATTACCTTCATTTTGTTAATACCTTGGATGCGTTTGTTATACCGTTTTGACACTCACATACGTTCAGAAAAAAAAGTGAAAAACTGTTTGAAAATGCAATATCTTTTAAATTACTAGAAGTATGAAACTAAAACTTCACACTCACAAAGATATCAGTGGACATCTCTACCAAATTAGAACTTAATCGGTTCAGTAAATTCTGAGTTATAACCAAATAAAAAACTTATAATTTACAATATAACCTGAAATTACCTCTGAAAGGATGCTTATAATGTTAGACAAGGTCAGACAGATACATCAGGGTTACGCTGCTATTGCAAACCAATTCTCCAAAGTAAACTTCAAACGAAGAGGTTACAAAAATATGTCGCAATAAACAATCAAAAGGGTTGCCAGTTGCCAAAGCTGTCATCTGGATTTGAAAATATCAGGAAAATATATAGTAATAAATAAAAAATGTAATAAAAGTTATTCAATTTGTTTAAAGACAATCTAGAACAACGTTTTATTAAGTATAAATAATAAGCTTCCCATTCTTCAAGTTATTTAAAACCCATCGCCTTCTCCTAGTTAAATCTGACAACGCCAGTTAGATATTTGTCATTGTCATTTGTTATTTTGCAAACTGACATTGGAAGTTGAGTCGAATTCGAGGTTATCTTTTTCATCTTCCTCTTTGTTGACAGACGTCATAAACAAATAATAAGACTCAGCTAATACCTTAGAATCTTGGAATAAGATACGTATTGTTTACTTTAATTTTTAGTGAATTTTCATTATTTACTTTTCATGTCGTATATAGAAAATTTGAGTTAAATAAAACTTGTTAATATCATGCAGTACTTTAAATTATACCAATAAACAGATGTGTAAATTATAAAAATTTAAATTTCAAAATTTTTTCTTGTTTATTTTTATTTATTTCATCTTCAAAAAGTATGGATACAGCAAATATTGTTTATATATTAATAGGTTAATGATAACATTTTATCAAGCGTGTTTTCATTCATAAGCTAATGGTTTTCCAGAATGGTAAACACTTCAGTAAGTTTATTTCAATAATACAGTCTGGTAGACGCTTCCCTTGACAATGGAAAAATAGCCGGGTAAGAGACTGATTGAACTGTTTGTTTATAGATACCCTTAAGAATAGCTAATCCCTGTAATAATATCAGCTTTTGATGCCGAACATGATGATAAATACCACCATAGATAACTCACTAGCATGACGGGACTTATATGAATTATATATTAGATGACGATGGTTTTCATTTATGGAAACCGGGAGGAATTATACTAATGAAGTTGAGTGATAAATCACTAAAGCACCAAAAGACACATCAATCTGAGAACCACATTTACGTTGGATGGATGATTCATTAGAAAATCCATTATGTCTGTCAATTTCATTCCTTATTGAAATTGATATTTTGTTCCTTTCTTATTTTCAACCTCATCGCGCTATTATTTCCAAGTCCTTCTATTATTAATAACACATCTCAGCGTTGATTGATAACGTTAATCGTTATATTACTCTGTGGAAACAAATATAATTATATTAGAAAGTAATTTTCGAATGGGTTTCATACCGGTCATTTATCTTCATTTTTTTTAGGAACAAATGTGTTATTAAGTCACCTGAGAACAGTGTTGTTCAGAGTATGGTTATGTAATATTAGTGGTTAATAATCATCTGTCCTAGACTTGTTACAAAAACAACTTAGTAATATCAAATTTTTAGCTGTCAAATATTAATATTTCTCAATGGGCACAGCGACCTAAAAAGAACAAGTGCAATGAATCTTGCACCTGTCTTAAGGAAGAACTAAGGGGAGCAGCTGATGCTGCTGCGAAACAATCCTTTTTCATTTATATTCTTAAGCTATAGAGTATTCATTTTTACATTACATGCTTTTTATCCGAAAACACGCTCTCATTAATAAAGCAAATAATAAAGTGGAAAGCAACGTGTTAAGGAGCGGAGGATATTTAGGGAAGAACTTGTCAAACTAGGCGAATTTATACTTAGTAACGATATAATAAACTTCAATAAATAACTAAACTTTAACAATGCTTACAACTAATTTAACCGACTGAATTTTAAAGCCGAAATCTTTACATACTGAATCTTAATTCAAAAGTCTCTCTAATTAGTCACTACATTTTTAAAGCAAAAGTCTGTACTTATCTCTACCTAATCAAAATCACAAGTCTGAATGTTTATCAACAATACTACTTATAACCTTGCTTTGGTCTACATAATACATAATTGCAGACCTCAGCAGTTAGCATTCCTTGTACTTTACGCTGCATTTCCAACTTGTTTATTATTTAGATAAATATGTAATATTATTTCAATGTCAATGTTATTGATACATCTGTGACCTACTACTATATGAAATATTACATTAATTGTTGTAGCAAATTTTCCTATAACTAAATTTTAATTATAAATTGAATGATATTAACCAATATATTTTCACGATTGGAAATGCCCTTTTATATAGCTTTCTGTTCTATGAACATACTGCCGAGTCAAAAGGAATGACGACTCTCGGGATAGTTCTGACATGAATGTTTAATTTACCTTGACTAAGTTTGGCACTAACTATAATAATTGAAAGAATATTAATTTGAATACTACCCTAGGATGATAATTGAAATAATAATAATTGAAGTAATGTTATTATATAGACAACCCTAGGTATGCTAATGGATAAAATAATAATTAAAATAATATAAATATGTATACAACTCTAGGATGATAATCGGAATAATAATAATTAAAATAATATTAATGTGTATACAACCCTAGGATGATAATAAAAGTAATAATACTTTAAATGATCTAATAACATATGCCCATTTTGTCTCGAGAATACAGTGTTGGGAGATGGATATTCTGCCATACTGTTTACCATAACTTCTTCCATCTGGCCTTTACATGTGATTGCAATTCTAGATTCTCGAGGGTTGATGAACATCCATAAGTTTCCAGTGTAAAACTGCTTCCAGATTGTCGACTTGAGTTTCTGGAGATATATGGGACACGTAATTTTGTCTTTTCTCTGGCATATCTCATCTATTATGCCGTTGTGGTAGCTCTCCATGCTTCGTACCATGGCTGGGGAACACACATATAGCTTCTTGGAGATTGGTATGCTGCTTGCTAGTTCATTGTCTGTTATCTCTGTCCTTGTGACGTAACTGAACAGATGATTTGAAGATTTGATTCTGCTTTGCTTGCAGAGCTCTTCCAACTCCACAAAATCCAGCCTCGCCGACCGTGAGTCGTTTTTGAGTGTTTTTTCTTTTAAACTTGCCTTGATTTGACTACGCAGCGGCCATTCTTTGGTTGATACCATGTGACCTGCGTGCACCCCCTTCTTCTCAAACTTCCATTTAAACCTATGCTTCCACTGGCGAACATATACTTTATACCCAGCGTCCCAACAACATTGCTGAGTTTGTTTTGTTCGTGAGCCTCCCATTTTTACTGGATGGCCCTTATATAGTTTGTGGCCTCTGCCCATTTTACCTGAATCTGACCTGCATACTCCACCTCAGTGTGTGTAAATACCTGGGTGGTTGTACTTGTTACTGTTCTCAATTTACCCATCAACTGTTTAGCTATTTCTTCCTTGAAAGCATCGGTCAAACCATTAATTCTTACTTCTGATGTGGTTGCTGTTTCTTCCCACCTTGGTTGATTCATCCATAATTTGGGAATTTTCAGCTTGGCTTCGATTACCACCGGCGATAGCCGCCCCAATAAGTCAAATAACTTGACTATTGCTGATAAAATTGCGCTTTTTGTTACCTTCTCAACATTTTTTAATTCTAGTTTTAATTTGAATGTATCTTCCCTTGGCGTCCAGTAGATACCAAGCGATTTGTCTGTTTCATTGTCTGGTAGCTGCAATACTATTTCATTCTGCAATTCTGTTGGTAGTTTAGCAATAATCTGCGATTTGTTGCTGGACAATTTACTTAAATTGAACCCACCTGATCTGATCGTTTCGTTGAGTTCTGTCTGTACTAATTTTGTTTGTTGCTTCCGTTCCAGATTGCATATTCTCCATATAAAAATCTTCATTTTCTATCTTCGTTGCTATTGGAAATTCTTCTGTTTGTACTAATGCTTGTTCTACCTCTTGTACATCTTTCTTCACTTTTGTCATTGACGTCTAAAAAATTGATAAATAGTTTTGTCTACTTACATTTCTTTTAATCTCCGCCGCTGATTTGGCTCCAGATATAAGATTATCTGGGGAAATTTTTGAATTAAATCTTTCCTGCTCGTCTTTGGCTTCTTCTATCTCTGGTACCTCTTTACTTAAATTTAAATTAAATCTTTCTTGCTCCTCTGTGGCTTCTTCTACCTCTGGTACTTCGTTTTTGAATGGAACTTCAACTGTTAAATTACATTTTTCATGATTGCTTCTTGACGCTGTTTTAGTGTAGAATTCCTCGACTGTTGATTCTATTGCCTTTTGGACTCGCTCTTGGAATGCTGTCCGTTCCCTGTACTTGCATGTGAAGATTGGTATTTTTGGCAGTTTAAATGCTGGAAACCTAACCCTTGAATCGTGGTGTGTTAGTTTCCTAATTGCTCTTTTCAGCTTGACCATGGCGTTATTGTACCATTGGCTTAGCGTCAAATGAGCTTTATCTAGAATTTCTGATTCTGTTATTATAATTATATCCATTATGTTATCTTCATTTTTTTCCCATTGCATATCTAATATTTTTATCATGATTTTATACTTGCTAAGTCTATCGTTATCTTTAGTCATTTCTGCTACTTCTAATTTTTTGATAAAGTGGTTTACCCGTAATTTTAGTTCTCTTGAACCTTTTGTGATTTCTATTTTTAGTTCCTCCATTGCTTCCTTAATTTTAAGTGATTTAATAAATATTTGTAGTTTTTTGTTACCTTGTCTGATGCCTAGTTCCTTTTTTATTTGGTTTATTGGTCGCCTGTGACCTATATTTTGCCTTTAACCCTGTATTGGTGCCTTTTGTGGACGCTTGTGTCCTTGATTCTTTTGAATTTGACCATGTATAGGTGCTTTATTTGGAACTGAACTTATTTTGGTACTTTCCTGGACGCTTCTTTTCTGATTTGACCATGTATAGGTGCTTTATTTGGAACTGACCTTATTTTTCCTGGATGCTTCTGTCCTGATTGCTTTTACCTAAAATAAAAAGGTATTTGGAGACTTGGGTTGAAGGATGTTTGATAAGGATATTTTGATTTTTAGTGAGAACTGTATTTCCAATGGCACTGGTTACTTTTTCGTCGAAGGACCATGTTCTTCAACTACTGTTGCTTTGAAGGACCATGTTAAGGAGCGGTGGATATTTAGGGAATAACTTGTCGAACTAGGCGCATTTAGACTTAGTAACGATGTAATAAACTTTAACAAACAACTAAACTGTAACCGCTGAATCTTAATTGAAAAGTCTCTGATATTAGTCAATACATTTTTCCAGCAAAAGTCTACACTTCTCTCTACATAATTAAAATCACAAGTCTCTGAATGTTTATCAACAACACTACTTATAACCATGCTTTGGTCTACATAATACATAATTTCAGATCTCACCAGTCAGCAGTCCTTGTACTGTACGCTGCATTTTTAACTTGTTTATTATTTAGATAAATATGTAATATTATTTCAATGCCAATGTTATTGATACATCTGTGACCTACTACTACATGAAATATTACATTAATTGTTGTAGCAAATTTTTCTATAACTAAATTTTAATTATAAATTGAATGATATTAACAAATATATTTTCACGATTGGAAATTCTCTTTTATATAGCTTTCTGTTCTATGAACACAACGGGAAACCATTACATGGCCCATCCATTTTCCAAACCAGCAACCATGGTAGATAAAGTTAACGCGACCTTTTTACTGGTGATGAGTGTCGGAACTGAAGACCCAATACGTACTAGGCAGGTTTCTCAGATCGTTACTATACAATACCTTGTTCACAACACAACAGATAGAACGTCAGGTGAGGAAATTATTAGCAAAGATGCAAAGGAAAATAAATCAAGGATTCATTTGATGTAGGAGCATGGAATATTGAAAGCGTTTGATGCGCAAGAAAACCTGGAAGAAGCAAATGACTTAATAAAAAGTATGTACTGACAAGTCTTTATGGTAGCGAATGGCTATCGAAACTCCATGTTTGAATCAAATAATGTTATTTATATTGGGGAGGGTTAAAATGAGTAAAACGATACATATACACTCACAATATACATACATCCATCTAAAATATACAAGCCAACATTCAAAAGAAATGTAAAACTAAAAATAATATAAAAGGTCTTACCGAACATTGGGGGATCCTGTATCAAGAAGAATCTTTGAGAGTTTGCATCATTGTCATAAATATTCCAGTTTTCTTTGATATAAATAGATAGAGACCTGTAAATACAAAAGAAAAAGATAATTTAAAAACAAAGTATTTTAGAAATAAAGCCTAAAAATGAAATATAGTAAAAATTCCGAGCGCAGCTTGATACAAGAACAACTAAAGGTCGAAGTGTCATTTTAATATGAAAAAAGCGTTTCTCAAAGAAATAATAATAATCAACATTCTTGTCATCATAAATATAAGCAAGCTATAAACTCGGAATTTGATTTGAACAGCGAAGTGAAAGTGCAAAAGGACTAGGGCTAGGTGAAATATATATATATATATATATATATATATATATATATATATATATATATATATATATATATATATATATATATACATATATATATATATATATATATATATATATATATATATATATATATATATATATATATATATATATAAATTTCAAAGTGCAAAGGTAAAGAGCTTGCACAATTTTTAGCACAAATATAGTGTTTGGACTGCAAAAGTAATCAGAATATTTATCTCGTTAAGTTCTAATTTAAGTTTTATCTTAAGAGTTTTTGGGGGTTCAAATCTAAACAAAATTTTAATGTGATATAAATCTATCACATAACAGTTTGTCAAAGCAGTAATAGCTATAAACTAACTACTGAAAGCAAGCTGCAATAATTTTCTATGTACTTTCAAAGACTTAAACCAAATAACATGAATAGTTACTGAAGTTTTAAAACAGTCAAATAAAATGTAATCCTACTCTAAATTATATAAAATTAGTATCAAACAGCTCATAAAGAGTTGTAGTTTGAAACGACAGTTGTAGCTTGAAAGTGTGATATGTTAAAGTCTTTAAATTTGCACGTTTGTTAATATTTATAAAATTTGACATAAGAGTTATAATAAAACAAATCGGACCGGCGTAAATGCCTGAGCTTGGACTCGAAGCGGTCTCTAACATTCAAAAACAAGGTATTTAACAAAAAGAATGCTTTGACAAAAATTATTTGACGTTTTAAGGCGAAAAATAGTTGATAGCTCTCTTGAATTATGGCGTCTCTAAAGTGCGGACATTTATACAGCGTCCTGCCCCAAACATATTAAAAATTTTAGATAAATTAAGTATAAATCAACAGAACATGTGTGTTGAAGGTGACTGACTGTTATTAGAAATGTGTTAATGAAGCTTTAGGTATATTTAAATGTAAAATTATAACTAATGAGAATTAAACAGAAAAACATACCTCATCTGTACTATGGCAACCATCCTGGCATAGAAAGGAGCGAATTCCGTTGCCAGGTATGTATTTTGCACGAAATTATTTAATAACCACATGAAAACCATAAGAAGACACTGCGTCATATTTATCATAGTCAAGAATGATAAATGAAAATGAATAGACGTCATCACAAGTGACAATTGGAGTGAAATCAGGTACACAAACATTGTAATAATAAACAGTTTACGAGAGATATCAAGTATTTAAAATTTATGTAATTGAAATTGTGATAAGTAATTTAATGACATTCAAAGAAAGAGATCTCTATAAAATTCGTTTGATATAAATTTTTGTTGTTGTTAAGAGTGTTTATAATTTGTTTTCGCATAAAATAAGTATTAAGGTTTACAATATTGTTGTATATTTGAAAAAACTGGGAAATTTTAAATATTAAGTAGCATTCATTTATCAAATATAAATTTAATTTTGGGAGCAATGAATCCTTTTGAATTAAAACCCTGAATATCAGAGTTTGTCGGGGCAATTTGAAATAAGAAAATATTGATTAGATATTTAAAAAAATAGCATTTTCATGCAATTTTTGAATTTTTTCGGTGAAACTGCATTTTTGTCAATCAAGCAGCATTTTTTCAAACAAATTTTCAAATTATGTCAAACACGAAGGACATAAAGCTATATTGTCTGGTTTATTATATTTATTTAGACCTGAAAATATAAAGACGGCCAGTGCAGTTTCTGGAACTTCACGCTGTGAGAGGCGGCCGATCAAACTCGTAGAATCGTAGATGATGATAAATAGCCCATTATATTATATAAGCGGAATTGGAAAAAAACCAGACAGTTGGAGTTACCATAATTGGAGGTACAAATAATAAAGATTGAGTTCAAAATGCCAAAATGACAGACAGTTTAGTAAATATTATTACCACTCAGTTCATCTTAACAACAGCGCTAAAAATTTGGTGCGCAACATATTTTTTGGAAGTCTTCAAAGTGAACAAAAGTATTGTCAATTAAAATGCCTAAAACAAAATAGAATATTTTGTGGATAAATAATTACCAAGAACTTACATGGGATGGAGACCAACTTTTTTGTACTGTGTTCAAAAATTGTAAGTACTTGTTTTTTTATTACATATGTTTTTATTTATTTAAATGTAAATGTATCCTAAAATTAATATACCAAAAATATAATTAAAAATATAATTTGATAGTTACACCGACAATAAGATTTTAATTGCCAGAAAAAAAGTGTCAAACTAATTTTGGCCCAATTTTAAAAAAAAATATCAACAAAGAAATTTCATATTTTTGTTGTTTTATCTTTGGTCACTGCAGGTTCATGCCGACAAAAAGTTCATTGTGGTTGGCAGCAAAGTCAGCAAAGCATATTCTCAACATGCGGAATATTGAAAAAGGTGCAACCTTACAGCAAACCTTAAAAAGTTGCCTTCAACAAAAACCAAAACAAACCGACCAGAAGCAATTCAATGAAGATTTATGCAAGGCGATGATTGGCAGCAGTTTACCGCTGACAAAATTCAGTAATCCAAACCTAAAGCAATTTCTAGGAAAATATTGCAAGCATAATATCCCTGACGAGTCAACCTTGCGTAAAGGATGCGTCGACACCATTTCTAAAGAAACATTACTAAATATAGGAAATGCTGTGTGGTCAAATTATTTTGATGTTGTAGTAGATTAAAGTACAGATTCGTGGGGTAGATATATCACCCATGCATTAATTGGCGTGTCAGGAGAAGATAGTCCAGACAGATACTATCTTTTTGGGTAAAAAAACTTGAAAAAGCCAATAATTTAACTATAACCAGATTTGTTCAAGACTCTCTGACAATTTTTTTCTCGCCTGATGTCTCTTCAGAAACATTCGTTTTACTTTTATTCGATGCAGCACCCCAGGGCCGGACAAAATTTTAAAAAAAATATTCCAACGTATTACATGTAACTTGTTTGGCTCATGGCAGTAATATATTAACAAAGTGTATAAGAGAGCAGTTACCTTTTGTAAATGATCTTATTTACTACATTAAAAAAGTATTTTCAAAAACTTCAATAGGCATTTAATTTTAAAAAGAACACGCTCCAAATCTTTGGAGGTCATATCTTTTGCAGGCTAGTCCGTTTGCACTCCAGGATGCAACCTGCAAGGATTGTGGTTGTCTTCGAGAAGTCATTTACTTCAGGAAGATTGACACGATTTAGGGGATTAGGGGGACGGCAGAAGTGATCAGCGTCAGCAGATCAGGGGAGGTTTGGAGAATGTTCAGGACTTTTCCCGCGACCAACTTTAGCTGTGTGAAATTGATAGAGGTGATCAGGGAAAGTGCACTGGACAGGTCTAGGACGGGAGCTGCGTTTGCAGTGGAATCTGCTTTTGCAGGGAAGCTGGCTTCGGCGTGGAAGTGGCCGGTTTCGAGGTTGTTGCGGGTTGGGCGGGGCGGGAAGATGCAGTTGCAGCCGCACAGGAAATTTGCGGTTTCCGTTGGGAGGTCTGCCTGTTGGGTTCAGGGAATTTCGGACAGCCTCTATAGTTGGCGGTGTGGCCCTTCTCGCAATCGCAGCAGGTTGAGTCGACGGATAGGGGCTTTTTACACTCCACAGACAAATGGGGGCCGCTGCATTTTACGCAGTGGGGGGCTCCCCTACAATATTGTTGGGAGTGACCAAACCTTTAGCAGCGGTGGCACTGGTTCGGAAGGTTCTTTGTGTGTAGCGACTCCACCTTGACGATGAGGCCGCACATAGTTTCGATGCCGAAAATGGACCTTTCGGACTTGGGGAGGTTAGTCATTATGAGGGGCATGGGGATTTTTTTTTGTTCTTAACTCTGCGAAGCATATGGTGGACACCATCGGGATGGAAACCCTGGGAGATGAGGTCTTTTTCAACCTCTTCAATAGGGATGGATTAACAGACCCCCCTGAGAACAATCTTTAGTTGTTTGTCCTCCTGGAGCTGGTAGGAATGATACTTGAGCTGCAGGCTATCCATGATTTTGGTAGCCTGTCTGAAGTCAGTAGCTGACGTCAAGTGAATTATTATGGAATCTGTGAGATTATTAACCTTGACGCAGCTGATCTTTTGGCAGGTAAAGTAGCCTGAGAGATAGGTCCACTTTTCCCTGTTGTGGAGGAATATCGGAGGAGGAAGGGTGGACTTAGGAGCAGTACCTGCCGCCCGCTCCGTGTCTTGGAGTCAGACTCGCAAGACATTAAATGGTAATGGGGGGGGATGTTATGTTGACGGTTTGTCCTGTTTCCAGGAGAAGGAGGCGGGGAAGCCTTGTGATTTTCACCTTTTGAGGGCAGGTGGGAAGTGCCGACACGCTCGGGCTGAGCGGCGGGTACGGAAGTGGGCATTGGGGGTGGGATCGGGGACGGGGATGGGGTTGGTTCAGCCGTTTAAGGGGCTCTAAAAGCCGCTCTAAGGTCTGGGGAAAGGTATCGGAATGGTTTGATAAGCTCCCAGAGTCGCTTGGGGAGTTTATCTAAGGTAGTCAGGTCGGCCATGGCTATAGGAGCAGATGCAGAGGGCTCGTAGTATCATTTCACCGGGATATACCCGTAGGAGGTGGTGTTATCTCTTTAGGGTGTCCAGCAACGTTAATCAGGGTAGGGCGAATACTGGATCCTAAAGGGACGGTAAAAAACGAGCGTGAAGTGTACGGTCGGTTACCTATTAATAGACGCAACGCCGTGAAAACGGTATTAAAGTCGGAAGAAAGTAGTCTTACCTCGGCGCTGACTTGGCTGCCGCTGCGGCTGCACTGTGAACTAACTGGCTCTGCTGTCTTGACGTCTTGATGACCACTGAGAGTTAGATGGGTGTACAGTGGAAGCGCGCTTATATAGTGGGCTGTTATCAGCTTTGAAGCTTATCGTTTCCACAACTACTGGGCATGTTGGGTAGTGGAAGCCGTGTATTGTGTCTCTTATTACAGTAAGACGCGTAGATCAAAAACTAAGATAGCACTCGGAAGACAATTGAGTCTATAAACAATGAACTAAAATAAATTCGGTACGTATAAAATTCGGCATGAAAATAATCTTAATTGGATATATCATGGGGCAATAATATAAAGTTAAACTAAATTTAAATTTCAGTATGTGAGCAATATTAATTAGATATCTCTTCCGAAAATATTTTCGGTGATTACAACTAAATACATATTTAAATAAAATTATATTTTCAAACAAGTAATATTCGGCATTTGTGTACTTCGATATGTGACCAATCTCAATTAAATACTTCTGCGGAAAATAATTTCGGAGCTTAACACTAAAATACATAATTAACCTAAATTTATATTTAAAGAAAAGTTAATTCAGCACTTTTATATTTCGGTATATGAGCAATCTTAAGTAAATATCTCTTCGGGAAATAATTTCGGTATTTAAAGCTACGTATATATTTACACTAAAAAAAGTAACTTCGTTAAACTGGCACAAATGACAAAGTGTGGAGGTAATAATAAAAGTCTGGACGCAGCAAGTGCGTGATGGTAGTGAATTTTGTTTAAAATATTTTTAATAGCAAATATGTGTTTTTTTTTTAAAAAGAAAGCCGGCATCAAATTTGGTTACTAGTATAATCTTTATAGTAGAAACAATGTGCAATGTTTCATCAAAATAACCTTATTGTTTGAAAATGTACAAAAATTTTCCAAAGTCAACTCAAAGTGTTCCCGAAACAACTGGGTCAACCGTATAGGTTAATAGCAAATTGAGCTATTTATATTTTAGCATTAATTGAAAATTTGCTACCATAACGTACTTGCTGCATCCCGAATTACTTTTCTTACCAACATGCATTATATTTCGATTGAAAATGCAAAAATGCAATAACATAAAGCATGTTCGATTAAAAAAAAAAGAACATTTGTCTCACCAACGACTTATGGGCCAGCCTGTGCTTGAAGAAATATTTTTTAAGATGCAGCACAAGACACCCTTTAATTCATGTATAATTTTTTTTTTCGTATCTTGTATAATAACGGATATATTGAGCTTTATTGATTTTTTACGAAAATTCGACAAAAATTATATTACCATTAAACGATAAGCTATTATAGTTAAGACTACTGCCAAAGCATCAGAGAAAGGGTCTAATTGAAATTAATTTTCTGGAAATATGTTAATAGAAGGAAGGACAATAACGGTTGAAGCTAAGACCCCAGGCTTTGTAAAACATTCTTCTTGAAACATTTTCTTTCCATGACTCGTATTACTTTCAGGTTCTTTACCTAAATGTTGCCAATTTTGACGTTTTAAATCGCGACTTTGACGTTTTGAGGAAAACCCCAATTTATTTTCCATTAGATGCCTATAACTTTTTGTCTTTTAACCTATAGAGCTTGATTTTGGTAGATGATTCACCTATAACGATATAAACCCACGCACCAAATTTGGCTGCCCTTACTTTGTTATTTTCGGAGATATAATTTTTTTCCGAAAGAAAAGACAAAAAGTTTCGGGAAAACCTGCGCTGATTTTCCTGGCTAACGAACTTATCCAGGCAACTTGCAAAGGGAAGGTATTTGCCAAATTTAATCAAACTCGGCCTATTATTTTTTGAGTTATATATATAAACATATAAAATTTTAAGCTGACTGAATTTTAAGGTAATTCACTAAAATGAAGAGAGCTGGTGGAAGCAGAGAGTCACGGCTACGACGATAGAGCGACTTGGCCCCTAGACTGTGATGATGATGTTCAGATACCAATAACTAAAGGTCTTGGCATATGAATTGACTTTTTAAGTGCGTCCCTGATGTATCAAACAAAAATTCATCAATAAAAAAATTAGCAAACAACAGTTATTGTATCAATTGTGCATTCCACACCATGTGCGTAATTTGAAATAAGCGAGCAATCGAAATTTAAATATACAGACAGTCTACGCGTTGTCGGATATATGAATATTTATTTATATTCAATTGGAGTTGAAATAGCTGATATCAGGCTGCAAACGCCATCATACGAAATATGCATAAAGTCCACCTGTCGTGTCGCCGTATACGGATGGCATGTCATAAAAAAATTGATTTATTCATGCAACGACCACTGGAAGGCTCAAAATCTGTGTCAAGTTTCTCTCTTGGAACGATGAGATAGAGTCCCGTTGTCGCTAGGAGAAATGTAAAATGGAATTTGCAGATAAAAATTGTAGAAATGTACCGATATTTATAGTATCTTCATAAAGTATATCGACAAAAGCCGTGACGCAGCAAATGCGTTATAGTAGCGAATTTTCATAAGTTTTGTAATACATAACGCAAATACACCCGGACCCATTTAAACTCATTTATGTTAAATTTAGTCTGTGGATGATGAATAAGCTACCAATGACGTCCATTTCTCTGAGAACACACACTAACACACACATACACATTTAATTTAAGTGACTGATTCTTTTAAACAATTCACCTAAAAACTGAATCTCAATTTTTTCTATCTATCAATTTAATATGTTAATCAAATTGTGTGATATTCTGTTAATTATAAACTACTGCAGCGTTTCTCAAGCTTTCACAATTTGTGACCCAATTTACAATCACAATTCTAATCGCATCCCCCTGTCTTACGTCCACCATAGCAGAATTTCTTTCGGTTTCGCGAGAAGTTTCGATTTGTTTCGAAGATTCTAGAACGTCTGCGCGGCGCGTGTAAATGCTGAATCTCGTTGAGTTCCAACCAGTCACAGTCGCGTCGATCCTTCTACCGTGAATGTGTATGTTGTAATTCACGATATTCGGGTAGCAGTAGATTTATACAGTGTATATTGTAATCATGGATAAACTTTTAAGTAGGCGTAAGCGAGCATTTGACGATTGTGAAGCATTTACAAGTGCACAGACGAGAGCGGTTCGGGAACAAAAATCAAGAAAATATTCTCAAGAATATCTAAAACTTGGGTTTACCTGCATTGAAGTAAACGAAGAAAAAAGGTCCCTGTGTGTCACTCGATCAAAAATTTTGGCAGCAGAACAGCATGATAATTGACAAACTTAAACGATATTTGGAAACGGTTTATAGTGAGTACGTTAGCAAACTCCGAGAATTCTTCGGATTACAATCGAAATTATATAAAAAGTAAAAATCATTTTTTCTTTGTGAATAAAAAAACTTTACTTGCCTCTTACAAAGTTTCATATCAATAACCAGATGTAAAAAAACCCACAACATTGATGCATAGCTTACTCTGTCAGCTGTAATTAAGATCGTAGAAATTTTGTTTGGAGATAATTTCGACAAACAATGGCATTTATTACATCTATCAAATTATATTGTTAACCGTCGAATTGGTGATATAGCTTAAGGTGTACAACATCAGCTTTTCAGGGAGTTCCGTGACGTTTTTTTTTCCTTCAAATTAGTCTGATGAGAGAACAGGTAGCAATAAAGATGCCCAGTTAATTGCCTATGTGCGATTTTGTGATGGTATGTCAGCAGTAGAAGAACAACTATTCTGCAAACCAATAGAGCTCAAAACAACAACACTTGCTTATTTGCTATCCTAAATGATTTTTTAACTAACATTAACATATAGTAAAAAAAATGCGTCGGAAAATGCACCAACGGTGCTCGTACAATGTCTAAAAGATTCCATAGTATACAAGCACTTGTGAAACAAAGATCTCCACAGTGTATCTGGACACATTGCATGATTCACAGAGGAGCTCCGGATTCTAAAGAAATGAGCCCTGGTCTTAATATTCTAATAACGACAGTGGTGACCGTAGTAAATTATATAAAATTTCAGGACGCAGCAGGTGCGTTATGGTAGCGAATTTGGATTAAGTGCTTCAAATTTGTATAACTCAATAACACCTATAAACCTAGAAAGTTACATTTTGGTATGTAGTAAGGTATTTACGGGGGCAACATATCAACTAAATTTCATCAAAATAACATTATAGTTTTTTGAGACACATTTTTTTTAGAAAACCTGGTCTGATAGGGCTAGCTAACGAACTCATACAAGCTTTTGATGAAAGAAAGATTCTTGTCGAGTTTCATCAGAATCGGTTAATAATTTTTTGAATTATCGGTTGGATACATAAATATATAGTGTTTTATTTTTTCTTTTATGAAATTGAACTTGAAGGTATGTAGATATTTATATTCTAACCTTTTTTTGTTTTATTATTGGAAAATTCTATTTTTTATTGTTTTTATTTTAAATTAATGAAGATTCTAGATTCTACTCTTGCTGTATCAATACTTTTTTAAAATCAAATGAATAAATATAAACAATACAAAATTTTGAAATTAAAATATTTAATAATTTACACCTGAATATATGTTTATAGGTATAATTTAAACTACTGGAGGATATTATATAGTTTCATTTACCTCAAATTTTTTATACACTACATGAAGGGTAAATAAAAACTAAAAGTAATCAATAAGTACTTTATTCTAAGGTATTAGCGGATCAGCGGAGTTGATTTCGACGCTATCTTCTTCTTTGCTTATGACGTATGTAAACGGAGAAGAAGAAGATAACGTAGAATTCGACTCCATCTCTGCTGTCAATTGGAAAATAACAAATGCAAAATAGCTAACTGGTGTTTTCAGATTAAACCAGGAGAGGAAGATGGCTTTTAAATATAGTAAAGAATGGAAAGCTTAATATTTATACATAATAAAACGTAGTTCTAGATTGCCTTTAAACAAATTGAATCACTTTCATTAATTTTTTTATTTATTACTATATATTTTTCTTTCTTCAGATTCAGATGAGAGTTGTCGCAAATGGCAATCCCGCTGATTGTTTATTGTGACATATTTCTGTGGCGTCTTGTATTTTGAAAATTGATTGAATTCCAAGTTAAGAAACAATGATTGGCAAATTTTTTATTTCGTTTCGTCTGTTATTTACGATTTTTGTGGCCGAGATTTGACGATTGATGGTTCGGGTAGTATGTTTTATGGCTGGTATTTATTTTGATTGATTACCGTTGATGTATGGTTTATACCTGTTGGATTAATGGATCTACGCATGGCAGTAAACTACTTTGTCTGCCAGGCATTGGGCTTTAACAACTGAGTTGTTTCAACGCATGCCTTTCAGATTTGATTTTTAATTTAAAAAAAAAGACAACACTAAATATTGTGTACCAAATTAATTAAAATTTATAACATAGGTTTATTTGCACCATTTCTAGCCACAGCTAAAGTTTCATTCCAGTTACTCTAATCGTTAAAAAAATATAGGGTTTTCAAAAATTATGCTGTATACTTTTGGGGGAAAAATATCCGTTATAGCTGATTTACGAACTCAGTCGCGGTCTTAATACAACCAAGATACGTGCCATTCCAATCAGTTGAGTATTTTTTGTGTTATTGCTCGAACACACACACACACACACACGCAAGTATATATAGATTCAAATGGACCGGGATTTGGGTTCTAGTTGCCCTTATTCGCGCTCATTTGAAAAAATTCCCGAAAGCCTTATAATCGTTATCAACGTTATCATCTCTATTAGTGAATCTTCTTAATGAAAATTCGCTAATAATGTGAAAGTGTAGATAATAACTAGTGTGCATATTAATGTATATAACTGTATAAGTATAAGTAACCCCACTACTCTCTCGTTACCTCTCTATATGCTACACCTTCTTTATAAAAACTCTCTAAAGCTTGCATAGAATCTAGGTTTTTCAGTTATTTAACCCACTTGCCTTACAAACCTTGCAAAGATGTGAAGGTTTCTGGATATAATCTAACACTATGCCATGTAGATCTTTGTAAAGTCATATGGCAGAGGTTAGGAAAAATTATCATGGGAATTCCGTTGATTTAGTATTATTCAAAGTTTGAAATGCAACAGGAGCAAGAGAAAAAACAAGGAGATTAAAACAAGTTATAGCTGTAGATGCTAATCCCGTGGCCGGGAACACCTGGTAATATGGATAGAAGAAATTTAGTGTAGCCAAGGGGGCACTTTCAATGACGCATGAGTACGTGCAAGAGGAGGGCGTAAGGTCAGCGTACAGCGATATCATCACCGCATAATGCACCGCAGCCCGCAAAACACTTCCTCACTTTCTGCACACGTGAACACGCACATATCTCACCACTGATCTTCCCATTCTCTTAGATATTTGGCGTAAAACGATGGATGGTTAACGTACATACAGCGTGGTCCAATAGTGGGTTCAGGTCCAATATCTCCTTCATTATTCAATAACAAAAAACATTTAGAACAAAAGTTGCAGGTACTAACGTTAGCTAGAAACTAAAATTATTTTTGCATATACAGTGTGTGGTATAATTCAGAAATAACCCAAATTTAACTTTTTTTTTAAACAGTACACCCTATATATTGTTTCATTTTTGAATTCCTTTTGTTTTGCCAATTCATCCAGTATATAGTTCATGGTGCCTGTACAGAGTCGTTCAAAAGTTATCGTCACTTTTCTAATATATCAGAGGCACATTTGACGGTCTGTCTGCATGCAACACTCTGTCATGCCAAAAATCTCAAAAAGTATTCTTGTTCCAACTTAAACCAATACAGAAAGAATTCCTTGAGAACAGTATACAGGGTGAGTAAAAACACTTGGAGTCAAGCTTTCTTGAGAAACTCAAATGAAACACCCTGTGTGTTATAATCAATTTCGATAAATCAAAAGATGTTCTTTCAGTTTCATGAAGTATTCGAGTATTTACTAAGATAATGAATGTTTTTAAAGAAAAAGTACATTTATACAGAGGAACGAATTAGTGTATTATATCCTAAGTATGCAAAATAAACAATGTATTGACTTACTTGTCAAACATTAGCTTAAGCTATGGAGTAGTTTTTTTTCGTATTTGAATTATAGGTCGAGATTATTCGGTCGTTTGAGCCTCATATGACATCTGGTCCTGACCTAATTCCATCATTTATTTTAAAGGATTGTGCAGTCGTTTTAGCTTTCCCCTTACAGGTTATGTTTAATCTATGTTTAAAAAACTGTAAAATTCCAATAGTGTGGAAGCTAACTAAATATTTTCCAGTTTATAAGGCTGGTGATAAAATACCTATAGATAATTATAGGCAGATATCGTTATCGTGTAACTTCCTCAAAGCTTTGGAAATGTTATTATACAGGCATATATTCTTCCATATAAAGAGCTTCAGCACTCCTCTCAGCACGGCTTCATGCCAAGCATATCAGCAGTTACAAACTTAGTTTGCGCTACGCAATACATTGCAGAAGCTTTAGATAATCGTAACCAGGTCGATGTCATCTACCTTAATATGTCAAAGACATTTGACCGCATTGATTATGCTATTCTGTTACGTAAATTAGAAGCATTTGGCTTATCTCAATCACTCCGAAAACTGATTGCAAGTTACCTAATGGACAGGAAGCAATATGTGGTCGTGGAGGGCTGCAGATCAAAATATATTTCAGTTACATCAGGGGTACTTCAGGGGTCGATTTTGGGTCCTTTTCTATTCAATATTTTTACTAACGATCTCGTTGGTGGTTTGAGGGTTGAATGTCTCCTGTATGCCGATGACATCAAAATTTTCTGTAAGGTGAGGTCGGTAGATGATTGTATTCGACATCAATTAGTACTAGAGGCAATGGAGGAGTGGTGCATTATAAATAATATTTCTCTAAATATTGCTAAATGTAGTTGTCTTTCCTTTACTCTTAGGTTGGTGCCCATACAATTTGATTATTGTCTTTGTAATTTGTCTCTGGCTAGGCCGGTATCTATCCGTGATCTGGGCGTAATATTTGATAGAAAATTGTCTTTCTTATTTCATATTGAGAATGTTGTATCCAGTGCATTTAAGCTAATCGGCTTTATTATTAGGAATTGCCGCGAGTTTAGTAATATTGACACATTTAAAATGCTTTTCTGTACTTTTATCCGTAGTAGACTTGAGTATGCTTCAATTGTATGGTCTCTTGGTTACCAGAACCATATTCTCCAGTTAGAAAGGATCCAGAGACGCTTTCTGAAATATCTTTACTTCCGCCTCAATGGTATATATCCCTCTGTGGGTTACCCTTCGGAGTACATGTAGCGGGACTTCTTGCTACTAAGTCTAGAATCTAGAAGGAAACAACCAGCACTAATTTTTTTAAGTGATTTAATAGGGGTATCCTGTGACTGCTCTCGTGTACTTGAGCAACTTAACTTTAATGTTCCGAGAATGTCTTAGCGAAATCCGTGCACCTTTTGGTTACCTACGCCGCGAACTAATCTTGTGAAATTCTCGCCGCTTTATATTTTGTGTTCGGTTGCCAACAGACGTCTTTCATTGATATCTTTGTGTCGGATCCAAGGTTGCTCAGAAGGTTAGCAGTCTCACAATTATAGAGGACTGATTTTTGTTTATAATTATTTTTTACTCTTTATTTATTGTTGTAATTTTTATCTTTTTCTGTTTTAGCTACATTATTTATTTAGTTGTAAATTATGGTTTAAAATGCTTATTTTTTAGTTTTAATTTTAATTTTGCCTTATTGTAAGGTTTACGTAGTTGTTTTTTTTAACTTTTTTGTCGGTCATTTCTGTATTTTCTACCTAATAATTGGGCTTGTCCTGTTGGGTAGAGTAATGATAAATAAAATAAAAAATAAACAACAAGACGCTAAAATGAATTTCTCTCGACAATAAATGATTCATATGACTTATGTGTTAGGATCCAGTAACAAAAACTGTTTATTTGCGACAAGAATCTATGATGAGAAATATCCCAATAGAAGACAACCACACAGGAACTGAAATACTAATGCGACGTTTTGACGAAACGGGGAACACAGAATACAAGAACACCGAGAGAATGAAGCCTGTATTGAACGAAGAGGAAGAGTTGATAGCCAATTTGAAAGTGATAGAAGACCCTCATATCAGCTCAAGAAAAACTGCAAGGGAAATTGAAATCAGGAAGACCCATGTTTTACGAATTTTATGTAAAAACAAATTTCACCCATACCATATTCAACTACTCCAAGAACAGTACAATGACGATCGTCAAAGGTGACTATCATTTTGTCACTGGGCACAGCTACAAATCCAAAGAGATACAAGGTTCTTCATCTTTGTGTTGTTCACAATGAAGCAACATTTTATAAGAACGGACATGTAAACAGACATATCTTTCACCACTATTCTACTGACAACCCCCAGTTACTCACACGACTAGTCAAATTAGGTGGTATCTTAACGTCTGGGGTGGAACTATTGGACATTTTGTAATTGGTCCCCATTTCTTTGAAAAACGACTCACTGCACAGCCATATCTTCAGAAGACCTTGGACCATTATTAAACCAGCTGTATGTTAGCATACGTGAATATATGTGGTTTAAACATGACGATGTCCTAGTTCATCATATAGCTAACATTCATGCTTCTCTTACCAACAGTTGCCGGAGCGCTGGATTGGGAAAGGAAGGCCGAATGCATGGCCGCTTAGGTCACCTGATCTAACAACAATGGACTTCTTTTTATGGGGTTATGTAGAAAACTTAGTTTATCAGACATAACCGTCGACAAAAAAAAAGTACGAAGGCAAGAATCCGTGTTGTGTTTGATAATATTAATTTAAGTGTATTCCGAGACGCTAACTATCCTTTGGAAACTTGCTTAAACTTATGTGCTGAGCAAAATAGTGGTCATCTCGAACACTTGATTATCCAGTTTTCACTGTTTTTGTGTAGTTGTTATATCATTGTTATCACAAGTTTCCGTGATTTGATACATTATAATTTCAGCTTTAAGTTTTATTTCAGTATCATTGAATCCAATACTTTAATTTATACTTGTTAAATTCTTACATTAAATTTTGTTTCTAGTTAATATTTTTATTTAACGAATATTTTTTCTCCATGCTTTTGTATATTGGTAACAATACATTCTTTAAGGAACATGGTAATGAGTCGATATTTGCAAGTTTTCTGGAATAATAAAACGTGGTCGGAATAAGTACTGGGTTTTGAAAAGTAGTGACCGTAAATCTTATAATAATTATTCATATGCCCCAGCAGATGATTAATATTCAAACCGCAAGGAGTTTAGTCAAGAAACTGTATACAGATGTTTAAAAAATAATACACTAATTCGTTCCTGTGTGTAAAAGTACCTTTTTTCTTTAAAAAAAAACCAATATCTAAGTAAATACTGGTTTTAGGTATAGGGTAGGTGGTAGTGGACTTTCCCTTTACGTGATAGTAAATGATTTTTTCACGCCCGGTGAAGTCCAAACGGACGTTCCCGGTTCTGATGTATGAGTCGGTTTCCCTTAAAAATAAAAATGATGATGGCTCCTCCTTGTACAAAAGATTCCGGAGATAAAATACCCTTCAAAACGGATCTTGGGGAGAGGGGTGTGCAGAGGGCGCCGGCATCAAGATTTAACGTATCCTCGAATATATGTGGCTTAAATTCTAACCTGAACTTCGTCCACCATTTCCTCCAGATTAACAGGCCCCAAATCCCCTTCCTCACCTCAAATCAGTGCCAAAACAGCCACCAATCACCTTAATTTCCTGGGGTATGAGCTCCCTACTTCCTTTAGATTGCATGGAGGTGTATTCATACGTCGGTAGCAATCTACCCTACACGAGACTCTCCAATTTGAAAGCTGGAAGAAAATACATACTTTATATGAAACTTTCTCTCAGGGCTGTAACTAAATTCATCTGTTGCATTTACCGGTCACCTTTTGACAACAACTTTGTCCAGCTCTTCGACTACCTTTCTAAGAAAACCGACAATCTGATTTCTGAATACCCTTCCTCCGAGGTCACTATCCTTGGTGACTTCAATGACCATAATAAGGAATGGCTAGGATCTTCAAAAACCGATCCACAAGGGAGAGCAGCGGAGGCCTTCGCAGTCAGCAATTATTTAGCCAATTTAACCTATATGGTTCAGCAGCCTACTTACTTGCCTCGCATCCCAATACACAGCTCAAATCGCTTTGATCTCCTTCTTACTACAAAATCTGCATACTATAAGACATCAGTCACCGCCCCCGTGATCGCTCAGACCACGGCATGGTCACTGTTTCCTGCGCAATGCAACCCGAGGTCACACAGTCATCACACCCGCGTATCGTTTGGGACTACAACTCCGCGAACTGGGACGAAATGCGGGATTACTTTTACTTATTTCCATGAGCGTCTGTCTGCTTCTCTCATCATGACCCCTCTGATATCTCACAAAACGTCGCCGAAATCATCCAAGCTGGCATTGAATTATTTATTCCACGTATACAGAAAACCTCTTCATCCACTCAAAAGCCCTGGTTCTCTAAATCCTCTGACAAGGCCAGACTTGAAAAGATAAAAGCTCACAAAACAATCCCAGCTAAGAAAAGTTGCGAAGAGGACCAGAAAAGACGCGAAATAGTTCAATGTGCAAGGTTCCAAGAGTACGGCCATTCGAAGACATACTGTAATAAAGCATTCATTTGCGCAAAGTGCGCCAGCAAAATGTGCACAAAAAAAAAGAGAAACTCCAGCCAAATGTGCTATATGTGAAGGTATCCATTCAACAAATTACAAAGGTTGCACCGTATACAGGGACCTCGTAAAAACCAAAAACCCTAACCTGACTAGATAATACCACCAAAAGCACCAGAATCTAACCCACGACCACCAAAACATACACGTTGCAGCTAACATAAACACAGAAGTACCTAGCGACTACACTGAATCTCTCCCAAGCAGACCGCTAATCAAGTTCTCAAACAAAGGCAACCTGTTTACACAGATGACCATCAAGATATCCTTGAAAACACGCTTACTACTATCCTGCGCGAATTTAAATCACTTTTCACACAAATGATGAATCAAAACCAGATTATGCTTAACCTGTTATCAAGACAATAATTTCAACTGAAACGGCAAAGTTCATACGAATTGCAACATAGAATGCCAACGGACTAACTAGTCGCAAACAAGAACCAATAACATTTGTCAACATTAACAAAATCGATATAATGCTGGTCTCTGAAAGCCACTTTACAAATAAGTCAGTATTCCGCATACCGCACTTCTCTACATATGCTACAAATCATCCATATGGCACCGCACACGGAGGTACTGCTGTTCTCATCAGAAGCAACATTAAACATGACGTCCTACCCCCGTAGGTAACGACTGAAATTCAAACAACAACTATTAAAGTGTATACAGAAACCTGGAGTTTTGATGCTTTGGCACTATATTCTCCACCAAGACACGCACTAAGTGAAGACCAATACGATGATTTTTCCCAAACCCTCGGCTCTAGATTTACTGTTGGAGGGGACTGGAATGCGAAGCATATTTACTGGGGCTCTAGACTAATAATACCTAAAGGTCGCATTCTATTAAAAGCAATAGTGGTTAAAAATTATAATGTGGTGTCGACGGCCAAGCCTACATATTGGCCAACAAATACAAACATAATAACTGACGTACTCGCCTTTTTTGTGACAAATGGAGTTGCAAACAGTTATATAAGCGTAGACACACCTCCAAATTTATCGACCGATCATACACCAGTGGTAGCCACTTTAAGCACTACAGTAATAAAAAGGTACCAAATGCTACATTAACGACCTATATAACTAACTGGGAATCATACTAGCGATATATTGTAAATACCATAAACTTAAATCTGGCTATAAAGCAACCGAATGAACTTGATACCGTAAACTATTTTACTGAAGCAGCCTGGAAAAGCGCCCCGTCCGTTACAGATAATAACTTATCAGTGAACCAAATATCTCTGCAAGTGCGACAATTGCTTGCAGAAAAACGTCAAGCTGGAG
Organism: Tillus elongatus; assembly: GCA_964006375.1. Classification (NCBI taxonomy): domain Eukaryota; kingdom Metazoa; phylum Arthropoda; class Insecta; order Coleoptera; family Cleridae; genus Tillus; species Tillus elongatus. Next base: position 163,742,581 of record OZ023264.1, read on the forward strand.
GAAGACGGCAACGGACACGTATTCCTACTATTAAATTATATTATAACCGATTAGCCCGAAAACTTCACAAGACCCTGGAAAGTCTTACAAACTCAAATTTCATTCAATATATTTAAGATATCAACAATGGCTATGATCATTACATCTGGAAAGCTGCAAAGAACTTCAAAAGGCCTCTAGTGAGAGTGTCTCCCATAAAAAAGTCAAACGGAGAATGGGCGTGCTCAATGCAGGATAAAGCGAACGCTTTCGCCAATCACCCGACTGAAGTTTTCAAACCAAATGAAAACGATCCAACAATCTGTTACAGAGAAATAGAGCCCTTCATAGACGTGCCGTGTCAAATGTCACTTCCAGTTGAGCCATTTACGAAGAAAGAAACAAAAGCCGAAATCAGGAAACTAAAGGCCAAAAGAGCTCCGGGTTATGATCTTATCGCAGAAAAACTTCTTTAAAATCTTCCTTAAAAGGCATTTATTTTGCTGGCCACAATCTAAAATCGTATGATGAACCTATTATATTTCCCAGCCTTATGGAAATACGCCTTGATATGATAGCTAAGCTAGGTAAACCCTAACATGAGATTTCATCTTATCGACCTATAAGCTTGCTGTCCATACTATGAAAGATGGCTGAAAGGCTATTGCTGAAGAGCCTAAAGAAAGATGTTAACCTGCATAATATAATACCAAGACACCAACTAGGCTTTAGAGAACATTACTTCACACTGCAGAAAATTCACCGAATAGTCAACACAATATCAACCAGTATTGAAAACAACAATTTTGTAGTGCAGTGTTTTTAGATTCCTCTCAAGCATTTGATGAGATGGACTCTTATACAGGATCTAGAATCCTCCACCACAGCCATAATATTTGTTATGTCTCATAAAATCTGGCGTACCACAAGGGAGCGTGCTGGAACCACTACTGCACTTAATCAGCACATCATATATGCCAGAGTCAGGTAACACAACATTTGCTACTTTTGCTGATGATATTGCAATACTATCATCGCATCGAAAAGGTGAGATAGCTTCACAAAACTTACAACAACACTTGAACGAGATCAGTGAATGGTTTTAAAAATGGCGTTTCAGTGTAAATGAAAGAAAATCAGTTCATGTAACATTTACTAATAAAAATACGATCTGCCCAAGAGTAACTCTATTTGATAACCACATACCTGTAAACACTGAAGCAAAATATCTTGGTATACATCTTGATCAACGTTTAACGTGGAAAAGGCATGTTCAGTCAAAGAAAGAACTAATAATTTTTAAGTTTCGTCAGATGCACTGAATCCTAGGAAGAAAATCAAAGATCACCATCAGCAACAAGCTATTGATATACAAGGCATTTTTAAAACCAATCTTGACATACGGTATCCAGTTTTGGGGAGGCGCTAAACCAACAAATATCCGAATTGCACAAAGACAGCCATCCAAAATACTTTGCTCAATAGTAAATGCGTTTCCAACCTTACCTTACATCAATATCTCAAAATCCCTTTCGTTCATTAAGAAATTCGAAGATACGCCCAAAATTATTACGCAAAGTTGCCTGGCCACGAGAATCCTCTTATACACTCTGGAGACCCTTTCTCCGAGAGACGTTTAAGAAGAACCTGGCCAAGAGACCTACTAAATTAACAATTCAGTGTTGTCCGAGAGGGAGTGTCGACACTGGTGCGCTTCTTCTCACACGCTTTGCATTATTTATTATTTATATATGTATATATATATATATATATATATATATATATATATATATATATATATATATATATAAATATATATACATATATATATATATATATATATATATATATATATATATATATACATATATATATATATATATATATATATATATATATATATATATATATATATATATATATATATATATATATATATATATATATATATATATATATATATATATATATAGTTATTTTTAGTTTCGTTCTTTTCGGTTTATTTTTATTTTCCGACTAGAACATACGTGTAACATATTTACTTAATACACCTTGTAGAGTAGATTGTAAAATTTAATAAAAACAAAAAAAAAACTTTTAACTAACCTAACATATTTAAAACATGGATACAAATATTGAAAATAAATATTGGACGATGGTTATAAATAAAAATTGTGAGCCAATGACTTAAAACAATACAATTTTGCCTAAAACAGAAAATGGGTAAATGATATTCTAAAAGCAGTGTTCACACTTGGTTTTTAATCTTTCTTAATTGGGCTACAAATACAGGACCCCGAAGACCTTATTATGATTGTATAACCGGAGGAAATAATTAATGCGAAGCTAGACGCGTACAAAAGTATTTATATTTATAGGGCTATAAAAAAACAAAAGTTACTTAAATCGATCCCCCACAGCTTTGCGGTCTCTGTTTGCGCACTGCTTTTGAGGCAGACAAACATTCCGAATCTTGTCAGTTAAAGTCATAAAGGAAGTTCAAAAAACTCGTCCGGAAATTAAAATACAATACACAGAAAATTTGCCGGCGATTTAATCTCCCTCTCGGTATCGTTCTTTACCTAACACTCAGTATAAAAGCTGGCGGTTTAGTACAAAACAGTTAGAATGTTTGATACTCTGATGACGCTAACTTTGTTCGTGAAACGATCGTCAGGTCTTTGAGAAGATGTGTTGTGGTGATTTGGGTTCTCCAAGTGTACTTAGGGAGACGTCCCTGTGGACACGCCGGAGAATCTGTGGAAACAACTGGAAAACAAACCCCCAACAGATGTACTGGCTCTATGTAGTGGTTATCAGACCAATGACAACATATGGAGCCATAGTTTGGTGGCCTAAGGCATTTCGTGGTATCGCGAGGGCCAAACTGGCTCATCTACAGAGACAAGCTTGTCTGATGATAACGGGAGCGGTAAGAACCACACCATTAGCCGCTCTGGAGATCCTCCTTAATATTCCACCTCTTCACATATGATTGGAGAAGGTGGCGAGGTGGACAACGTACAGACTAAAACAAACGGCCGACAGTATGCCGAAGGAATTCAGTCTGGGGGGGTCTCGATGACATTGATGGTCACGGGATTGTGGGAATGGTCTCAGACTTGATGCCTACAAAGATCAGTAGAGATCTGTCTTTCAAGACTGTCCTCCCGAAAAGGGAGGACTGGGAGCGAAATCAAACGACCCTATTGAGAGCCGATCTCTGCTGGTACTCTGACGGCTCCAAAACCAATATGGGAGTAGGAGCCGGCGCATATGGTGGCAGCACCGATGCTAGACTATCATCTAGCCTCGGCGAAGTACGCAACCATACACCAGGCAGAAGTGTATGCCATCGAGATGTGTGCAAGGGAAAGTATAAAGAACCAGTGCACACACAAATCTATAAAGATATATGCAGATAGCCAAGCTGCAATAAAGGCTCTTGGTTCCTACCGGTGTAATTCAAAAACGGTATGGAGTTGTAAATCTGCCCTTAACGAACTGGGCAGCTGTAATGAGGTGTCGCCGGTCTGGATACCGGGTCACTCGGACCATGATGGCAATGTTGCGGCCGACGCGCTTGCCAGGAGTGGTGCCCAGAGAGACTTTGTCGGACCAGAACCGGTGCTGGGGATAACATCATGCACAGCAAAACGCACCTTAAAGACCTGGACAGAAAGAATGACAATCCAGTATTGGCATAATCTTCCAGGATTAGCTCACTATAAGGCTTTCATAAATGTCCTGTCTGAGTCAAGGGCTGAAAAACTTCTAGAGTTAAACAGACAACAACTGAGTACTCTAGTCGGCCTGTATACAGGACACTGCCGCTTGCGTCACCACATGCACCGTATTGGAGTCGGTCAGGAGACCGAGTGCCGGCTGTGTATGGAGAGTGACGAGACAGCATAGCACGTACTGTGTTCTTGTCCGGCAGCGGACAGGACTCGATACCTGCTCTTTGGCAAGATAAAGCTTGCTCCGGAGGATCTGGATCAATTTTCGCCCACAAAGATTATCGACCTCTGTAGGAGGCTGGCTTTGTTGGGCGAAATATATACTATTAGGCGTGAGCCACAAAAGACCTTATGGTGGCGGTGGAGGGACCGGTATGGCCCACTCACAATCAAACCTAACTAACCTAGGGAGACGTACCTAGAAAAAGGAAACAGTTAGCCCAATGGTAAACTTTAGGAACATCTGTCATAACTGATGAAGTGTGCTGAAGCCAACAAACCATGGCTGCGACGATAGGGCGACATCACCCTTATATTTAGATGATCATAATAAAGATGATTACTCTTATTAGCTGGAAAGTTTACCGGCTGTGAACAAATTTATCCAAATCAAAACACACCAACTTACTATGTACACGGATTGAGATGCGCTACCAACTAAACTAAATAGGGTTATAAAAAAAGATCTTCTCGCAAAGGTAGTCCGAGTATAGCGTATTCAGCATAGAGAACGTGAGAAATCAGAGTAAAGTTTATTTAACGTATTCAACTGATTGAATTTGATAGAATTCGTTTAGGGGATGTAGGTCAGGCTTGAGGTACATTGGCGTTCGGTTTCAGACTTTAAATTTTCTACCACCATTCATAGCATAATGAGCCGACTCCACCGTACACTCATATAACTTTTTATGTACTTTTGATGTAAACCATACACGATGAGAATTTTTTTGATAAATGATGTTAAAAAGACCGCAAAAAGTAATGAACCATTTGATGTACACAGAATATAATATGAAAGAAGCCGGCAAAATAATCATGAATGAAACTGAATTGGAATGGAGTCTACCTGAAAAATTGAAATAACCGCACTTTAATAAAATAAAAGGCAATTTTCTATTCTGGTGTAAATTTGAAGCGAATTGTTCTCCGTTGAAACTAGAACTTGGGCAACGAATATTTTATTTGATTTTGAAGAAGCTTCGTTGTCTCCGTACGCTAACAATTAATTTTGTTCTTGTTTTCTGTCGACGGGTTGTCGACATCGACGACTGCGGCTTTAAGCCATTCGCATATTATAACCTGATTTTAAAATGTATCCACTACAAGTATCCAATCGAAACCAAACTTAACAACTCCCTTCACTTTTTTAATAGCCTGGATAAGTTCGTTAAACAGTTTTGACACTCAAATACTTTTAGGAAAAAATACGACAAACTGTTTGAAAATGCAATATTTATTAAATTACTAAAACTCTACACGCAAGTAGATATCGTATAAGTGGTCTTTTCTAGCAAATTTGAACTTAATCGCTTCAGCAAATTATAACCAAATAAAAAATAAATAATTTACGATATAACCTGAAATTACATTTGAATCGGTGCCGATAATTTTAGACAAGGTCAGACAGATATATCAGGGTTAAGCTGATATAGCAAACAAATGCTCCAAATTAAACTTCAAATGAACAGGCTACAAAATATGTCACAATAAACAATCAGCGTGGATGCCATTTGCCAAAACTGTCATGATAAACAACTCAACATATCAGAAAAATATATAGTAGTAATTAAAATTTTGAATAAAAGTGATTCAATTTGTTTGAAGGAAATCTAGAACTACGTTTTATTATATATATAAATATTAAGCTTCCCATTCTTCAGGGTATTTAAAAGCCATCTCGCTCTCCTATTTAAATCTGACAACACCAATTACCTAATTGTCATTTGTTATTTTGCCAACCGACAGCGGGGGGTGTCGAATTCGAGGTTATTTTCTTCTTTTTCTTCGTTTACAGACGTCATAAACAAAGAAAAAAAAGAAGATAACCTCTAAATCGACTCCGCTGCCGCTAATACGTTAGAATCTTAGAATAAGGTACTTATTGTTTACTTTTAGTTTTTATTTACCATATCGTATATGAAACTACATAATATCATGCAGTAGTTTAAAACATATCTATAAACAGATGTTCAACGTAAATTATTAAACTTTTAATTTCAAAATTTTGTATTGTATATATTTATTTATTTGATTTGAAAAAGTATGGATACAGCAATAGTAAATAGGTGTTAAAAGGAGTTTAGGTGCAGCAAGTGCATTATGGTAGCGATTTTTCGTAAAAATATTCCAAATGGTGATAATTCAATTTCCTATTAAACTAGAATCTTCAATTTTGATACATACTGAAACCTATACAAAAGCAGCGTGGATACTAAATCGAAAAAATAACACAATGAGTTTCACAAGAAACGACAAATTTGTTTTAAAAAACCAATTTTGCTATTTTGTTTGCAGAAACTGATTTGATTGAGCTGTCTAAAACGGATCATCCAAGAGATTAATAGGGAAAAATACCTGCCACGTTTATAATTTGGCAGGTACATTCGTTTTTTAAATAAAAATTAAATGTTCGGCGAATTTGCAGATTAGCACACGGGGGCTTTTTAGAAAAAAAATTCAGAAACATGTTTAGATCTCCTTCGGGATGCACAAACCACAAGAAATATTTCTTGCAAACACCCACAAGAAAGTTACGGGACCAGTAGTGAATAGGGGTGTTGCGCGGGAAAGACGATAGAAAGGAAATTTGAGTATAAAATGCGAAAAAACAGCTTACTTGGAACTCTATAAGCTGCCTTAATCCCATGTTGAAACTATAGCTTCTTAAAATTCTGCTTATCCCGCCCAGAACCACTATATTCATCGCAGGTCCCGTAGATTTCTTGCGGGTTGTTGCCGAGAAGCCTTTCTAGTTTACATTGTTCTTGCTTATGCATTGTGGGTAGTTGTAGGCATGCAGAAGGGGAAGGGGAACCCTGCGACAAAGCAGCAAACCAAGATTTTCAATTAATGTTTAATTTGTTACCCCATTTTATTTGTTTAAATGATTTTACCAAAAATAAAATTTAGTTTGTCTTGTTTGTCAGTCTAACATAGAGAGCTACAATATTTCCTGATTTTCAAAAAATGTGGATACAGAAACAGTAAATAAGTGTTAAAAGGGGAAAACAGAGACAGCGCATGAGAACCATACTTCTAAAATACAAAGACAACTCGTGGCGAGTCCTTCTTCATTTTGGTCGTATATAAACAACATGAAGAAATCTTCAAGGATTCCTAGTCTTATGTCCTTAAATGGGATACCACTGGATATACCACAGACAATAGTAGACGGTTTTGCCACACATTTTGACTCTGTGTATGTTCCACCCTCTGGTCGTGGGCCTATGATCGAATCCTACCCGTCTTCATATGTAAATTTCACATCAGTAACTGAGGATGAGGTTTTTAAAGCCCTAAAGCGTGTTAAGCCTAAACTTACAGTTGGCCCTGACGGAGTCTCTTCGTTTATAGCAAGGAATTGTGCGGCCGTAATGAGTCACCCCTTATGCTTAATTTCTAACAAAATCTTGAAGACATACACCTATACTGATGTGTGGAAGATACCCAGAGTGGTTCCGATATTTAAGTCGGATTGTCGATCCAAGATATTATAGGCTCATATCGATTCTTTCAATATTTTCAAAAGTATTGGAGTCTTTGCTTTATGGGCACATATACAATAACTTAAAGAGCAGGATATCAACCAAGCAGCATGGTTTTGTTGCTGGGCGCTCAACTGTGACAAACTTGTTGTTCGCGCAGTACATAGCCGAGTCAATTGACGCACGTAAACAGTCGGATGTTATATATACGGATATATCCAAGGCATTTGACAAAGTTGATCATTCTGTTCTGTCAGCAGTCGGTTTTGCTGAGGATCTGGTTCAACTTTTTTACACTTTTAATACCTTTGCGACACTGTCTACTAGTTTATTGGTTCGTCCACGTTACTTCTCCATTAGAACAGTCGATTGTTAGGCATGATTAATGAAAATGTACAATTTTCTACCTTCTGCTTCTATTTTATGATTACTCGAGTAACTAATTCAGAGTGCACTCACAAACAAAATAAAATAAAGTGGTGCTCTTTCTGAACATAAAATGAATGAAAAGCAACTGCAGGTAGCTGCTTTTCTAGACACCCCGCAAACGTAAATAAATAGTTGCTCGAACAAACATGCATTTAGAAGTGTATAAAAGCAAATTCAAAGTTACATCCGATGAATTTGTGCATAAAATTCGTTGAGATGGAAACAGAAGCTTCAGATTATATGAATATCGTTTCAATTAAAGAGTTGGAAAACTTTGAAATTATTAATGTTCAGTGAGCGTTTCAACTGCTGAAGTACTGCCGCTGTGAAATGCTGAACTAACACAAGCAACTATTCAATAAAGGCCCGAGTAAATATACTGTTTGTATATTAGTAAATTTTCTTAATGAAATAAAAAGGTAACGATGGTGAGACTTTCGGATTTTTTTTTGAAATGAGCGCTAATGAGGGCCCTAGAACATATACCCAACGTCCATTTGAACTTATATATTTCACCTCTAAAGGTTAAAATCTAAAGTCAACCTTGACGTTTCTGTATAGAGTGTCTTGATACCATTGTGCTCTAACCTGCAGAAATGCCTACCAGATAACAATGTTTTTTGACACAGCTTTTTATTGTATTTCTAGATTTATTCCCTGAGGGTGGCCACTTAGCGGGCCGAAACGCGTTGGGAAATTTAATAAATTTTATTGTCTGGAAGGAAGCCTCTTATTGAATGTTTTAATGAACTTTAATATGTTTATGTATATACAGTGTGTCCCAAACTGGATGGGAATATATTGCTATCTACGTTATTATTAGAGATAAGGAGACGGTTAAATTAGCAATGTTTCGTATAATTTCATGCTCGTTCCAAATATGACTTGTATTTTGCCCTGCCTCTTTTCGTTTTCGAGTTCTTTAAAAAAAAAATTGCTAATTTTTTTTCTTTAATATCTAAGTAGACGTTAAGCTGAGATGTCTAAGACTTGCACATATTCAGGACACGCTTACAGAGTAATTTTTTGTGTTATTCTCAACATCTGATTGTCATTTGTTTTTGAGCTACAGGTATCAACGTTTGTTTTTATTATGGCAGCCATATTGGATTTTATGCTCATCTGATAGCATGTGAAAAGAGCTTTCCAACGATGTACCACATGCTTGAGAAATCTTGTAATTGCACTGACAATTTGGAGAAAAACCGTTTTGAGGATAGTAGGCTATGAAATACCTATATATATATATATATATATATATATATATATATATATATATATATATATATATATATATATATATATATATATATATATATATATATATATCAAAAAATTGTGGGAACGCCGTCAGTTGTAGAATAAAACTCTTTATTATAGGCCGAGCTTTCGGAAAAATTTATTCCTTTATCAAGGCTACATCATAGAAAGAAAAAAGTTTACAATTTACGTGGAAAAAATATAAAAGTTTAAAATACTTACATATAACATGAGTTCTACTAAATTATTTATCTAATAACAAACATAAAAAGAAAACCTTTTGATGAATTTGAGTGAAGTCTTATAAATGCCAAACTGACATATAAAGCTAAATTTGACATACGTTTACAAAAAAGAACTTGCGCTCTGTCAGAACATAATCTCGACACTGGCCATAATATAAATTTTAGTAATGTTTCTATTTTACACTGTGAAACCTTAAGTAATAAAAGGATATGTTTAGAAGAATTTGAAATTACTTTTAACGAAAATTTAATAAACTTAAAGAAAGATAATATTTTTAGAAATCACTACCCTTTTTTATATTTCCTAGACAAAAACAAAAAACAAATTTAATTAAACAATATTTAGCTTTATATGCCAGTTTGGCATTTATTAGACTTTACTCAAATTCATCAAAAGGTTTTCTTTTTATGTTTGTTATTAGATAAATAGTTTAGTAGAACTCATGTTATATGTAAGTATTTTAAACTTTTATATTTTTTCCACGTAAATTGTAAACTTTTTTCTTTCCATGTTGTAGCCTTGATAAAGGAATAAATTTTTCCGAAAGCTCGGCCTATAATAAAGATTTATTTACAACTGACGGCGTTCCCACAATTTTTTGATAAATAACACTATTACCGCCACAAAAATTAAATACTATATATATATATATATATATATATATATATATATATATATATATATATGATACCAAACAATAATGGGCCGATTTTGATTGTAAGTGGCTTGAATTTTGTTAGCCAGCAAAATCGGACGAGGTTTTCCGAGAAACAAATTTTATCTGAAAAAATAGACAAGCTATGATAACCAAGTTTGGTTGGTAGGTTTGCGATATAAAAATTAAACTACACACCAAAATTTAGATTTGTATATTACAAGAAAAAAAGTTATAATAAAATTTTTGGTTCCAGATCATTTCTATGAAAATTGACTACCATAACGCACTTGCTGCGTCCCGACTTTTTTATAGTTGGTAAATGAGCATCGCGGTGTAGTTGAGTTGTCCTGGCGTTACACGGATCATTAAATATGAGGCGTAAGCATTTGTTTTCAACTATTTGTATTAAGTTGAGATTTGGCTGTATGTCCCCATGCTAGAACACTGTAGGTCAATTTCAGTTTTGTAAATTAGCATTTTGTTTTCTGGCGACATTGTGCTGATTAGTGGGATCAAGGAGTTTTGTACTGTTTCCACTTTGGTTTTTGTTTCTGTGGCGTGTACTCTGAATGTGAGTTTGCTGTCTAGTAGGACTCCAAGATATTTGACTTTGTGCTTCCAGCCAATCTGTTTTGTTGAACAATATGAGGTCGTGTTGTGGCGGATCTTCCTTTTTATGAAATATGTTAGACTAGATGCATACTCGCAACAATTAGAACCGTAGACCGGTTTCGCTCTCATTAGAGCTCTTCAGTACGGCATACTAATTGTAGCAAAAATGCACCAAAAATAACACGGCTATCGTATAGCCAGTGTTAAAACACTAAGTGAGTGGTGAACGTGTCGCCACCTAGTTCGGAACCAAGTACTATGTTTTTTAAGACTAGCTATACGATAGCCGTGATATTTTTGGTGCATTTTTGCTACAATTAGTATGCCGTACTGAAGAGCTCTAATGAGAGCGAAACCGGTCTACGGTTCTAATTGTTGCGAGAATGCATCTAGTCTTACATACTTTGTCCCTATATTGGGGTAGAAATGGGCCAGGGCAAACAATTTTTTAAATTGTTAGTTAGTTGTATACTGTCTCTATTTTTAACACTCTGTGTTATTTGGAGCGGGCATGACAACATAGTACTTGGTTCCGAACTAGGTGGCGACACGTTCACCACTCACTTAGTGAAATATGTTGCTATACGCTTCTCTGGGTTGACTTGAACTTGCCAGTTTATAGGGTATTTTTCGAACGCGAATGGGTTGGCTTGCAATTTTTGTTGTACGATTATTGTTTTAATGATGCGGCAAATAAAGCTGTGTCGTCAGCATACTGAACGGTATTGATTCTGTCCGGTTTTGGTATGCCAGAAGTGAAGACGGCATATAGATGTGGAGACATGACGGTTTTTATCAGGCCAGGTGGGTAATTGTATTTGATGAGTTTTGTAAGCGAGAAAGATGTTGTGGTTGTATGTGTCGTTGATAGCTCTTGACAGTATCAGCTTTTTGAGGATCTTGGACAAGGTAGACGGGAGGCTAATTGGTCTATAGCTTTTGGGTTTTTTTGGATTTTTATGTACATTTTAAATAAGGATTCTTTTGGCTAAGTTCCAAAATGTTGGGAAGGTGTTATATGATAACCAGGCGTTTATGGTTGCTAGTAGAGCCGAAATGTTAGATAAAAATGTTATCCAACAGGAACATGTTTTGTTTTCTGATGAGTGCAGATGCAACAATTTTGAAGATTAGTATGAACCATGCTAATCGTTAAAATTGTCGCTACTGGAAATTCACACTGAGAGAAGAACATCTTAATACCTTCCTTATAGAGGTTAGTGTTTGGGCGGGAAAAGTTGGAAACTATATCATTAGTCCCTTGTTCGTTAATGCGGATTTGAATGGAGATCATCATTTAGCCATAATAATGTCCTGCTAACTTTGACAAGAAAACCTCAAAGTTTTAGAGAATGTGATATTGTTCCAGCAGTATAGAGTATCAGCACATTACAAAATGAATTTTCGACATTACGTTGACTTAATATTTCCAAATCAGTGGATAGAGAGGCGGGAATCTTTAGAATAGCTGGGATGATCACCCGATTTTACGCTATTAGACTTCTTGTTATGGAGATATGTGAAAAGTAGGGTGTTTTTTTTATTGTTTTTGTCCAAGAAATATCAATAGGGGTAGTGTTTTAACAGTGTTTCTATGTATTACGTAGATACTGTATTATAATAAATTATACAATAAATCTAAAAGTTATCGAATTTAATAGTGATAAGCACACTTGTAGAACCCAAATCACCACAACACATTTCAAAAAAATGATGATCGTTTCACTAGCATAGTTTTTTTGTGCGTACGTATGATGTGAGTCATTAGGAATGTAGCTTAGAGTGGTGGTTTCATTACTATGGACATCGATTTCTAAATTGTCTTTATTTGTGAAAACTAGTACACCTAGAAAGGGTAATTTATTATTAATTTATAATTCGTGGGTTCATTTTACGGAATCAAATTAATTGTTTAATTTGGCAATAAAATCTTCTATTCTGCAAATGTTTGTGTTAAACACTGCGAAAATATCATCCACGTAATGTAACCACACTCTAGGAAATAACTCACTTTCACTTTCAAGATCTGTTTTAAATATAGTCATGAAAAGGTCTACAATAATTGGCGATAGGGGGTTGCCCATTGCCGTGCCTTGGGTTTGTTAAAAAAAAGTCATTGTTGAATTGAAAAATATTGTGTTTGATACAGACATTTGTTAAAGTTAAATAATCTTTGTAGACCTTTTCATTTTTAACAACTCTTCTAAATACCTTAACGTTTGTTTATAGAGCCTCGGTGGTTCAGGGATAAGAACGTGTGTCTCTGAACCGAAAGGTACTGGTTCTATCCCACGGTTCTCCTTTCACTTTTCAGTACAAACATTCACATCAACCGAGGTTTTGGCACTGTATTTGAGCAAGTTGAATGTCTGCACGTTTCGCCCTTCGGAGGGGGCGAAAAGCTGTCGGTAACGTGTTCATACGATGTTGGGTACGTTAAAGATCACCACCCTCCTTACAGAAAGGCAGAGGTTCGGCAAAATTTCCAGGATAGGGAGGTGCAACTGCTCTCTGGCGTGGTGATTGGCCATAGTCGCGGAAATAGGCCGACGTTAAAGAAACAAAACACACAACGTTTGTTTCGTGGAAACGCTATTAAACAATAAGGTTACAATAAATGAAATTAAAACTTTAACAAACCTTCGCTTTAAGAAAACCACCACTCTAAGCTACATTCCGAATGACAGATCATACGTACGCACAAAAAATAGCCAGGATGATTTTTTTAGTAAACAGGTTAATTAATTTTGCTTTAGGTACAAATAGATATGCTAAATAATTCAAGGATATTAAAAACGAGGCCAAATATAACGAATACACTGCTTGCCTAGTGGAGAAATTAATTTACAAAGAAAATTTTTGCGAAATCAATGACTTTTAGAAGTTAGGAAGCCGAAAAAACTTTGTTTGCTTGCCATTTTCACCTCGAATCACGAGGGGTCTAGATAGTATTGGTAAAAAAGCCAATTTACAACTAGCATTTTTAACAAAAAATACTTCAAAAAACTTGCCAGGTAACCCAAAAGACAAGGATGATTCGGCCAAAATTTTGAGAATTTATGAAATAAGTTGTAAAGATTGCGATCTTCAATACGTCGGACAAACAAAAAGATCTATTGGAATTAGATTCAAAGAACATTTAGCACAATTAAGATACGTTACTATAGATAGATATTCCATCGCCCGACATTTTTGGGCTAATAATCACCACGTTAATGAGGAGAATCTAAAATTAATAAAAAATGTTAGACAACCAGGACAGATAAACGCATTCGAAAGTATATATTCTGTTTAATATAGTAGTAATACAAAATGTATGATTCTCGCTCCGTGGCCTATGTGCAGTCTCCTTATAAATTACTTTATAAAATAAATACCGGCAGAAGCACTCCCGATAGATAATAAAAGAATACAGATATTTCCGCCAAACGAAATATGTTAATTTTGGTGTCGTTGAACCTCCCCAAATCGTTAGTGACCGACTACCCGCGGAAGAATATAAATAGATTTGTGGCTATAAGATATTTAGAATTATTCATCCTCTGATAACGCTGACTTGGTCAGTGAAACGATCGTTAGCAATTTAAAAAGATGTGTAGTGGTGATTTGGGTGTTTCCAAGTGTGTACTTATCACACGTTTCAATCTTCACTTAGTGTTTAAAAATTTGTTGTATTGAAATAAATTAAAATGAAAATAAACGGAAATAAATATTATGTATACAAGATTCTTGGAGAGAGTTTTCTTCCGCCACTGTTAGAGTTATCTACAAGCAATTTTCACACGGTAATTTTCTCTCTGAAAGAAATTATAATCTGTGGTCACAGTAAACAAAGCTAAAATTAAAATGCATTATCTAACCTTCAACGGCATTCATTTAATATTTATAACTTTTAACGCTAAGCCGACTTTGTAAGAAGATTATCATCCTTCAGAAAAATAATTTGTGCTGATGACTCTTTATACGGTTGTTGAATAACCTCTAACATACTAATTATGTATATAATTATTATTACGGTGCTTCCTTTAGACCTGTGAATTAGTACATTCTCAGCTTACCTCCATGTGAGTGTATGCATGAATATGTGGCTGATGGAGTATAATAAGAGCTGCTGGTTGGGCATAGTCGCTTAGCGGTACGATTATGTGTGCTTAGAAAAGCCAATGAATCATCCTCGGCTCACAGTCCGTTAGCTAACCGGGCTTTGGCGATCGCCCAACTTTAAACGCAAGGTGCTATATTAGGAATTAGTTGCTTTAGCCTAAAATGTTTGCCATTCGTAACTTACAAGACTACAGTCTAAATGCGGTTGGGAGCTTTCTCTATATACGAATAGTGCTAATTTCCGTCAAATACGTTCATTTCGAAAGTCACTCTTACAAATTGCTGGGCTCAGCGTAATTTGAATACCGAACTTTGGAAAATCTCTTTCTCTCTTACTTTACAAATGTTTTTAGTTGCCGGAAGGGATCGATTTCATGTACTTAGTAGAAGTTTAGGCTCTAAGTTTACCCTATCACATGTACTTATGATGCTTAACCAATACATTAATTATTTTGATTATTCCTAGATGTTAGAGACAGAAAAGTTCGGGACGCAGCAAATGCGTTATGGTAGCTAATTTTCTTAAAAATGTTTTTAATGTAAAATATGTCTTGTTTTTACAAGAAGGATTGATAGTATAACCTATATAGTACTAACAATGTACCATATTTAATTAAAATCGCTTTATTGCTTCAAAAAGTACAAACATTTTCCGAAAATAAACTCTAAAAGTTCCAGAAAAACTGGTCCGATTTTCCTGGCCAACGAACCTCTTTAAGATATTTACACACTTGACAAGATATAATTATTCACAAACAGCTTTAGGACCAAAATTGAACAAAAAATTTTATAATTTCTTTGACATAAATTGCCTTCAGTAATGTTACACTAAACTATATTTTTCACAAATATTCGACATTTTTTTTACAATAACTTACTAAACATTTATTATTCATTAACAACATATTCCAAAAATCTTACAAAAGATGATTTCTACGGAAGTGAGAACCTCGGTGGTTCAGGGGTACAAACGTGTGCCTCTGAACCGAAGTGTACTGGGTTCGATCCCAGGGTACTCCTTTCACTTTTTCAGTACAAACTGTACCATTAACATTAACCGAGGTTCTGGTATTGTATCTGAGCAAGTTGAATATCTGCACGTTCCGCCCTTCAGAGGGGGCGTAAAGCCATCGATCCCGTGTCCATGCGATGTTGGGCACGTTAAAGATCCCTACCCTCCTTACAGAAAGGCTGAGGTTCGGCAAAATTTCCAGGATAGTGAGGTGAAACTGCTCCCTGGCGTCGGTGATTGGCCATAGTCGCGGAAATAGGCCAACGTTAAAGAAACAAAACACACAAATATTTATACGGAAACAGTAAAAACATTTCTCCTAAAACTTTTCAAACTCAGCCACCCACAAAGTACCTGTATACGGCAGCTCGACTTTTTTTAAGAGTAATATAAAGAAAAAGCTCTCTGAACGCGTCATTTCCATGGGGCTCCGCTATCTATTGATAAAAACGCCATATCACAATTTGTGAAATGCGTTTGAAATATGTGTCGAAAACGTGAAAAGTTACAAAACAGTTGAAGAAACTCAAAAACAATGAACGATGTCATTTTTTTCCTTACATACATGCATTATAATTTGATGGAAAACACAAAAATGCAATAACATAAGCGGTGTTCTATTAAAAGAAAATAAAGCGTGTATCACTCATGGGCCACCCTGTAATTGTCAAAATAGGTTTATAAGATACAGCTCGAGACACCCTATAATTAACGTGTATACTTTTTCCTCATATCTTGTATAATAACGGATATATTGAGCTTGAAATGCGTCACCCTGTATAAATGTAAACAGGCAAAAGCTAAAACTGTTTTAAGGGTTCTCAATAATGAATTTTTTTTTACGAAAATATGCTAAAATATAGACTATTAAACCATAAACTCTATATCGGAATTTAGTGCCGCAGCATCATAAAGAGGGTCTATTTGAAATGGATTTTCCGGAAAATGTTTTATTAAAATGAAAGCCAGTAATGGTTGAAGCTGAAACTTAAGGCTTTGTGAAACACACCTATTAAGACATTTTTTCGAAATAATCCGTATTTTCTTCAAACTTGTTGTCTGAGAATTGCAAATTTTGACGTTTCAAATCGCGACTTTGATATTTTCAGGACTAAAACTATAAAATTTTTAAAGTTATTTTTCTGTTATTTCTTGACCTTGTTGTGCCAAAAAAAAAACTAAATTTTTGCCTGTGACATACAATAGATTTTGTTATCCATACAAAATATTTTTGTTTTGTGCATTTCTCTGGTCATCAGTGGCACCCATTTTTTTTTAGATGTCTATAATTTTTTTCGTTCCAACTTAGAGATGTAAATTTTGGCGTGTGGGGCTAGTTTAATAGTGTTAACCTGAGTTACAAATTTGGTTGCCATAGCTCTATTATTTTCGGAGAAAGTTTCGGAAAGAAAACTAAAAATTTTCGAGATAACGCTTGTTTGATTTTCCTGGCTATCGAACTTGTCCAAGCCACTTACAAAGAAAGGTACCTACCAAATATCAAAATCGGCCCATTATTATTTGAGATATCGGTACGATATATATATATATATATATATATATATATATATATATATATATATATATATATATATATATATATATATATATATATATATATATATATATATATATAGTGTGTCCCAAACTGGATGGAAATGTATTGGTATCTCCGTTATTATTAGAGCTAGGGAGACGTTTAAATTAGCATTGTTTTGTAGAATTTCATGCTAGTTCCAAATATAGCTTGTATTCTGCCCGGCCTCTTTTCGTTTTCGAGTCATTTTGGAAAAAACACAATTTGTCCATTTTTTTTCTTTCAATATCTAAGTAGGCGTTGATCTGACACGTCTAAGACTTGCACATTATCAGGACATTATTCACAGAGTAATCTTTTTGTGCTATTCTCAACTTTCGATTGTCATTTGTTTTTGAGCTACAGGTATCAACGTTTGTTTTTATTATGGCAGCCTTATTCGATCTTTTGCTCATGTGGTAGCCTGTGAAAAGAGCTTTCCAATGATGTACAATATGCTTGAGAAATCTTGTGATTGCACTGACAATTTTAAGAAAAACCGTTTTGAGGATAGTAGGCTAGTGATGGGAAAAACAGTTATTTTCTGTTAACAGTTGAAGCCGTTAACGTTATTTAATAATAACCGTTGAAAATAACGGCTTCAGTTATTTTAAACTGGATAGTCGATCGATAGTATCCAACATTCCCAAAGCTGTGAGCGAGAGCGAGCACACTAGTATAAATGCATTGTATTTTTACCCCGTTATTTTACGTAGTGTATAAATCTCAAATTTTGTCGATATGAAAAGGAAACAAAGGGTTAAGAAAGGAGTCTTATATTAGTATTATTTACTTAGATGTTTTAGGAATTATAAACTAGTCAATTCTAACAAATTTATTTTATGAGGGGTCTTTACGTAAATGTCAATGCCACAGCAAGAGTCAATAAATATCATTATTTATCACGTCTTGGGACGTTAGACGTTAGAACTTTTATTGCTACACAGGGAGTGATTCTAAGAACTCCATAACATAACGCAGCTAATAAAATTTCGGTAAAGAAACAGTATAAAAAATTGAGTTTGAGTTTAAAAAAAATTAGAAGATATATAGTATTAATTGTTTATTTACTTATTTTAATATTCGTTATTTTAAAATTACTTTCAAAAATTTCAAAGGGCTGTAACTTGGAGGAGAAGGGGTTTCAAGAAAAACTTAATAAAAAGACACCCCTTATTTTTCGCCAAAGAATCACCCTGTAAAATTTTTCGCATCAATTTGGAAACACCCTGTTTATATATATATATATATATATATATATATATATATATATATATATATATATATATATATATATATATATATATATATATATATTCATTTAATTTTTTATATTGAAATGTATATAGATATTAAAAAATGTTGTATCATTATATTTTTTTAATCAATTTTATAACTATTATCAGACAAACGAAAATGACGTGTTAACTGTTTTCTTAGGTAATGTATATAAATTTAAATAAATAAGTACTTTAATTTCACGTGAAATAACCCTATTTTGCGAGGTCTATAGTGAAAGTAATAACACGTTTTTACAGAAATTCATCTTTTCACCCAACATTTTTTATTATTAAATATTTGGCTTTACATACTAGTGGGAAACTCAACTGTTTCAAAAATAACAGCTTCTCAGTTTAACAGAATAACTCTGTGTGGTAGTGTCCGTATGCCGTATCTCCATCAACAACCGGTTAAAGTTAAAATTAAACCGTTTTATTGTACCGAAAATCCTACGTTCCTAAAGCTCTTAGCGAGAGCGAGCACACAATATAACTAACATGTTTAGCATTCCCAATCTCAAGGCTATTCATCCCGTTAAATAGCTAAATAAACAGTTGCCGATGAAAACCGATGTTTATTCATCGAAGACGAACTAGTTGCAGTAGAACTGAAACAGACACGACTCCGAAATCTAGTTTAGTGTAAAAAGCGTTATTTTTTATGCTGCTATTTTTATAAATCCATAACTGGTGGTTACCTTTACGGGTCGGTAACCCTTTAAAAATAACTGACAGTTAAATAACCACCCATCACTATAGTAGGCTATGAAATCCAATACCAAAAAACAAATAACGAAAAACATGTTCAAAAGGTAAAAGGCTATGGAGTCTAACAATAGACCTCTACTTTTGACATAATTCTCTGTAGAGATTCACGATGAAAAATAGGAACTCATAGGCTCATTATCACAAATAATATTTTATGTTATATTATCCTAAAAAATTGTTATAATTTAATTAAATAGGTAAACCTAGTAAATAACTAAATTTACTAACAGAACTCAATAAAAAGCAGATTAATGATTTACGAAGACGCCTTTGAAAATTGTTTGATTTTTAAACGTAAGTCAACTGAAAAACAACAGAAAAAAGGTTGCTATGGATATAACACTCTCGCGACAATTAAGAATACTGTCATTCTCAATTATCTGAACAATTTGAGGTGTATTTAACACGTCGCTTAAAAGTTTGTACTAAATAGCTTGTTTCCAGTTTATTTTAAATATTATTCAATAATATATTTAGTAATGAGGAATATTTTGACATGTTGGAATGTTATATTCGTTCTAACCGAAATACTGAGGCAGCTGCAAATTCGTATCAAAACAACTACCCAGAAAGACGGCAACTAAACACAAAAATATTTCGCAGGATATTGACCAATTTATTGAACGACGGTAGCTTTCACGCAAAGAAACTACAAATGCCTAAAATGAAGAAAGAAATAATGCCGTCTTACAGGTTTCAAAGGAAAACCTTCCGCAATCTGTTCAGTTTTATGGTGAACAAATTGACGTTCCAAATAGTACGGTAAACCGTGTATTAAAAGAAAGTCATTACCATCTATACAAACTCACAATCGTACAAGGCTTAAATGTTGACGATTACCCTAAGCATCTTCAATTCTGCAGATAGTATCAAGGACAATGTCAGCAAGATAAAAATTTTCATTTGAAAATAATATGGACTGATGAATCCAGATTTACAATTTGTGGTGTGTATAATCGCCATAATAGGCACTATTGGGAAACCTACCAACAAACCTACAATCGTATAAGGCTTAAATGTTGACGATTACCCTTATCGTCTTCAATTCTGCAGATGGTAGCAAGGACAATGTCAGCAAGATGAAATTTTTCATTTGAAAATAATATGGACTGATGAATTCAGATTTACAAATTGTGGTGTGTATAATCGCCATAATTGTACAAATGAGTATCCCCATCTAAAGGAAGAAAGACGACTGCAAGACAGATTTGGTATTGATGTTTGGTGCGGCTTATTAGGTAAAAAACTGCTATGTTTATTTGTAGATTAGAGAGTTGATTTAAAAAAAATTCAGGTAACTTCATTGTTGGTATGTTCTTTTTTGAAAATAATCTAACGGGGGAAAGGAATCTTAGTCTATTGAGAAATGATATTTTACCAACAATTAGAAGAGTTCGTGATAATTTAGATGAGATTTGGTACCAACAAGACGGTTGTTCAGCTCACAATGCTAGGATCGTCAAAGAATTTTTGTACCAAAATTTTAAGAATCGTGTCATTTGGAACAATGGGATAGTTCATTGGTGTGCTCGAAGTCCTGATATAACACCCATGGATTTTTATTTTTGCAGTACTCTGACAAATTATGTGTATAAATTCGATCCGCCAGAAAATATCAATTAATTACGAAATAACGGAAGATATAAATCGTATTAACCAAAACACCCTTACCAGAGTTTTCAGGCATGTTTCAAAAAGGTGTATAAAGTGCATAGAACAAAACGGTGTCCATATTGAACAATTTTCTATATAATATATTTTTAAGTTTCTATTTTATTATTTGTTGAATTCCGTTTCTAATTGTGTTGTTTTGTGGAGTTTAAGTTTCTATTTGTTATTGCCAAGTTTTGTTATTAAACTGTTTCACGTAATATTACCTAGCATTATTACCTAATTAAGTATTTTAAATTAAATCAAAATATTTTTTTATCGTGAATCATTACGGAAAATTATGTTAAACGTAGAAGTTAATTGTTAGACACCATGGCCTACTACTTTTTGAACACTTTTATATCATTTGTTTTCTGGTATTGGATATCATAGCCTACTATCCTCAACACGGTTGTTCTCAAAATTGTCAGTGCAATTACGAGATTTCTCAAGCATCTTGTACATCATTAGAAAGCCCTTTTCACAGGCTATCACATGAGTAAAAAATCCAGTATGGCTGCCATAATAAAAACAAACGTTGATACCTTTAGTTCAAAAACAAATGACAATCCAAAGTTGAGAATAGCATAAAAAGATTCCTATGTAGAAAGTGTCCTGATAATGTGCAGGTCTTAGATATGTCAGATCAACGCCTACTTAGATATTGCGGGAAAAAAATCAACAAATTTTGGCTTTTTCAAAATAACTCGAAAATTAAAAGAGGCAGGGCAAAATGCAAATCATATTTGGAACGAGCATGAAATTCTACAAAACAGTGCTAATTTAACAATCTCTAATAATAACGGAGGTAGCAATATATTCCATCCAGTTTGGGACACAGTGTATATATAAACACAGATCTCCACATTAGTAAAGTTATTTAAGAACATTCACTAATAAGCGCTACATTCGACACATAAATTTAAAAATCAGTTACCATATGTGGTCAGAAACACTACACAGATACTTAATTTGCGATCACATTATTTATATGGGATTATCCACTGCCGATATAAAATATGGAATAAACTAGAAAATATTTCACTGAAACGTCAGAATCTAGAGGGGAAGCTAGAAATCATTTTCGAATTGCGAGCAATTGATCATATAAATTGACAGTAGTTACAGGCACTGAGCTACACAAAATAACAAGTCACTGTTCGACTACCTACCAGAGAGATATGAGTACCACGTGAAATATGGAACACCCGCTTCCATCTTGTATCTTCGGCTCGCATAAATCCAAGTTCTACTTCAACTAGATTTGTCAACAACAATTCATAATTTATGTGAAGGAAGCCAGCAAGTAGCGATTTTGAATTTATCGGATTGGATGTCAGTCGGAGGCTAATATGTTAATGCTTCGGAAGCGCTGATGCAGAACCATGTTTTATGTGTTTTCGTTGAATTATGGATCGCAGGTAGCTGTTATTGATCACTTTGTTTACAACCAGAAGGCGCCGTCGATCGTTCCGCTGGACTCTTTAATTTACACGCAGTCTTGCTTACTTTTTATGATTTTCCCCTTTTATTGTTTCAATCGTCAACACATCTTGATACTTCGTTTCAAAGTTCCAGGAGCATTTTCCGAATTAAATCACCAGCAGGTCTGATAATCACCGCGCCAGAACTCATAAATGAAATAACAAAAAGAAAACATTCCGGTTCCAGTTATTTTTTACTGTTGGAATAAAGTTTATTGAAGGGTCTTTCTTTACGTTTTATTCTGGAGCAATGAAATTACCTTAAATCTGGAGATAAGCGGAACTTCCTTGCATAGAACAATACTACACGAGCGCTTTTATGTTCCCAGCTATAAAGAATG
Source organism: Tillus elongatus (assembly GCA_964006375.1). Taxonomy (NCBI): domain Eukaryota; kingdom Metazoa; phylum Arthropoda; class Insecta; order Coleoptera; family Cleridae; genus Tillus; species Tillus elongatus. The sequence continues at coordinate 163,765,424 of OZ023264.1, forward strand.
ATATTGGTGCTAGAAGATCGAGGTGGTAATCACTATTTATTATTATTATTCTGATTTTATCTGCATTTTATTGTCGACTTAAAAAAAGGTTATTCCTTTACCCTTAAGTACAAGACAGTGTAAATAAAATGCACATTATGATCTCAAAGATAAAAAAAAAAGTGTCTTCACATACGTCAGTATCAACAGGTGTTTAAAAATCCTGTGCAATGTGACAACCCTAGTGCCCATGATTATAAGTATACTTGGAGAACCCATATCACGACAACACGTTTTTTTGTAAACTTAACGATTGTTTCACTAACAACGTAAACATCATCAGAGGATAAGAAATTGTAAATTCGTCAGGTCTCTGAAAATCTGTTGTGATGATTTGAGATTCCCAAGTGTACTTACCAATGCTCATCGCAGGTTTCGGCCTTCACTTATCGCATTACTACAATAAAACTAACGGGACGCAGCAAGTGCGTTATGGTAGTGAAATTTTATTAAATGCTTCAAATTTCAATAACTCAATTTTCTATAAACTTAGAAAGTTTAGTTTTGGTAGGTAGTAAGATCTTTCCCAAGGCAAGATATCCACTAAATTTTATTAAAATAACTTTGTAATTTTCGGCAAAAAAATTTTTTTTCGAAATAAAATTCAAAATTTGAATAACTCAATTTTCTATAAACTTAGAAAGTTGAATTTTGGTACGTAGTAAGGTCTCTCCTAAGGCAATATACCCGTTAAATTTCATTAGAACAGCTTTGTAATTTTCGGATAAAATTTTTTTTTTAAAGAAAACTCAACATTTTTCCGGAAAACCCCGTCCGATTTTGCTGGATAACGAACTCATCCAAGCCATTAATAAAAGAAAGGCACTCGCCGAGTTTGATCGAAATCGGTTAATTATTTTTTGAGTTATCAGACGGATACATATATATATATATATATATATATATATATATATATATATATATATATATATATATATATATATATATATATATATATATATATATATATATATAAACATATAAAAATTCAAACTGACCCCGGATATGGGTTCTACGGATCCTAATTCGCGTTCATTTGAAAAATTTATTATTATCTATTTTAGCGTACATGGTAAGGAATTGCAGGGGTATTTCGAGGCATTTCGGGGAATTTCAATGTATTTCAGGAAACTTCGGAGGTTTTCGAGGTATTTTAGGGTATCTTGAGGTATTTTGGGAAATTGCAAGGTTTTTCGGGGAATTTCGAGGGGCTTCGGGGCATTTTAAACGGATATTGCATAATATTTCATAAAATATTGCACAATTTGGCAACGTTGTGCAAAAGTAGCCGGGCAGCTCTTACGCTGCTGCAACGTGCAACGTGCTACGTTCACAAGTTTATGTTCTTAGAGAATTTTCATTAAGAAAAATTCACTATTAGAGAGGTCACGATGAAAAGCTTTTGAAAAATTTTTTTCAGATGAGCGTGAACTTGAGTCCCTAGAACCCAAAACCAAGGTCAGTTAAAGTTTTTATATGTTTATATATATATATATATATATATATATATATATATATATATATATATATATATATATATATATGCCAATGATCACACACAAAAACCTGACAGATTTTGTATCAGCACCGTTGTAATTCACCCTATGTCCAAGAGAAAATAAGAGTTGTTTCGATTTAGTGCTGTTCAAACCAGTTCTCCGCCACTCACATTTGATTAAACCCTACATACATCAGGATCAGAGCAAACAAATGAGGTATCAGAGGCAAAGAGACTACACTCACAGAGTTTTACCGTACTTGGGAGGTCATTAATGCAAATAAGGAAAAAAATGGGGCCTAAAACGGAGCCTTGAGGCACACACCATATTTTAGGGTTAAGGGTTTTAACGGGTATCGGCTGTTTCGACATGCTATGCAGGATTTGTTAAATATGAATGCAAAAGCAAACAACCACTCTCACTGAAAACGTAGAATATATATATATATATATATATATATATATATATATATATATATATATATATATATATATATATGTATGTATGTATGTATGTATGTATGTATCCGAGCGATAGCTCAAAAATACTAAACTGATTGATTTCAATCAAACTTGGCCGACGATATTGCCCACCACGTCATTTACGACGAGTAAAAAAAATATCGAATTATTACCAAAGGAAATATCTGAATATTAAGATAACCCAATGTCTAAAATAACGTCTAAAAATTTGATTACTTCAAAATGAGCCGCTTGTAAATACAGCCGTGAAGAACATAGTAGAAGAAAACGAGAAAAGTTTTACGAAAATCAAACATTATTAACAAATTTTTATCAAGTCTTACCAGAAATCCGTTCTGTTATTGATGCTAATATTAAAAACAATCCAAGTATTGTAGATATGTTAAACAACACTGTAAATAGGTTAAATGTGCATAATGATAACTCAAGTGATAATTGAAGAGTGGAAATTATAAAGGGCCTAAGTGCCAAAATAAAAGTTTTGAGATAATAGAGAAAAACTATTAAGTATTATGTATTTAAACCGAAACGAAAAACCTACTTATTAACAAAAATTTGCATACTAAACTTCTTACTACAAAAAAAAACTGTTTAAACAAGTAAAATTAGGAAAAGGCCTAAGTGCCATACCTGATTTTGAGTATAGAAACATTCATAAAATACATTTTTCTTCTTCTTTGTTTGTTCTTCTAAACCATTGTCTTCAATCTGAAGTAGCTGTTTATAAAAAAGTTGGTGTTCTGGATTTTGAAGATAAGGAATCATTTCATTGATTGTTGTTGCCCTTACTTGGTGAAACTTGTCCATACTGCATACAGACTTGGAGAATACTTCTCTAGCTTCACTGTTGGTTTTTAGTGGTGAAGGACGTAGCCAGCGCGTGAGCTAACTGGAGCTAGTGGCCCTTCGAATTCTGGAAGTTCTAGGATGTTCTTCAATGCTTCTGTGACTATAGTTTCGCTGCTTGACAGCATTTTCAGACAGATTAAAATTGAATTAGTACGAAATCATGACAACTACAAATAAATATCTGTTGCTAGGTTATGATATGATGTTTTGATCAAAAAATTTTATCAAAGTGAAAATAAAATGAAATACAGATGACAGATGAGGTTTTCAAAATGTCTATGTGATGTATGTCAATATTTAACCTAAAAACTAGAACTAGCTTATAATAACTATGATAACAGTTACAACAATAAAATAACTAAACAATAACAGTATAAAAGTAGTCTCTATATAACGAAAATATCGACATACATCAACTCATTATTTTATTACAACTTTTTTTTTTTTTTTTTTTTTTTTTTTTTTTTTTTTTTTTTTTTTTTTTTTTTTTTTTTTTTTGAAATAATAGTTTTTTCTTTGACATATTTAATTAGAAAGAATAATATCCAAGAAAGGGGAATTCATTAAATCAGTTTGCTCGTTTAAAACAAGGTAGTTATTGTCGTGTGTGTGCCTTTTGACTTCTAAAGCTTCAAAAAAGTCTAGTTTACGTTTGTCATCATAAAAATGTAGTGGTTCTATGCGGTTATTTATTGTAGGTCTATGTTCGGTATCAATAATATGTTTTGCAAATGTAGATTTGTCAGCGTGGTTATTTCTAAATGCCGAAATATGTTCTTTGTATCGGGTGTTAAAATTTCTAGAAGTTTGACCTATGTAGATTGCGTTACAATGTGTACAAGCTAATTTATAAACTCCAGCTTTTGTCAGGAAACAAGATTTTTCTTTCGCGTTAAATAACAAATCACGCGTCGTGTTGTAAGATTTAAAAGCTACCTTTGTATTTGTACAAGTGTTTAAAATTTTTGAAATGTTTTCTGAAATGGTTCCAAAATAAGTTATCGAAACGTATCTGTTGTCTTCTTTGTCTCTAATATTTGGATAAATTAAATTAATCGCTAATTTGTATTCTTTTCTCTCTATCATTTTATCTATTATTTTAACAGAGTAGCCATTATTAAATGCTGTTTGCTTAATTATTGAAATTTCTTTTTCAAAATTGTTTTGTGACATAGGTATTGAAAATGCACGATGTATCATAGAATGATAGGCTGACAGCTTTTGTGAAAAAGGGTGACATGAATCGTATGGTATGGTTGTGTCAGTGTAAGTTGGTTTCCTATATATTGAAAAGTCAAATGAATTATTTTCTAATTTTCTAATTGTTAAGTCTAAAAAGTAGTTGTCATGATTTCGTACTAATTCAATTTTAATCTGTCTGAAAATGCTGTCAAGCAGCGAAAATATAGTCACAGAAGCATTGAAGAACATCCTAGAACTTCCAGAATTCGAAGGGCCACTTGCTCCAGTTAGCTCACGCGCTGGCTACGTCCTTCACCACTAAAAACCAACAGTGAAGCTAGAGAAGTATTCTCCAAGTCTGTATGCAATAAGGAATCATGCTTCGAAGAGATTTTTATTTTCTGACAACTTGCTTTCTGATGGCAACTACATTATATTAGCCTGTATAAGTCCAGCAAAAGTTTTCCCTTTCTTTAAAACATTAACTTGCATCTCTTCTTGAAGATCAGAAAATGAATAACTAAGGTTATGAATAATTATATTGGACTTAGGAAATTTCTAAGGAAAATGCTCGCGCACATACAACTACCCACATATAACGAGGGGCTCTTATAAAGGCAAAATTTTAATTTTGGCGCTTAAAACCTTTCATAGGACATAAAGCATGGCAAATAGAACCTTTATATATAAAAACTGAATTTCGGAAAAAATGGCACTTAGGCCCTTTCTAATTTCCACTCTTCAATTTGTCTACTCGCTCATCTATAACACGTAATACATTTTTGGAAATATTTTTACTGACTTCTTTAATACATATTTAAAAGATTTTTTTTAGAACCTCGGTGGTTCAGGGGTAAGAACGCGTGCCTCTGAACCGAAGGGTACTGGGTTTGATCCCAGGTTACTACTTCCACTTTTTCAGTACAAACTGTAACATTAACATCAACTGAGGTTCTGGCATTGTATTTGAGCAAGTTGAATATCTGCACGTTCCGCCCTTCGGAGGGGGCGTAAAGCCCCCGGTCCCGTGCCCATGCGATGTTGGGTACGTTAAAGATCCCTACCCTCCTTACAGAAAGACAGCGGTTCGGCAAAATTTCCAGTATAGTGAGGTGAAACTGCTCCCTGGGGTCGGTGATTGGCCATAGTCGTGGAAATAAGCTGACGTTAAAGAAACAAAACTAACACACTCACAAAGATTTTTTTTGTTTTTAAAGTTGGAGAGACTGATGATCTTCATAATAATATACCAAATATATTTTGTGATGTGTTTTATATATTTTTTATAAGTTTTTGCGAGGGTTTGTTCAAGAATGCCAATTTTAAAGCGCTAAAGCATCTATGTTATATTAGTTTCGATATAAGTTTAGTTTTATTTCTTGCTTAAGAACATTTTGTGTTGTGTTGTTGTTATGTTAGTTTTGTTTTCTTCTTAATTTAGAGTGAATAAAAATTTAATGTCGAACATGAATTTTTCTTTCTTACAAAATTTTAAATAATAGCATTTACAAACAATACACATTGCACTACTTCAGTCAATTATGTTTTTCGGTTAGAGTAAGCATTTAAAGAAATGTATGTATATCTATTTATTTGCGTTTTAATACAGAATAACAGTTGTGACGTCACAAAATAAATAGAATTTTCTGGGAATTGCAAGAGCGCTTTGAGGAATTACATGGAATTTAGGGGAATGTTTGAGGAATTGCAGGGAATTTTTGGGTAACTCCAGACAACTTAAGTGAATATCCAGTGTATTTCGAAAGTTTAGAGGTATTTCTCGGGTATTTCAGGGAATTTAAAAGAATTTTGGGTAATATCGGGGAATTGTTTCTGAAAGGGGAATTTTAGTCTACAGTTTTGTTTCAGTGATTTCCCCCTCGAGTAATCCTATTTCATCCCATTTTATAAACCTAATTATAGTTAGAGTTAGAGTTAATAATAGGTACAAATTAAAATTTTAAGAAAAAATTGCAAAGTAATAATGTAAGACTGGATGTTTTCTCACGAGTGTTGCCAACTCAAAAATGTCCAATATCGCTACAAGACTGAAAATTTCGCCACTCTCCGCTACAGCCGGACTTTTAGTGACGTTTTATTAAGAAGTCACTAATAGAAAGGTATAGATGGTGCGATTTTTGTAAAAAAAATATTAAATGAGCGCAAATTAGGACGCCTAGAGCTCAAATCCAAGGTCCGTTAAAATGTTTATATATATATATATATATATATATATATATATATATATATATATATATATATATATATATATATATATATATCCAACCGATAACTTAAAAATACTTTACCAATCGAAACTAAATTTGGCAATTCCCTTCATTTTGTTAAGCGCTTGGATGAGTTCGCTGGACAGCTTTGAGGCTCAAATACTTTTAGAAAAAAAAATTTAAAAACGCAATGTCTTTTAAATTACTAGAATAATTAAACTAGAACTCGACAAGCACGTACGCGTTGTACAAGAGGTCCTACCTACCAAATATGAACTTAATTGGGTCGGTATATCTTGAGTTATAACTGAATAAAAACTTCGGGACGCAGCAAGTGCGCTATGGTAGTGAATTTTCATAAAAATGTTTTTAATAGCAAATATGTGTTTTTTTTCAGAAAGCAGGCATTAAATTTGATTACCAGTATAACATATATAGTAAAAACAATGTGCCATGTTTCATTAAAATAACTTTATTGTTGGAAAACGTACAAAAGTTTCCGAAAGTAAATTTAAAGTGTAACCGAAGAAATCCGTTTCTTGGTCAACCTTATAGGTTAATAGCAAATTGAGCTTTTCAAATATGAGGCATTTAATCAAAATTCGCTACCATAACGCACTTGCTGCGTCCAGAATTTCTTAACTTACAAACATGCATTATATTTCGATGGAAAATGCAAAAACATAAGGCGTTTTTGAGTAAAAATAATAATATTTGTATCAGCAACGACTTATGGGCCAGCCTGTGATTGTAGTAATAATTTTTTAAGATGTTGCTCAAGACACCCTATAATTAATGTATACAATATTTTTTCATATCTTGTATAATAACGGATATATTAATTTATTGATTTTTTACGAAAATTCGACAAAAATTATATACCATTAAACGATAAACTCTATAGCCAACCACCAGAGAAGGGGTCTATTTGAAATGAATTTTCTGGAAACAGTTTAGTCAAATGAAGGACAATGACGGTTGAATCTAAGACTGCAGGGTTTGTAAAACATTCTTCTTGAGACATTTTCTTTCCATAGCCCGTATTCGATTCAAGTTCTTTGGTTAAATGTTCCGAATTTTGACGTTTTAAATTGTCAGTTTGACGTTTTGAGGAAAACCCCAATTTATATTTCTTTAAATGCCCATAACTTTTTTGTCTTTTGACCTACAGAGCTAAATTTTGGTAGGTAGCTCACCTATAACCACATAAATCAGCCTACTAAATGGTTGCCCTTACTTTGTTAATTCCTGAGATATAATATTTTTTTGAAAGAAAACACAAAATTTTCCGGGAAAACCTGAGCTGATTTTCCTGACTAACAAACTTGTCCAAGCCATTTGCAAAAAGGAAGGTATTCACTAAATTTAATCAAAATCGGCCCATTATTTTTTGAGTTATCGGTGTGATATATATATATATATATATATATATATATATATATATATATATATATATATATATATATATATATATATATATATATATATATATATATATATATATATATATATATATATATATATATATATTTATATATTTATATATATATATATATATATATATATATATATATATATATATATATATATATATATATATATAAAGATATTGAAATTTAAACTGATATGTGTTCTGGGGGGCCTAATTAGCGCTCATTTGAAGAAATTTTTTCAAAATTCAAAAGTCGGGATCTCCTCATTAGTGAATTTTTTAAAGAAAATTCACTAATAATGAATAATCTACTATATGACCTGAAACTACCTCTAAATGGATGCCTATAATGTTAGACAAAGTCAGACAGATAAATCAGGGTTCCGCTGCCATTACAAACAAAATCTCCAAATTAAGGTTTAAACGGACAGGCTATGAAAAAAAAAAACTGGATGGGAATGTATTGCTATCTCCGTTATTATTAAAGATAGGGAGATTATTTGTTGAGTTCCGTTTCTAATTGTGTTGTCTTGTGTTGTGGAGTTGAAGTTTATATTTGTTATTGCCGGGTTTCATTCTGAAACTGTTTCACATAATATTACCTAGCATTATTACCTAATTAAGCATTGTAAATTAAATCACAATATTTTTTTATCGTGAATCATCACGGAAAATTATGTGAAAAGTAGATGTCTATTGTTAAACTTCATGGCCTACTGTTTTTTGACACTTTTTTGTCATTTGTTTTCTGGTATTGGATTTTATAGCCTGCTGTCCTTAAAACAGTTCTTCTCACAATTATCAGTGCAATTACAAGATTTCTCAAGCATGTTGTAGATCATTGGAAAGCTCTTTTCACATGCTATCACATGAGCAAATAATCCAATATGGCTACCATAATACAAACAAACTTTCATACCTGTAGCTCAAAAACAAATGACAATTAAAAGTGAAGAATAGCACAAAACGATTACTCTCTAAAAAGTGTCCTGATAATGTGCAAGTCTTAGACATGTCAGATCAATGCCTACTTAGATATTGGAGAAAAAAAAATCGTCAAATTTGGTTATTTTCAAAACAACTCGAAAACAAAAAGAAGGAGGGCAAAATACAAGTCATGCTTGGAACAAGCTTGGAATTCTACAAAACATTGCTTATTTAACCGTCTCCCTATCTCTAATAATAACGGAGATATCAATCCCATCCAGTTTGGGAAACACTATATATATATATATATATATATATATATATATATATATATATATATATATATATATATATATATATATATATATATATATATATATATATATATATATATATATATATATATATATATATAACGCACTGGCTGCGCCTGGATTTTCTTTGAAAATCATTTATTAAACTGTGTTTAATTTTATTCGCTTTATAGTTTTTTCTTCTTTGTTGTGACACTGGGTTACCTACAATTACCTCAAACAGAAGCTTGACGTTTATTAATCTCCTTTATTACTCAAACGATAAATTTATTTATAATAACTGGAATAGATAATAAATCCAGAAAATAGCTGTATTTCTTTTCATATAAAATCCGAAAAGATTTCCAAATTTCAGTGATTTCCAGGTGGATTTAAAATAATTAAAAGCGTAGCGCTCGTGCGAAGGGAAACGTTTGGGGATGAGATATCTTAATTAATTGAGCTTTCATTCCATTTTAAGGGAATCTATGAATGGTAGACGCAAACGATCATTTATTCAAAACTCAAACGGCGCAAATCTCATTCAGCCATTCACTAGCTTATTGTATGCAATTTGCTGCTGCTGTATGAAAGCGTCACTAATGTGTTGCTGCATATTGAACCGCAGATGCGGACAGAACCATCAATAGAATCATCGATCTAATAATCTGCTCTTTGGTTTATATAGCCTGCGTGCAACCTTGCTAAGAATAATTAATAACGATTGGTTGAGCTCAAGCGAATTTTAGTAGAAAAAATTCACTAATGATGAGATCGCAACATTTGAATTAAAAGAAAAATATTCAATTAGGCGCAAACTAGGTTCCCTAGAGCATGTATCCTGGATCAATTTCAATTTTTATATAAGTCTGGATTCGTGTCGATGCTTAAAACTTCCATCTTTTCAATTATTTCTTGTGTGTAACATACCCAGTTTGCTAAAAAAATATTTCATTTACCAATTAAGAATGTTGGTTGGGTACCAGCAAAAGACTTTTTAATGCAAATAGGAAAGTGGTCACTGCCATAAAGGTAATCATGGGGTTTGTTACCTCCTTCAAACAAAAACTTAGAAACCAGACCCGTGGTATATGTGATTGACCTCAGGTGGATATAGATCTGCTCGATAGTGAGGTCAAGAAACTAGCGTTTTTATGCTGAATACGATGTTTATTAAAATTCGAAAATCGTTTAAATTACTTTAAACAATCACTGACAATAATCGTTACGTGGTACAGATAACAGAAAGGATTTTATCACCCCCTTTTAAAATAATTTAATAGCCACCGAAACTAAGAGGTGTTTATTCGACAAGCGCCAGGCAGAGACTCTCGCTACTGTGACGAGTTCTGCAATTTCTAACCGCTGCACGCAAAAATTCTTACCGTGACCGTTGGTGGCTGTGCGCGAGCACTTCAGAGCCTCCACTCTTCGAATGAGATAAAACGAGACCCCCAATCGGTGGCGAAGTCACGACGTTTCTTACACACACCTCCACAATAATGGTCTCGTAAGTTCGTTTCGTAACCGATTTTCTATATTTCATCATAATTACGTCAGTTTCTGTTATTTACCTAGAATCTCAGGACAATAGAGATATTCATTTTCCCCAACAAAAATGCAACGGCTTTCAATATTTAGATTTCGACGTATATTATAGGGAATTCAGTACGGTTCTTACGATACAGAATTTCTTAGCGAATTTTCATCAAAATTATTTTGAAACCTAAAACTTTACATATTTGTTATAGATAGGGTTTTTGGTATTATTTAGATACTTGGGGCTTTATAAGTGTATTTTGAACCAGTAATGATTCCAGATAAGAAGTGAATCGTAACAGGTTTCTGTTGACATTGACTAGCTAGGACTGCAAAAACTGAGGTAGTTAAACTTCGGGATCTTGCACAAAAATGTGTTGGTTCGCCTGTGTTTAGAAGTATTAGATTTGATGATTGCAGAAGTTTCTCAATTTCCCTACCTCTTTGATCGGACTTGTTGTTGCCACACGCGTTGCTTCTAGAGTTAAAATCGCCTAAAAGGTAAAACGGTGCAGGTAGTTGTTTTATAAACTCATGAATGTCACTCTCATTTAGTGGTTGGTTATCTGGACAATAAATACTGCATATAGAGAGCCTCATGGGAGGCAGGTACCTCTACTGCAATTGCTTCGAAATGGGTGTTCAAAGCTATGCTTTAACCATAATCTCTGTAGAGGTAAATATGGAAATTCCTCCACTGGTTCTAAGGGACGATTTTAGATTAAAGAGAAAAGAATTACATTTTTTCCAAATTTACTTAATGTTCGTCTTTTAGATTGGTCTCTTGTAGGCAAATGATATTTGGTTTTAAGTATGCAATCAGTATTTGTAAGAATGGAAGGCGTTTATAGTATCCGGAGCAGTTCCATTGAAGTATATTAATTTGATCTATGGAATCTGTAAAATCAGTGATTTGAGTCAGAGTCGTCAACTTCGATAGATGAGATACTCTCTGTTTCGGCGCTTTGCTCAAGGTGTCTACGAAACTTTGTATTTAATCTAGATATTCGATTCTTAATCGCCTTGTTTGATATGTTCGGGTAAGTTTCATACATCATTTGTAGTAGGGTAGGTATATTAGATCTACTTACAAATCTACGGGCCTTTTCTATTGGATCACAAGAGCCAAAGGTATTTTTCAAGAAATTTTTGAGCTGAACAAAGTTTAAAATATATTGTGTTTGGTTTGATGTAATTATCTCTCTAAGTGCAGTGTCAAAGTCGATCTTAGATTTCTTACTTTTCTTCTTTGGATGAGTTTCCGGTTGTATAGGTATCAAAAAGTCGTGTCAACTACTTTAGTTGCAGGCTGATAGTCAACAGGTGTTGCAAAATCAATAAGTGAATCATTACTACTAGATGGTGCTGGTCTTTTAAAAGACTTTATTTGATCTTCCGGAGATGGAGGTTGTGTCTCTTGAGCGTCAGCATTGCTCATAAGATCTTGAGAACTGATTGTATTTTGTAGTGAACGTGGTATATTTTCCAGATTGGCTTTTTCATTTGTACCCCGTTTCTAAATCGTCGTTTTCTAAACGAGTTGGCAGATGTGTGTTAAATTTCTCGTTGTTTTTACAATTAGCAGCAATATGGTCCATCTGTTTGCATAAAAAGCAGGCCATATCGTCTGAGTTTATAAAAATTCTGTACTCCATGCCCTCAAAAGCCAGGCATACTGTCGATAGTAAGGTTAGATCTGCTGGAGGTGGAGTTATGTAAACTCGTCTTCTAAGATTTAATATGTGCGCAAACTTGTCCCCGACCATTCTCGCTCTCAAGAAACATGACTGGCTAACTATATTAGCTCACAATCTTTAAGACCTCTTTCTGATCTATTCATGAAAAGGTCCGCAATAAATGGAGATAGGGGTTGCCCATTGCTGTGCCTTAGGGTTGCTCAGAAAACCCATTGTTCAATTTAAAAACATTTTGTGATCTTAAATACGGACAAACAAAAAGATTTACTGAGAATATATTCAATGAACATTTCAACAACACAATTCAGATAGGTACTATGGATCAGTCTTCCGTTTCCCGGCATATTTGGGATAATAACCACCACGTAGATACAGATAATCTAAAATTGATTAAAATGTTTGACAACCGAGACAGATAAGCGCTTCCGAAGGTATATATAGGTGATTCACGTAGCCCGTTTGTCAGAAAATTTTTGATTTCCCGAAATCGTATTATTATGAAATTTGCAGCCGGCCAGAATCGACTGCTGCATGTCTAAATGAAATATTCACAAAATGGCGGCACTTCTGGAAATACCGGAAATCGGCGCCATCTTTGTTTTTTTCAATGGGAATATCCCATTTTGGTTTCATGCCTGGATTCTACATTAAATTCTGAGGTCAGAACGTTCCGGCTGTCAACACTTATCTGTCATAGTTTTTTACATATGTCACCTTTTTATCAAAAAAATGAAGTTGCAGGGGTCTATTAAGAAATTCATAAATCCTGAACCACTGAAAATAAATAGTTGATTTTTTAGCGAATTTTTCGTAAAACGAAAAATTCACTAATGGGTAGATCCGTGTTTATATATATATATATATATATATATATATATATATATATATATATATATATATATATATATATATATATATATATATATATATATATATATATATATATATATCGATAACTCAAAAAATAATTAATAAATTTTGGTATGTACCTTCCTTTTGTAAGTGGCTTGGATAAGTTCGTTAGCTAGGAAAATCGGTCCAGTTTTTCGGCGAAAAGTTTGGGTTTTCCTTCGAGAAATAATTCCGTCGAGGCCATACCACCTTTTTTACCACCACCACCACATTCGAAAAATTTTCCTATCTCCTAAAATAACAGAGCTGTGACAACCAAATTTGGCATATACGTTTTTACATGGCAAAATTCAGAGTGATTAGAGAAATACACAAGAACAAAATATTTTGTGTGATTAACAAAACCAATTGAATATTACATCCAACGGTTAAGTTTTCTTGACGCAAGAACGTCAAGAAGTAGCGGAAAAAATATTTTGAAAATTTGATAATTTTTCTTCTGCAAGCGTCAAAGTCGCGATTTGAAACGTCAACATTTGCAATTTTCAAACAACGAATTTGGAACAAATACGGATTATGTAGACGACATGTCACAAGAAGTGTGTTTTACAAAGCCTTAAGATTCAGCTTCAATCATCATTGTCCTTCATTTTACTAAAATATTTTCAGAAAATCCATTTCAAATAGACCCTCTTTCTGATGCCTCGGCAGTAGTTTCAGCTATAGAGTTTATGGTTTAATAGTCTATATTGTCGGAAATTTTCGTAAAAACAATAACACACTTGCTGCGTCCAGACTTATTAAAATTCGGATTGCAAAGGCTTGGCCAATATTTTTTATTATTACCGATGATTTTGTTATGTTTCATACGCCTATTGCAATTTTTCAAAGTTAACAATCAAAAAATGCCAAAAACGTAACTTTTTTAAATGGCACCTGCCATTTGTGATGCCAGAAATCAATGTCGAATTAAATTTTAGTGCCACTTTTATTAACATTACACATGCTTATCTTCAGCCGTTTTTGAGTTATTGTCATTTTTTTAATACATTTTATTATTTTCTCCTCGAGGTTAGGAACTGCTTTGGAACTGTCCTGTCATTATTATCTTACTAACTCAAAAAATAAGCAACTGATTTGGATGAAACTCGGCAAGTGCCTTTCTTTTATTAATGGCTTGGATGAGTTCGTTAGTCAGAAAACCGGATATTTTTTCCGGGAAAATTTTGAGTTTCGTTTCAAAAAAAATCTTTGTCTCCGAAAATTACAAAGGTATTTTAATGGAATTTGGTGGATATGTTGCCTTGTAAAAGACCTTATTACACACTAAAATTCAACATTTTTAGAAAATTGAGTTTTTCAAATATAAAGTTTTCTTTTGAACGTATTGTTATCTCCTAAAATTACAAAGTTATTTTGATGAAATTTGGTAAATATATTGCCCTGGCTAAGGCCCTACTATACACCAAAATTCAACTTTCTAAGTTTGTAGAAACTTGAGTTATTCAAATTTGAAATATTTAATAAAAATTTACTACCATAATGCACATGATGCGCCCAGAACTTTTATTTTTCTAGCGCACCCCCAATGCATTAGGGCACGAGCCGCTACTGAAATGATGCCTCATATTTAACTATGAATTATAACACCTTATATCTACACCCCTACTTTCCATTTACGTTTTTCTCTTAAACTAATAACTTGGCGTGCGTGAGGACTTTCCAATTGTTAAACTAGAACAGGAATGCCACGACAAGTTAATAATTGATAAACAACGAGCTAACAAAAATAACCCCGCCCATAGCTGCGACACAAAATTATCGAATGTGTTGAAACGAGTTTCACATACTTTTAGGGAAAGTTATTATTAGGTTAACCCTGAAACGGTCACGTCACGTTTGTGGAACTGCTTCAAACTGACGGCAGTTCGTTTAAAATGTCGACTCCAAGTCTGGCTCATGGTCATCACAAGTCCGTTTAGACCGTAAGAATCACTGATTAGACAGGTTAGCGGTGATTAAACGTGCTAGTGACAGGCGTCATTTCCAGCCAGCGAAATTGGGCGTCCTCCTCGTCGGTTGTGTCGCTGACTCTAAGACAAACTATTATTTCTCAAGTTCGTGTGTGTCACTTAAACTACTACAGATTCTCGTGAGCCTACAATCCCAAAGTTCTTGTCACATTAGTTCGTGACTTGATTGGACGGAATGGCTATAGCCGGAAGTTGTTTTCGCCCTTCGGACTTTAGACACCGCCTAATTGTTATTAGGTGTGCCAGAATTAACTTTCTAAAGCTTTTTCGTTACAGATGCCGGAAAATAGTCGTGGACTGTGTAACAAGTACATAAGTGGAGCTCTTATAGATTTTATTGTTAGAAAATAATGCTATAGCCCAAAAAAATTATTTAAAACGTAAACCCCCTAAAAATATTAAGAACATTTTTTAGTTATGACCATTTTTTAAGCTGACATATACTATGGTCACAGTAAAAGAATTTTGACGCGGTTCCATCCGACTGCTAATTATTACTACCACTACTACTACTACCAATAACGTCATTTCCATAACGGGTTAGGCGCACCAGAAACCTATGCAATTTATCGACAACATTTGTTCATTTACTTCTGCCCTGACAAGTCACTTCGCGGTTTTTACATTCAAAAATCTCCACGTATATACTCTCCTATTACGTAACTTCTGACACCGTTCTATATCGCCCACAACATCCGACCAAACTCTCCCGGGTCTTCCAAGGTCTCTCTTATCATTTACATGATCTTTATAAATTCTACTTGCCATTCTATCACTACCCATTCGTTCTATGTATCCCAACCATACAGGTGGCGCACTGAAAACGAAACAGGCCGATTTGCGTCCAGATAATTTTTTTTAGGAAACGCTGAAACACGTCAATTTTAATATTGAGGGGGACATGTTTCGACATAAAACTCAACTTTGTCACATCAACCCCTTAAGGGTGGTGATAACAATCCTTATATTTTAAATAGGGAAAATGGGTCAAGTGTTACATCATTTGAAAGATCTTTCTTTTCTGAATTCAGCACACAAATTTTTTTGGAAGTTTTATCAACTCGTTTAAAAATTATTCACAGTTGGAGTTGCAAGAATGTATTTCATTCATTGCAAAAAGAAATGCACTAATTAGCCAATTTTTCGTAAAAAAAAACTAAAAAACGAAACCAAACGTGCAAAAATGTTTATTCAGTTAAGCAAGTGTTCAAATTGTTGACCACCAGCTTCCATACAAAAGTACAAATTTTGTTCGAAACGAGCTCTGACATTCTGGAGCATTTGTGGACTTATTAGACGGCATTCTTCAACAATGCGTCGTCGTAATTCTTACAGAGGAGTTAAATCCGGTAATCTAGGTGGCCACTTAATAGCACCTCTACGCCCAATCCATTGTCCTGGAAACTCTCTGTTCAAAAACTCCCTAACACGTTGTGAAAAATTCGGAGGAGCTCCATCTTGTTGAAACACTAATTGATTTTCTTGATAACGATCATCATTTTCAACAATGGCAATTAGTAGAGATAAAACGATGTCTTCTAATAACTCCAAATACGTTTCGCCACTCAAATTGCCATCAAGAAAAATTGGTCCGATTAAACTATCTCCAAAAATGCCAGTCCAGACATTCAATTTCTGTGGAGTTTCAGTGTGGACCTCGTGAAAATTTCTTGGATTATTATCTGCTCAATAACGACAATTATGACGATTGACTGTAGAGTTTAATAAAAACGTTAACTCGTCTGAAAAACAGATATTGAATAGAAAGTCCCCGTTATCAGCTATTCGTGCAGTCATAACTTCACAAAACTCCAGCCGCCGATCAAAATCATCTTCATTCAGTTGTTGCACAAGATGAATTTTATACGGGTGAAATTTATGATGCCTCAATATTCGCTGAATAGTTTTTCTTTTGATGTTTGAAACAGTGGCCAATTTTCTCGTGCTCAAAGTTGGATCTGCAGCAATTTGTCCTAAAACTTCAATCTCGGTAGTCTCATTTCTAACCGGAAATTTACGTTCAGGATCCCGTTTTTTGTTGGCTACTGAACCACTTTGTCGAAACTTTGCAACTAACTCCAAAATGTATTTTCTGTTAACATGTCTGTTCGGAAGTCGTTCATTAAACAAATTTGCAGTATGATTGGCACAGTCATCGTTTTTGAAAAAAGCTTAATTATTTCAACTCTTTCTTGTACGGAATACACCATTGTGAAATTAGTTTTCGGTAGTACTATCAACTATCAAACCGACCGATAAACCGAAATAATAAACCGCATTTCTCTCATTCCGATAAGAAATGTTCTGATAGTCAATTTTTTCTTTACAAACCAACAAAACATTGACAATCAGCACATTTCTTATCGGAATGAGTGAAATGCGTTTTTGCATCTTCAACTGTAAATAATTTCTAAACAAGCAGATAAAACTTCCAAAAAAATTAGTGTCCTGAATTTAGAAAAGAAAGAGCTTTCAAATGATGTAACACTCGACCCATGTTCCCTATTTAAAATATAAGGGTTGTTAACACCACGCTTAAGGGGTTGATGTGACAAAGTTAAGTTTTATGTCAAAACATGTCCCCCTCAATATTAAAATTGACGTGTTTTAGCGTTTCTTAAAAAGAAAATTTATCTGGACGCAGATCGGTCTGTTTCGTTTTCAATGTGCCTCCCTATATAAGCACGTTGCTCTCACACATACTTTGAATACACATTTCTACATTATATTAACTATAAACCCATTCATTTCTAAGTCTGTCATTTCTTAATTAACCCGTCACTCGTCCTATATAATATAATATAATGCATGTTTGTAAGAAAATAAATTTGAGATGTAGCAAGTGCGTTATGGTAGCGAATTTTCATTAAACTCTTCAAATTTGAATAGCTCAATTTGCTATTAACCCATAACGTTGACCAAGAAATCAGTTTTTTCGGGAACACTTTAAGTTTACTTTCGTAAATGTTTGTAGATTTTAAAACAATAAAGTTACTTTGATGAAACATGGTACATTGTTTCTACTATATAGGTTATACTGGTAACCATATTTGATGCCTGCTCTTATTGAAAGAAGACATATTTGCTATTTATGAAAATTCACTACCGTAACGCACTTGCTGCCCACCATACCGCACTTGCTGCGTCCAGACTTTTTGTTAGCTTGTTTTTGTTTCATGTATATCGTTCTGGGAACAATAGCTTACCAAAAGGCATTCCTAACGTTAAATATATATATATATATATATATATATATATATATATATATATATATATATATATATATATATATATATATATATATATAGTATAATATTAATTCGAGATTTCGAGATAAAAATCAGGGTTTGAGAAATGATTATAAAGTGTAATTACATAAGTAGGTTAGATCAGCATTTTAATTATTTGACTTAGATTTGGCAACATCACATTTCAAGTGTTTATATAAACAATACATAGTTTCGTTAGGAATTGCAAATAACAGCACTAACATTAATTAGCATTTATTTTGCCGTATAGAAGAATGCTGGTTAAGTATGTTTACTTAGTGTAGTATTATAGTTCACATAGGTTTATATATATATATATATATATATATATATATATATATATATATATATATATATATATATATATATATATATGTGTGTGTGTGTGTGTGTGTGTTTGTAAATAGTGTAGAGACCTTTCATATTTTCATTAAACTTGTTACACAGTTATTATGTCGGCCTAGCCGATAATTATTTCAGTGACCCCCTATTCCCCTTAATTATCCTCCTGTTCTTTAAACATGGTCCTTCGAGCCGGATATGAACCAGCGACCTATAGATGATTCAGTCAGGGTGGGACGAATTAGTAACCACTAACATTCAGAAGAGATGGATTCAGTTTATTCATGAAATCAATGAAGTAAAAGAAATAGTATACTAAGGTGGGTAAAAACAATGAAGAAATCCAAAATAGAAATTCATGGTTTCGCCGATGCATCTGATATCGCATATGGTGCAGTAATTTACGTCAAAGCGACCAACGAAGAAGGTGAAAGCTACATATCAATACTAACAGCGAAATCGAAAGTAGTTCCATTAAAGACAAAAACTACACTTCCAAGGTTAGAACTATGTGTAGCTCACCTATCAGAAAACAGCAACAGCAGTACCCCAGTTGGAAATCTTCACTATTTATGCCTCGACTGATTCAATGGTTGTAATAGGCTGGTTAAAAGGAGATCCAGAATGATGGAAAACCTTTGATGCGAATAGGGTATCAGAAATTCAGCAATTAATTGCCAAAGACAAATGGTATCACGTAAAGTTAGAAGAAAACCCGACAGATGTTATATCCAGAGGCACAGACCCAGGGAATTTAAAAAGTCTATCACTATGGTGGCAAGGGCCAATATGGTTGCAAGGTCAAGACTATCCCATTAAAATAGAGAAGTCACAAGAAATATTAGAAGAAAGGATAAAGCCAAAGTTGATGGTTTGTCTTAATATACAACTAAAAGTTAAAACAGCAGTGCAGTTGATGTGTCAATTGCCAGCAGCAAGAGTTACAGCCACCCAGGTATTTACACACACTGGAGTGGATTATGCAGGTCATATTCAGGTGCGAGCTACAAAGAGCAGATGTCACGAACCGTATAAGGGCTCTCCAGCAATATTTGTATGCTTGTCAACAAAAGCAACTCACCAATATTTTTGGGACATTCGGAGAAAAGAATATTTGCACCAATTGAAGCATATATATAAATGGAAATTCAAGAATATAGTACACGCAGGTCACATGGTAGTAATAAAACAATGGCCGCTGCGTATAATAGTAAAAACATACACAGGCAAGCAAGGAATGCCAAGGGTGGCAAAACTTAGAAAAGCAGGGAGTATAACAATGGAAAGGCCAATCCACAAGCTAATTTTATTACCCAATGAAGCCAGTAAAAAAGATGCAGATGAAAGGGAAGAACAGTACAAGACTCAGACCAATAGAAGGAAATCACCCAAGCAAAAAGGGAAGATAGTTATAATGGCAATGTTGTTCATGATGGCTATATGAAGAACAGCAGCCACAACGTTGCATCACATTGAGTATCCACAGCCAGGGTTTTACATTGAACATATTGCACATGCAAAAATTGAGAGGGGAACGTTAATAATTGAAACAAGGTTCGAAAGGCAAAAACTCGCGAACGGCACAGAGTCAGTGAGTTCACTTGTTATTGAGTTGGAAGAGTTTTGCAAACAAAGCAAAGACATTTCTTCAGATGCTATTAATTGTGCCTTATTAATGACACAAATTAAAGTAAAACATGTTAAACTATCATGGACAAAAGCAGAGTTAGATACTGCCCTTTGGAAGTGGGAAAAAAGAGGAATCCTTGGACAACTCCTAACAACCGTATTCGGGGTGAATGACGACGTATATGAGGACATACATCAACTAGACAAAAATCAACAGGAACTAATTGCAGAATCTCATCATCCAACGAGGCTGATGCTTCAATCGTTGTCAGGGTTCAATGACACAGAGAAAAGAATATACCATACACTAAAGCAGTTCGAGTTCAAGCTAAACCAAGGCACATAAGCCATCAACAACATGAAGCCTTGGTACAAAGCAGTAGACAAGGATTCATTAAATATTCACATACTGAGTCTATATCAGATAGCTGACCGGTGTCTAGATGAACTCATTCATCATTACAGAAGCTTGCTAAACATACATGTGAACCAAGCAAACATTTACGACTTTCTTTCACCGGCGCACATTGATAAAATAATAAGCGCCGCATTGAGAAAACTGCCACAGCATCTGGAAATCATATCATATCCGATACTACATTCAGAAATCAGTCACAGTGAAAATTATATTCATCTGTACAATTACTTCACAATGACGGAGGTAATACAACGTATGTTAGTAAAGTTCACTCCGATTCCTTATAAGGTCGAGAACGAAACATATTGGTCAATGGAAGTACCTAACTAAATTCTAAGAGAGGATTATAACACGGAACCATACTTTCAGATAACCAAAAAAGAATTAATACACAGCATTCCAATATCCAAGAAATTATATGTGTGTTCACCAGCCATGATAGGAAGTATAGAAAGCAGCCCCAACTGCACAATATATGAGTTATACCAGCGAGAAGACAAAACCACAAGTCCAATCAATCACCGGGCAGTCAAGTCAACAATCTGAAAGCAACTTTACACAAGAAACTCATGGATGTTTATAAACCCAAGAGAATCTAGAATTGCAATCATATGTAACGGCCAAAGGGAAGAAGTTAAGATAGAGCAGGCTGGAATAATATCCATATCCCAAGAGTGTATCACTAAGACAAAAACTATGGTGCTAACTCCACAGACAGCCAGGCTGCCCTTAAGGCACTAAGTAGCCTACGGGTAAAGTCCTGGCTGGAGAGTGAGTGCCGAGACGAGACGAGCGACCTGGCTGGGCAGAATGAGGTGACCCTCATCTGGGTGCCGGTTCACAGTCTCGCGAAGAAAAGGTCAGCAGATCCATTTATGGGACCAGAACTGGCTCTGGGCGTGACAGAGAGCACTGCCAGGGTAGCCATTAAGTCCTGGGTCAGAAACCAACACAAGGTGTACTGGGCAAACTGTCCAGGGCTCAGACATGGAAAGTTAATAATTGACGAACCCAGTTCAAAGAGAGCTGTGGAGCTGCTAAATCTTAGCAGATGACAGCTCAGAAACACAAGAGGTCTCTTGACGAGACACATGGCCGTCAAGAAACACCTGCATTAAAGGTGGCGGTTCGAAGCGGACCTCGCATGCAGACATTGCGGCGAGTGGGAGGAATCAGTCCAGCACATCTTGTGCGAGTGTAAAGCTCTGGACCGCAAAAGACAACTAATCTACGGTCAATCTAGACCGGAGACAGAGCCAATATAAAACTTCACCCTACCAATCGCTGTGCAGACTAGTTCAAGGCACAGTGATTTTGGAACGGGTGGAGTAAGACTAAGGGTATGCACAATCAACCAAAGGTTGCAGTGCTATCGGGGCGGCAAGGCCGCGGACGAGCCCTGGGGGAAAAATGGTGCTAACTCCCAAACATATAGTAGGAGTGCTTACTAAAGGTGGATTCGTGAAACCAGTATCAACAAATTTAACGCTATCAAGGGCATTAACAATTCCAGTGACAATTCCCCAAAGCAAACGTCATACGTATGATGATTTGAAGAGGACGATCTCCAAGAAAATCGATGGCACACGATCACACATCATTCCGTAGTAACGAGCCTGACCACCACAGCACTGGCAGTTATTTTAATCATAGCCGCTATCTATACACTCCGTAGCATTCGGAGGAAATTTAAGGGAAAAAAATAGCACAGCCGTAGAAAAGAAGAAACAGTAGCCAGAAGGCCGAAAAATGTGATGTCAAACCAATAGAGATGGCAGAGTTAAGCAAGCTGCAAGAAACAGCTGATGGGCAATTCGACTAGTAGCTATCCAGAGGGAAATCATTCTTTTGACTCGCCGGAATGTTCAGGGAACAATAGCGTATTAAAAAGGCATTCCTAAGGTTATATATATATATATATATATATATATATATATATATATATATATATATATATATATATGTATATATATATATATATATATATATATATATATATATATATATATATATATATATATATATATATATATATATATATATATATATATATATATATATTAATATTATAATATTATTTCGAGATAAAAAGCAAGGACTGGCAAATGGTTATAAAGAGTAATTTTATAAGTAGGTTAGATCGGCATTTTCATTATTTGACATAGATTTAGCAACATCACATTTTAAGTGTTTATATAAACAATACATAGTTTCGTTATGAATTGCAAATAACAGCAACAACATTAACTGGCATTTATTTTGCCGTATAGAAGAATGCTGATGAAGTATGTTTACTTAGTTTAGTAATCTAGTTCACATAGGTTTATATATAGAGGTGTTTGTAAATATTGTAGAGACTTTTCATATTTTCATTAAACTTGTTACATCGTTATTATGTCGGCCTGGCCCATAATTATTTCAGTGTCTCCCTATTTTGCTTAATTTTCTTCCCGTTCCTTAAACATCTATATATATATATATATATATATATATATATATATATATATATATATATATATATATATATATATATATATATATATATATATTGTCACCTACTCTTTGTAATGTGTAAGTCCATTATACAATTATTTTATTTGCGACAAACCATGTAAATGTTGATCGTTAAATAAATGTTATGTTATGTTATATTATGTTATTAAATAAACGCAAAAAGAAACTATGCATATCAAAGTTAGGTTAATTATTATTTGATGTAAAAATTCTCACAGTTTGTGTAAGTGCATGTATTAACTCCAATTTTTAGAGATAGCTTATTTTAACTAAAAAGAAAACGCAAACCTATTTGATTTATTAATGTTTAGACTGCACAATCTTCGACTGATCATAAGATGGAAAACCAAATTATAGGAAATAGCTAATATTACAAATTATATACATGGAAAATCCGGTAAACGTATAAATCACAGCTAGGGGTATGTTTACAGTGGTAATAAATGGTTAGCCTACCTGAAAAGGCAATAATGTACACCTAATGCATCAACATTAATAAATAATCTGATAGCTGTGCGATCCCCTGCCCTACTGTCTAACTAAATGGGAATCTAAAGTCACACGATATTCATGATAACAGGATCGAATTTACAAAAAGGCGGTGTTTTTTAGTGAATTTTTATTTAAAAAAATTCACTAATAGAGAGGTATCGATGGTAAAACTTTGCAAAAATTCTTTCAAATGAGCGCGATTTAGGACCCCTAGAACCCATATCCGGGGTCAGTTTCATATTATATATATATATATATATATATATATATATATATATATATATATATATATATATATATATATATATATCCGTCTGATAACTGAAAAAGTAATTAACCGATTTCAATTAAACTCGGCAAGTGCCTTACTTTTATTAATGCCTTGGAAGAGTTCGTTAGGCAGGAAAATCGGACGGGCTTTTCCGGGAAAATTGAGTTTTCTTTAAAAAAAAATTTTTTCTCCAAAAATAACAAAGCTGTTTTAATGAAATTTACTATATATGTTGCCTTGGGAGAGGACTCACTAAGCACCAGAATTCAATTTTTTCAGTTTATAGAAAATTGAGTTATTCAAGTTTTAAATTTTCTTTTGAATAATTTTTTTTTCTCCAAAAATTACAAACTTATTTTAATGAAATTTGGTGGATATCTTGTCCTAGGAAATACCTTACTACCTACGAAAATTAAACTTTCTAAGATTATAGAAAACTGAGTTAATCAATTTTTTATAGCTCACTGCAGTGTTAAAATCAATGGTATTTTCCACACTATTTCAGACACGTGGGTGGGGGACTGACCGAATTCATTCCCAGTTGCTATTGATCTACTCATATTATCTGAATATGTTAGAAGACGTGGTATCTACTTCATTCCAAGTCACTATTAACCGACTATTTATGAAATCAAAGTAAATTAAATCGATTGTCATAAAATATGTAGGGTATTAAGACTAAGGGAAAAAGAAATAAAACATATATAACTGTGCACATTGTGATTATATTTTAGGGTGTGCGGCGCACACCTAGCTCACTAGGAGAAATCGCCACTGCTTGAGAGAGGTATCGTCACAGCATAATATCTTATTAAAGTTCATTTGTAAATAGGTTTAATTTTTATATGTTTATATATATATATATATATATATATATATATATATATATATATATATATATATATATTTATATATATATATATATATATATATATATATATATATATATATATATATATATATATATATATATATATGTATCCGTCTGATAACTCAAAAAATAATTAACCGATTTCAATGAAACTTGGCAAGTGCGTTTATTTTATTCATGGCTTGGACGAGTTCGTTATCCGAAAAAATCGGACGGGGTTTTCAAGAAAAAAATTAAGTTTTCTTTCGAAAAAAATTTTTTTCTCCGAAAGTAACAAATCTGTTTTAATGAAATTTACTACATATATTGCCTCATAAGCGGTCTTACTACGTACCAAAATTCAACTTTATAAGTTTAGACAAAATTGAGTTATTTAAATTTTAAGTTTTCTTTCGAAAATTTTTTTTTCTCCGAAAATTACAAAGTTATTTTAATGAGATTTTGTGGATATCTTGCCTTAGGAAAGGCCTTACAACGTATTGAAATTAAACTCTCTAAGTTTATAGAAAATTGAGTTATTTAAATTTGAAGCAGTTAATAAAAAATCACTACCATAACGCACTTGCTGCGTCCCGAGTTTTTTTCTTTGTGGCAACTAACTCGCGATTGTGTTATTATGTTATATCTTAAATTAAATCGTTAATAAATTTCTGTAAATAGTATTATCTGGGAACTTGTATGCTATAAAAATCTAAATCAAGTAATTTTGTTGCAGAACTGAAATTGGCAGAAAAAAAGCAAATAAATAAATCCGATATAAACTTTGTCTGCTGATGTTTATTTTTAAAAAACGCCTTTTAAAAAATGTCAATGCCAGACAATAGGGACTCTCAGACTTAAAAAAAATAGGGACAAGGAATCTCCAGCTTCAGAGGAGGTAACTAATGCAGGCAGCTGGTACTGCTACCCAACAAACTTTTTTTCTTTCACTGTCTTAAATTACGCATTATAAATTTCCACACTAAATACAGACGCAGGTACTTTTTCTTTGGCTTCACGATTGTTTGGTTTCTTCTTTGTAACTGACTTTGCTGTATGATACCATTATCAGGCACTAGAAAAAAATCTCCTGCCTGATGATATTGTTAAACAGCGAAACCGGTCACCGAGAAGGTAACAATCATTTCTGAAGCCAGAGAAATAGTCTTTACGTCTGTATTGGAGTTAGAAAGCGTTTCACCAAGTGAAGGCAACAACAATTAATATCCACGTTACCTGCTTTCTTTTCTACCCCAAAGCTCTCCCTTATAAAGGGAAAGGAATGTAATGGACAGCTACCAGATTGCAAACACATTTCCACCTTCGCAACCATGGTAGACGAATACCAGTTGTTACAAGTTAAGAGCATCGGAAGTCAAGATTCGGTGTGGGAGGACGTACTAAAAGGCCTTCTCAGAGTGTTACCGTCCAAAATCCTGTTCACAAGCCAGCAGCTAAAACGTCGACTAATAAATGTATTATAGAATACGTGAACAAGAAAGGAATCAGTAACACGTTATATTATATAGAATCACGAAGCTGTGAAGCTGTTATGGGGCTGTGGTCTAGTGAAGTAGAGTGAAGCAAACTGCTACCCACAAGCTCGCCAAACGCTAAAGGCTGGCAAGTCTGGGTATCACCGGCGCTATACGGACGACAGCCTTATCCGCATTAGAGGTTTCTCTGATGCCGCCGGCGCTTTTCATCTGCACTAGAAGGGAGGGTATCGCGTCGCATATTAGAATGCGAGGTTTAGAAAACTGGTGCTGTGAGAGAGTAATCAAAGGACGTGCAAAAGTAGCCAAGGTGGAAAAAATTCCAATTTTCACCATCAAGGTACGAAATGCCAAGAATTATATTATAGGCTAACTAGGCCATATACATTCAAAATCACTATCAGGGGTGAATGGAGGGATAATGAGGATGCTTTCCAGCCTGTTATCCTGGTCGGTTTTACTGACGGATCACAGCTAAAGAAGCATCAGTCCCCGGAGAGGAAATATACATTGATAGCCTGAAGGTGCGCGAGAGTTAAGCTCTAGGCGCATATAGCAGCCCATTAGAAACGGAGGGGTATGCTGCTCTGGCTGTAGGTATTCGAAAGGATGTGAGAATGAGTGGCCAGGAATGTTTATACACTTGATCAGATAGTCTGCTGGCATAAGTAGGAAGGTGATCTCCGAGGCGATAGATAGATGGACTAAGGAGGCCATGGAGAAGCGCTGGAGGTCGGTTAGTGGATGTAGACAAGCGAAATTTTGTGGAGACGCTGGATAAAAACACAAACTGAACTTCTTGGTAAGAGTCGTACTGGACTTAGCCATATGATCGGCAGGCTAACAGGACACTGTAGTCTTAGAAGACACTTTACATTGGTAGGTGTTGAAAGGGATCCCACTTGCTGGGAATGCGGTGGGAACAAAGAAGCATCTTACCTCTACCTATGTCAACGTGAGGCTTTTCCTTGAACATAATTTTTTTAATCCAGGACTTACAGAGGAGCCAAGTATGTTCAGTTTCATGGAAGACCATCATGACTTATTATAGGGTCGTTGAGGTTCTTTGACTGGTCGTTTTCAAATTTTTAGTAGTTAGTGTTTAGTTACTACAATAATTATGTTTACCATATATTTTATATTTTCATATAAAACGAAAAATTCACTTAAAACAAAGAAAAGTTATAGGCATTTAAAGAAAAACATTTTGGCTGCCACTGGTGATCAGGGGTCAGTACACGAAAAAAATATTTTGTGTGTTTAGCAAAACCAATTGAATATTACATACAACGGTTATGTTTTCTTGACGCAAGAACGTCAGAAAAAATATTTTGAAAATTTCCTAATTTTTCTTCTTAAAACGCCAAAGTCGCGACTTGAAGCGTTAGAATTTGCAATTCTCAGACAATGAATCTGAAACAAATACGAATTATCTATAAAAAATGTTGTAATAAGTGTGTTTTACAAAGCCTTAAGTTTCAGCTTCAACGATCAATGTCCTTCATTTTACTAAAATATTTTCGGAAAATCCATTTCAAATAGACCCTCTTTCTGATACTTTGGCAGAAGTTTGAGCTATAGAGTTTATGGTTTATTAGTCTATATTTTACGAAATTTTTGTAGAAAAAATTCGTTATTGAGAACACCGCGATTTATGTATTTTAAAAAGATTTCTTCAAATGAACGCGAACTAGAACTTCTAAAAGCCATATACGGGGTCAGTTTCCATTTTTGTCTATTTACGCATATGCAGGGTAACGCATTTCTACGGTAAAGCTCAATATATCCGTTATTATACAAGATATGAGAAAAAAGTATATACGTTAATTATAGGGTGTTTCGAGTTGCATCTTATGAATCTATTTTGACAATTACAGGGTGGCCCATAAGTCGTTGGTGATACACACTTTCTTTTTTTAACAGAACACACTTTGTGTTATTGCATTTTTGTAGTTTCCATCGAATTATAATGAATGTTTGTAAGGTAAAAAAATTGATATCGTTCATTCTTTTTTGAGTTATTTCATTTGGTTTGCAACATTTCACGTTTTTCGCCTATATCTAAAACATATATCACAAATTGTGATAGGGCGTTTGTATTAATAGATAGCGGAGCCCCATGAAAATGACACACTGAAAGAGCTTTTTGTTTGTATAACTAATCGAAAAAATCAAGATGCCGTATACAGGGCGCTCTCGAATAGTGGCTGAATTTGAAAAGTTTTCGCAGAAATGTTTTTAGTGTTTCCGTAGAAATAATTTTTTGTAAGGTTTTGTTAATATGTTGGTAATTAATAATAAATGTTTAGTAAGTTATTGTTAAAAAAAATATCAAACTTTTGTGAAAAATATAATTTAGTGTAACATTACTGAAGGCAATTTCTGTAAAAACAAATGGTGCATTTTTAGTAGAAAAAAATTATAATGTTTTTTTCAATTTTGGTTCTAAAGCTGAATAATTGGCAGGTGCGTAAATAGCTTGAAGAGGTGTGCTCGCCAGGAAAATCGGACCTGTTTTTTCTGGAACTTTTCAACTTGATTTTCGGAAAATGTTTGTACTTTTTGAAACAAGAAAGCTATTTTAATGAAATATGGTACATTGTTAGTACTATATAGGTTATACTGTCACCCAAATGCCCGTTTAAAAACAAGCTATATTTTCCATTAAAAACATTTATCGGAAAATTCGCTACCATAACGCACTTGCTGCGTCTAGACTTTTTAATTACCTGTAGGCGAAATATAGTACTGCAATTGACAATGTAATCTTTTAAAAACTAATAAATAGTTTAATTTGGACCTGAGCACTGTCTCAAAATTAATTACGTTTATCTCTTATCCTTAAATGACACCTACCTTTAAGAAGCCCGTTAAAAACATATACAAATTTAGCGAAGCCAAAAAATGGGTACCGGGAACTATAATTCGTGACTAGTGAAGAAATTTGTTCTAAAATTCAAAAGGCATTATTTCTCTATTAACGATACTTTTTTTATAAAAATTTGCTAAAAGTTAAACAAATGCTTCATTAAAGTGTGATGACTCTGACATTACAAAAGTTCATATAATATTAAAAGTGCTCAGTAGAACAAGAGCATGGAAAATAGAAAATGGATTGCCGTCCGCTTTTGTTAGGGGCGTTTGCAAATTTGATATTAAAATAAAATTTAGTTAATACATTATCTATAAATGTTTCCTTTTTATTTTTATTTATAAAAGTTAATAGTTAAGATAAAACTATTAGCAAATAACACTACAAAGTGCTTTCTAACCTAAATTTCACTTCAGTAAAATGCGTAAAATAACTACAGAGGAAATCTGTATTGGCCAACGAAAATTTAAAATAAACATAGAAGTATAAGCTGTTAAAAGATTGCCATCACATTTAGGGTTGAAATAATTTAAAAAGTCTGGACGCAGCAAGTGCGTTATGAAAGTGAATTTTCTTAAAATGTTTTTAATAAAAAAGATGTCTCTTTAATGCAAGCAAGAATCAATTTGGTCACTGGTATAACCTATATAGTAGAAATAATGTACCATATTTACCAACATAACTTGTTTGAAAATGTGCAAACATTTTTTGAATATAAACTTAAAACATTTCCGAGGAAACTCATTTCCTAGCTGACCTAACCTTAGGTTAATAGCAAATTCGATACTAAAGCGCACATACTGCGTCTCGCATTTTTAACAAACATGCATCATATTTAGATGAAAAATGCAAAAATGTAATAAGGAATGTTCAAATATATATATATATATATATATATATATATATATATATATATATATATATATATATATATATATATATATATATATATATATAGAGAGAGAGAGAGAGAGAGAGAGAGGCATCACCAACGACTTATAGGCCATCCTGTGGTTGTCAAAATAATTTTATAAGATGCAGCTCAAAACACCCTATAGGCAACGTATACATTTTTTTCTCGTATCGTGCATAATAACAATTATATTGAGCTTTACCGTAGAAACGCGTCACCCTGTATATATGTAAACAGAAAGCAAGCCCGGATATGGATTCTAGGGGCCTAGTTTGCGCTCATTTGAAGAAATCTTTGTAGAATTCAAAACCGAATTTTTTCTTTGAAAATTAGCTAAAAATTATAGGCCGTGTAACCATAAATTTAATTAAAACTACTTCCAAAGCACCAGAGAAAGTGTCTATTTGTAATGAATTTTCTGGAAATATTTTATTAAAATGAAGGGCAATGATGGTTTAAGCTGAAACTTAAGGGTTTGCAGAGCAGTCTTTACATAATCCGTATTTCTTTCAGGTTCTTTGCCTCAATGTTGCCAATTTTGGCGTGTCAAATCGCGACTTTTTACGTTTTGATGAAAACCCCCTTTTTAAAATGCCTCTAACTTTAAGCTTACAGACCTAAATTTTGGTAAATTGTTTACCTTTTATATATACATATATATATATATATATATATATATATATATATATATATATATATATATATATATATATATTATATATATATATATATATATATATATATATATATATATATATATATATATATATATATATATATATATATATATATATATATAATTGAAACTGACCCTGGATATGGGTTCTAGGGGGCCTAGTTTGCGCTCATTTGAAGAATTTTTTTCTAAATTTAAAAGTCGGGATCTCCTAGTTAAATTCTTTTTTACAGAAAATTCACTAAAACAAGCACTTGTAAAGCCACGGTAAAAGTCTACGACTGTATTAAATATGGAACGGTTTCACTAAGTTAGGTCCAGAACAAGCAACCAGATATGCTATTCAAATCGAATTAAGTCCTAAAAGTTTCATCTCCTCTTTGTCTTATTATTTTTATACAAAAACTCGCTGAAAAATTCATCCGAATAACAACAATCTGATTAGATAACGGTAAATTGAAATGAGACTTAAATAAAATTGAAAAAACTAAAGTCACTAACTAGAATTCGAACTCGTCATGCACGAGTCAATTAAATTTGATTATCTGATAAACAGCGACTTAGGCCACTGAGCTATGCTCTAAGTGTGTCTACTAGCAGCTATATTCGGTAACACATTGGTTCAATGTTTTAAAATTTACACAAAACCATTTCGATTTACAATAGATTTTTTGCTCATATTATAACGAAATAAAGGAAAATAAGGTCTTAGACACTTATCTAGAAGCTTGTTAGTACATTCGTACTCAATCAATTTTGACCTTTTAGCTTTCTTGAATCAGATTTAATTAATTAAAAATTAATTTACCTCTGATTTTTTTGTCTTTTAAGATGGAGATCTAAATTTTGGTGCACAGGCTGTACTTTATGACGGAAACCAGATTACTAAATTTGGTTGTCCTTACTTTCTTATTTCCGGAAATATAGATTTTTTTAGAAAGAAAACACAAAATTTTCCGGGAAAACATCGGCCGATTTTTCTGACTAACGAACCGATCCAAGCCATTTGCAAGCGGATGAAATGTGCCAAATTTGATCAAAATCAGATCATTATTTTTTTGAGTTATCGGTGTGATACACACACACACAAATATATATATATATATATATATATATATATATATATATATATATATATATATATATATATATATATATATATATATATACATATAGAAACTGACTCTGGATATGGGTTCTAGGGGGCCTAGTTCGCGGTCATTTCAATAAATTTTTAAAAAATTCAAAAGTCGGGATCTCCTTTTTAGTGAATTTTTTTTAACAAAATTCACTAAAACATAAAATTCATAGATAGATCACTTAATTCTTGAACCTTTCGTCGACTTCTAGACTGGCGTTTGATAACTGAACAAGTGGGATTTGAACATAGAGCGGCACCGTTGATAATGATTAGTGAGACATAGTCCTTTCAATTCTTCAGAAGCTAGTCCCATCCTGGTCATCTTAGCGCTAGAGGCACCATGTACATCCTTGTTATCCATATTGGGGAGTCACGTCTTTCGCTCTGACACGGAAATAACCCATCAATACAGACCCCCATATCGACTTATATCACCAAACCACCTCACGTTTCGGATTGGTTTCTCTTTGCTTCCTTCAAAGATTTAATCATTGCCCTTAGGTACATTTTTACTTTATAATATCGACCTTAATCTGTAAAAGACGCAATCATTATCTAATTGGTCGCCCTACACACCAGCCGCAGATTTATTGGTGTGGAGAAAATGCTGGCAAATTCTCAGTTTATCGGCTACAGCTCCGGAACGAAATCGAATGTATTTATAAGAAGATTGATTTACGATTCGGCGCGACTTTAGGGAAATGAAGATGCTACTTGGATAAATAAATATGGTAGCGTATTACTCTGAAAGCTATTTCGGGGATACTCTTGATATGAATTATATGCTGTATCTGAGTTTTACGTGATCCTGTTCTCTTATATGGAATATTGAGCTTATATCCTTCTGGAAATGATAATTATTTATTATTATTAATTTATTATTATTATGAGTGAATTTTCGTAGAAAAAATTCACTAATGGGGAGATCCCGACTTTTGAATTTTGAAAAATTTTTTGCAAATGCGCGCGAACTAGGACCCCTAGAACCCATATTTGGGGTCAGTTTCAATTTTTATATGTTTATATATATATATATATATATATATATATATATATATATATATATATATATATATATATATATATATATATATATATATATGTATATATATATATATATATATATATATATATATATATATATATAATATATATATATATATATATATATATATATATATATATATATATATATATATATATATATATATATATATGTATCACACCGATAACTCAAAAAATAATGGGCCGATTTTGATAAAACTTGACATGTACCTTCCTTTTGTAAATGGCTTAGATAAGTTCATTAGTCAGGAAAATATGACACGGCTTTCCGGGAAAATTTTGAGTTTTCATTCGAAAAAATTTTTATCTCAAAAAATAAAAATCTATGATAACCAAATTTGGTAGGTAGGTTTACGATATAAAAAGTAAACTATACACCAAAATTTAGATTTCTATGTTACAGGAAAAAAAGTTATAATAAAATATTTTGTGCCAGATCATTTCTATGAAAATGCACTACCATAACGCACTTGCTGCGTCCAGGATTCTTATTATTATATTTGCTGTATAAAATACACGAAATTTGCAATACATCTATCACTAAGTAAACAAACAGCAAAAAATAAATACTCGCGGGAGTCGAAACTCGTATGCGAGAGATGGAAAAAAATACATGGCAATGCATTACAGTGTACAATTCTAAATTAGAAACAACAATGCAAAAACATAACTATTCAACACACAGAAGTCTCAACTGTAAAACACAAATATATACGATATATAAAAAATCAAAAAATAGAATCTATCTTTGGGTGGTGAATAAAAAGGCTTTTTCTTTCCAAACAAATATTTGTATCGCTTGTCTCGACGCGTTTAGACCCTTTTTAACAGGGGAATCTAGAATTTACAAAAGGCTTGTCAGAAAAACTGAATTATTTTTATTCCTTGTCCCGACGCGTTTCGACCCTTTTTAACAGGTCATTCTCAGGGGAATCTAGAATTTTCAAAAAACTTAGTTTTGCTGACAGGTCTTTTGTAAATTCTAGATTCCACTGAGAATGACCTGTTAAAAAGGGTCAAAACTCGTCGGGACAAGGAATAAAAATATTTGTTTGAAAAGAAAACCCTTTTTATTCATCACCCAAAGATGTCAACCCCAAACATTTTGATGTTTAGGAACAAATAAAATCTAATAGTTCAAAATATAAGACAATCAAGTACGGGTCAAAATCTTAAAATCCATAAAATACACATATAAATTAAAGAAAACAAGAAAAACTGCCCAGATACAGCTCACACATAGGCGCCACACAGGTAGATATAAAGCACAACAATTTTACAAATATCAATCCAAAACTTTAAACACACTTCATTCACAAATTGTCTTGATTCATTTAAGATATATATTTTTTTAATTCTCTTTTAAATCTTGTCAAATTGCCAACATTAGAAAACTCAGATGGTATGGAATTATAAAAGCCTGGACGCAGCAAGTGCGTTATGGTAGTGAATTTTCATAGAACTGTCGAATCTCTTCACTAGTGTTCCACTCAATCAGACTCTTATATTGTTAAAGGGGCTACTCAGTAATTCATCCCTAAAGAGAAATGTTCAAAATGTTCTTCATTCGTTAGTAAAAGCTTGATAGTCGCAGAACTTCTTTAAATTCGATAACAAAATCTATATACAAAAAATGGTCTCCCCATGGGAAATCCCCTTTCACCGCTTTGTGCGGAAATCTTTATGAGTTTCTTTGAGAAGGAAATGGTCTTCAAGGATTTCAATCCATATTCCAATTTCATTACTTCCTGGACTTGTTACGTAGACAAAATTCTAGTGGTTTGGTCCGGCACCATTGAGTAGCTCCATCTGTTCCTGAACTAGTTGAACAGCTTACATGTCAACATCAATTTTACAATGGAGCTAGAAGTAGAATCGTCAATTAACTTCTTGGATCTCAAGCTACAAAGAAGAGGTAACTCTATAGAGTTTGATATCTACAGAAAACCCACTCAGACCGACCACCTTATACCGTACAGGTCTTGTCATCATATGTCACACAAGATGGCTTCTATCAGATTCTTGATCGATAGATTGTTTAGAATTCCATTGTCTAGGGAAAATTTCGAAAAAGAGCTAAATCTGATCAAACAGTTAGCTACCAATAATGAATATCCACTGAGACTAGTACATTAGTCGAAAAGAAAAATCTCCAATTGTTGAGGTCAATGAGTTCAAATCTGCCCCCAGAACAATCAGAGAGACTTTCATATTTTTCGTTTACTTTTTGTGGTTCTATTACTAACACTGTTACAAGAGCACTCAAGAGAGAAAATTTTAGGTTCTCGTTCAAGTCCACAAACACTGTAAAAATTTGTTTATCCAAAATAAAGACAGTATTCCAATTCTCAAGAGGTCAGGCGTATATTGTTTGAAGTGTGGTTAACCCGATTGCAACACAGTCTCTGTCGGCAGGACAGGGAGAGCATTGAGTTTGAGAATCGCTGAACACCTAAGAAGCAGAAATCAACCCGATAACAACGCTTCGATCTTTGGTTGTCATTTAAGGGAGTCAAGCCACCCTTTCAGCAAAGAAAATGACGCAAAAATTCTGCATCCTTCCAATTTTGGCATTGAACAGTTTGTCATTGAAGAGATGGAAATTTATAAACATATTAATTGTTCTAACAAAAACGTACTTAATGTTTCCAATACAGACGTCACAAGCTTCTCAACCTTATATAGTCAACTGGTAGATCACCAATTCACACACCATCCAAGTAGACCATGAGATAACTCTGTGAGATGGTCTGCTCCGTGGTTTCTAGACCTGCCATTTTAATTTTCATGTCCGTATATTTTCGAGTCGATTTGTCACTTCTGTCAGTTATCGACTGTCGTTTTTTCCGTTCTCGGTTTTGATACCGATCTTACGTCTGGTTATTTTGGTCTACTCCGGGCCTGTCATTCGATTTTAGCGTCTTGACATTTTCTAGTCCATACGTCACTTCTGTCAGTTGTCACTTGTCATTTCCGTTTTCGGTTTAAAACCGATCTTGCACCTGGATTTTTTGTCAGCTCGTGTTCGTCGTCACGTGAGACGTACGTTTTTATCTCAACTTTTACATGTTAAAACAAAAATGCATTCTTAATTTCAATAAAAGTTGCTACTTTTCGAGTTAGTTACACTTCTTATCCCAATGAATCAATCCTACAACAACAGATGAAGCATGTTCCTTGGACATTCAACTGTATAGTTTTTCAGTCATGTTTAACAAAACAAGTTTCAATTCCCATTCATTTAATGAGTTTGATGTTCTCTGAAAGTTTATTCTCAGCTGCATGGCTTGCTGGTGCTTGTGCTGTTTGCTTTCGCTCGTGTTGTTGTCTTCAGCTTGAACTTAAAAAATACCCTGCCCAGGGTGAACTTTTTTAAAGAATTTTTGGAGAATTTTTAAGCTTTTGTGAGTTTTTAAGTTATTTAAAAAATCTTAAGACAAATTAGTTTTCTTGTACTTCAATTTGACTTGTATTTGTTTCATTTTAATGCATGTAGTAGTTTATGACTGTATATATGTAATCTTTTATAGCTTTGTAGCTTGACATTTTTAACGTTTAACTTTTTGACTTAGTGTGGAAGTAGCTGTTGCCTCATTTTATCTTGTATTCCTGTGTTGTACCCTCGCAGAAGTAGCCTACCAGAAAACTTAGTTTTTCTGACAAGCCTTTTGTAAATTCTAGATTCCCCTGAGAATGACCTGTTAAAAAGGGTCGAACGCGTCGGGACAAGAAAAAATATATTTGTTTGGAAAGAAAAAGCCTTTTTATTTATCACCCAAAGATGTCAACCCCAAACATTTTGACGTTTAGGAACAATATTCATAGAAATGATCTGGCACCAAATATTTTATTTTAACTTTTTTTCTTGTAACATAGAAATACAAATTTTGGGATCTCCCCAATAGTGAATTTTTTCTACGAAAATTCACTAAAATCGCGGTGCCAGATAATTAAAGCTTCTTTGGCCAACTGCCTTGGTAACGAAGGGATTCCTAAACACCCTGCCGCTGTTCTGTGTATCATAACTGTGTTCTACCAGTGACATATCTGACTTATTTTTAAACTGTCTGACATTGACAATAAAATAGAACAATCGCCTTAGGTCCAATAATCCAGCTTCCTTGTAGAAAAGTCACTTGGATACATATGGTGTTTATTGAGAATAATTTTCAAAAACCGCTTTTGTACTATTTCTAGTTTTGTAAGATATATTCTTGCAGCACTACCCCGGCCACCAATTCCGTATGTTAGATGGGTTTTCACCAGAGCTTGTTACAATATTCTAAGGTGACTAGCATTCCTAGTTTGACTTAGATATCTAAACCTGTACATAATGCAACCAAGCTTTTGAACAACGTAATCAATATGTAAATCCCATCTCAGATGTTTGTCAATCAAAATCCCTATGTATTTGACTTTTTCACTAGGTAAAATTTTTAATCCGTTGCCGTCATCTTTAACTGTGATACTGGAAAAGCTTCCGGGGTGCCGCTGCCGCTTCTACACTCGCTATCCTGGACTCCATTCAGAAGAGAGCTATACGTCTCATCGGTGATCCTACCCTCACCCAAAGTTTGGTTACCTCTCTCTGTTTTGTAGGTATATGCACGGGCACTACTCAGAGGAGCTTTCTTCCATAGTTCCTCCACCTGCTGCCTGCAACAGACATGCCAGGGGAACAGAGGGAATTTAACCCTTTTACTGTCCAGGTCACAAGACATACAACACCTTGTTATGCCCGCTCTTTTGTCCCGAGGACTTCCAAGTTGTGGTACTCCTTGCCGGCACATGTTTGTCCTTCTCCTCCGAACCTCCACACCTTCAAGTCCAGAATTAACAACTTGCCTCTTTCCTCCTTGTCAACACCCACAGTACGATATTATTTAGGCTGTGAGCCCTCGTAGTGTGTTGTTGAAAAAAAAAAACAAAGAGATGTTTTCAAAATATCTACTTACAAATAGTTTATCTACTGCAAGGATACTCAAGGAAAAGTGGTAGTCAGCGATGGATTGACGGATTCATCCAGTCACCGTTTACACTCCTGAAAGTAGATCAGCCGCCAGAATTGCCTACTGAAAAGGACTACCCTTCAAGAAAGGTGAGTGAAAAAATACTTATTCTATTATTTTCTCATATCTTTTACACTATCTTATCAACCCTTTTTTGTGTCTTGGTTTTGCTTCTATATTTTGTCGTTATCGTTATATGTTCCCATAAATATTAAGAAAATCCGGGATTTGAACGATCTTAAAGAGCATCTGGTTGGGTATGATGATTTATATACAAACATCTTGCATTGACCGACCACTAGTATTGGGCGATACTATAAAAAGTATCGATACCGCGTATCGATCTGTATCGAACTAAGATATATCGATTCCTGTATCGTATCGCTTTCAGAGTATTGATCTTTGAAGTATAGATACAAAATATCTATAGTTTTCTTTTTAAAAATTAAAATAGTTAACAAACACAAATGAAAAAGGTGTTTTGTTTATATGTATGCATGTGACATTTGTGCACATATATACACACACAGATATATATATATATATATATATATATATATATATATATATATATATATATATATATATATATATATATATATACATATATATATATATATATATATATATATATATATATATATATATATATATATATATATATATATATATATATACAGGGTGGCTCATTAGTGCGAGGAAGTACGATATCTCCTTTAATATTCAGAATTTTGAAAAATGTTTTATACAAAAGTTGTTGGGAATGATGAGGGGCATATTTTAAAAATATTTGTAACTATAAAGGGTGTTACCTAAAAGTAGGGCAACATGTAAGTTTTTTATTTTAAATCACACCATATGTTTTTTTGTTTTTTATCGGATTGGCCATAAAATTATCTATATGGTACAGTTATTTGTTTTCCCAAAAATTCCAAAAATTTGCGGTGTTGCCAAGTAAATAATTATTTATTGAAAATTTTAACAAAAACATCATAGTAGAAATGCGGCTGCCAATTCCCTAATATTGAAAAGAATTAAAAGCTTTTCGCCATCGTCAAAGCTGAACCTTCAATAAAGCCACCGAACTTAACAAAACTTATTTAATTTGTACAGGGAGTGTTTAAAAAAAATCGAAATTTCTAAATTTTACTATGAAAAAACTTGATTTTTTTTAATAGAACACCCTGTATTTTATTAGCCTATCTTGTAGCCTACTTCAATACCTTCAAATTTTGTTACGAGGATGATTCTCAAAAAATGCATAGTTTTTGAGATAAATCTATTTTTATGAAAAATGGTCTCCCGTATACGGAACAATAATAATTATTAGTAGACTATGACTTTCAATTTCAAACAACTGTCATACCAATTTATTTTAAGCAAACTGTCAAGTAATTTCCGGAATAAATTTGCATAGTTGATGAAGAAATTATAAAGTTAAAAAAAAATTTTTTTCCTGAGAAGAACTTGTCGATATGATATTCACATTAGGGGCTAGTGATAAAAATTGTTTATTATCCGTTAGATTATATCATCAGACTTTTCCGCAAAGACCACCGCCAAGAAAGGAAGCATTTGAGAAATTATTAGACCGCTTTTCTCGTACTGGAAGAGTGAATTACGAAAAAGGTGAGCGAACCAAGCCCGCCAATTCAGAAGAAAATCAGTTATCTGTTCTACTGAAAATCCGCATATTTCACAAAGAGCCATTGCGAATGAAACTGATTTATCTAGACGCACTGTTCAAATGGTTCTTCGTAGTAATAAACCACACCCATATCACATACAACTCTTGCAAGAGTTAAATAACCAAGATTATGAAGCCAGAATGATTTTTTGTCAGTGGGCGCAGCAGAAGATTCAGCAAGACGGACGCTTTTTTGATTATGTTTTATTTGTTGATGAAGCCACTTTCCACAAAAATGGAAATGTAAATCGCCACAATTTTCACTACTATGCGACTTCTAATCCCCAGTTTATAAGAACACATAGCCAGACAAGGTGGTCATTGAATGTATGGGGTGGTATAATAGGACATTATGTTATTGGGCCTTACTTTTTCGAAGAGCTTTTAACAGGGCAAGTTTACCTCGAGTTTCTCTAAAATGAGTTGCCAAGATTGCTTCATCAGTTACCAAACTATATTAGAAAGAGAATGTGGTATTTACACGATGGTGCTCCAGTGCATCATACGGCAGCAATCCATGAACACCTTCAAAACGCTCCTGATAGATGGATAGGAAGAGGTGGCCCAGTGAGATGGCCCCCTCGTTCACCCGATATCACCAAAATGGATTTTTCTTTTGTGGGGATACGTCAAAAATCAGGTTAACCAAATTCCGCCCACTACAAAAGATGACATGAAACAGCGAATTAGAGAAGTTTTCAGAAATATTGATAACAATGTCCTAACTAACGTGAGTCAATCTTTTGAAATACGAATTGAAATTTGTGTAAATAATAATGGTGGCCATATTGATCATTTACTGTAGTATACCTAATGTTTTATTTATTGTTGATAATGATTATTATTAGTTTATAAATGCTTTGAATGAAAAATAGAAGTGAGTATTAAATATTTTTTTTTAATGGAATCATCCTCGGAAACCTCTTGCTGTTAAAAATCAATCCATTTAAAAACGTTAATTTCATTTACAAAGTAGGTAAAAGTAGTTACATTTGAGTGATTGAGTTATTATGTTCTAGCCTACCTACCAATTATTCTTGTTCCTCTATAGGCAAGACGGGGTTAAGCCATTTTTCATAAAAATGGATTTATCTCAAAACCTATGCATTTTTTGAAAATCATCTTTATAACAAAATTTAAAGGTATGGAAGTATGCTACAAGATAGGCTAATAAAATATGGGGTGTTCCATTTAAAAAAATCAAGTTTTTTCATAGTAAAATTTAGAAATTTCGATTTTTTTTAAACACACCCTGTACAAATTAAATGAGATTTGTTAAGTTCGGTGACTTTATTAAAGGTTCAGCTTTGACGATGGCGAAAACCTTTTAATTCTTTTCAATATTAGGGGATTGGCAGCCGCATTTCTACTATAATGTTTTTGTAAAAATTTTCAATAAATAATTATTCACTTGGCAACACCGCAAATTTTTGGAAAACAAATAACTGTACCATATAGAGAATTTTATGGCAAATCCGATAAAAAAGAAAAAAACATATGGTGTGATTTAAAATAAAAAACTTACATGGTGCCCTACTTTTAGGTAACACTCTTTATAGTTACAAATATTTTAAAAATATGCCCCTCGTCATTCCCAACAACTTTTGTATAAAACATTTTTCAAAATTCTGAATATTAAAGGAGATATCGTACTTCCTCACACTAATAAGCCACCCTGTATATACATATATATATATATATATATATATATATATATATATATATATATATATATATATATATATATATATATATATATACAAATATATAGATATACTACATGCCTTCGTATTTTTTATACTTTTAGAAAAAGCGTTCATTTAAATTAATATAACTCTGTTTAACAGCGTAGAATGCTCAATTATAGACAACTGAAGAGGCAGAGAAGTAAAAATATACCATGAATTCGAAATACTTAATATATTTAACAAATATAAAAAACATGAAAATTAACAAATTAAATGTGCCTGTATGTCAGTCAGTACAGTAAAAATACTCATTGGTGTATATAAAAATAATACTTTTTGTACGATGCATAAATATTTCATACTCCAAATCTTCTGTACTGTACCCACAATATAACAGTTAACAATAGTGAGTAGACACAGACACAATTAAATATGTGAAGTATCGGCACTATATTCTATACAACGATCGCAAATCGCAAAATGCAGTGTAAGCAGAATTTGACTTCACCGAATTTATGAAGTCCTATCTTTTTAAAGGAGAATATAACAAAAATCCCAATAGTCAATTTGCGATACAATAAAGGTATCTGCAATCTGTAATAAATGCTCTCAAATTAATAGACATAAGATGGCGGCAGCAGTCGTCAATAATGATTCTCCTTTCCTTGTCTGATTGACTAGATATGATAATAGAGAAAAAATTCGATCCGCTTATTATTCGATACCATACATATCGGATCGATCCAGCGCTAATATCGAGTGAGTCACTATCGATACAAAATATCGAGCATCGAAGTCGAAAATATCGATACTCTAAAATGTCGATACTTATCGCCCAACACTACCGACCACTAATGCTGAGTGTGGAGTCGAAATGGTTTACGAAGACGAGTAGCAGGTATCTCTTCAAAATTTGAATTTTTTTTATTTTCATGGAAATTAAAAATGGGGTGAATTGACTTTTGTCTATAAAGTATTCAAACAAGCTCTACTTTAAACAGAAAATAAATGAACCTTTTCATAAAATGTAGTGTGTTACTAGCCTTTTTTTTTAAAAACAACAAATTTGGCGTTTGACTGGTTTATGAAATAAACGATTCAATTCGATAGTCTGTCTTATACATATTATAATACGGTATTTATCACAAAATTTTCTAGAAAATAGTTAAAATTTAAACAAAGATTTTTCATGTGCGTACCTTCTGCGATGCATTTATATCCAAGGTTTTTATCTTCTATATCTGAGTGTATCATCACTAAGAATATTCCATGTAGTTGCGGTTGAAAATTTGCATTAATGTTCCTTTATTTGCATAATACCGCCCGGGTAAAGTGGAGACTTGTGTAAAAACACCCACATTGTGTTGAGTGTTGCTTTTCGCGGTCGGCACCACTTCTTTTTCACAAAACGCCGTATGCAAATGGGGATGTTAAAAACTGAGCTGAGTGATATTTCAATGGAATAAAAACTGATTTCTGCACTTTAGTGAGAAAGGTGCCACCACC
Organism: Tillus elongatus; assembly: GCA_964006375.1. NCBI lineage: Eukaryota > Metazoa > Arthropoda > Insecta > Coleoptera > Cleridae > Tillus > Tillus elongatus. The sequence goes on from OZ023264.1 coordinate 163,808,314, forward strand.
TGGTTTCGTAATCACAATAGTGCGGTGCAAGTTTTAACTTATAAAAGAAGCTGAATTATATTCACTCTGTGCATGAAACATTTAAATTTATTTTAACCCGTCATTTGTCGCTACCCGCTTTAAAACGTGGTTTGTAGCGCGTGAGCATTTTGCTCACGACGTTACTACTACTACAACAATGGGTGATGGATAGAAATTAATTATGACAACGAGTTTTATATCACAATTTACTCAAATAATAATGACTAATGTTAATAATGCGTTGCTAAAATAAATGCAAGAAATATGAATACATGACAAAAAATATAATTCAAATTAGGAAGATGATGAAGACTCAGGTGGATCAAAACATTGGTGACATAGAAATACTGCATGCTCATTACATACATATCCCTTTTAGTGAATTTTCTTAAAAAAAATTCACTAATGAGGAGATCCCGACTTTTGAATTTTAAAAAAATTTCTTCAAATGAGCGCTAATTAGGCCCCCTAGAACACATATCCGGGGTCAGTTTCGATTTTTATATGTTTATATATATATATTTATATATATATATATTATATATATATATATATATATATATATATATATATATATATATATATATATATATATATATATATATATATATATATATATATATATATATATATATGTATCACACCGATAACTCAAAAAATAATGGGCCGATTTTGACAAAATTTGGTGAATACCTTCCTTTTGTAAGTGGCTTGGATAAGTTCGTTATCCACAAAAATTGGCCGAGGTTTTCCCGGAAAATTTTGTGTTTTCTTTAGAAAAAAATTCATATCTCCGCAAATAACAAAGTAAGGGCAACCAAATTTGGTACGTCGTTTTATATCGCTATAGGTAAATTACCTACCAAAATTTAGCGCTGTAGGTCAAAAGACAAAAAAGTTATGGGCATTTAAAGAAACATAAATTGGGGTTTTCCTCAAAACGTCAAAGTGACAGTTTAAAACATCAAAAATCGCATTATTTGGGCAAAGAACTTGAATCTAATACGGTCTATGGAAAGAAAATATCTCAAGAAGAATGTTTTACAAACCCTGAAGTCTTAGTTTCAACCGTCATTGCCCTTCATTTTACTAAAATGTTTCCAGAAAATTCATTTCAAATAGACCCTTTCTCTGATGCTTATAGGTATAGAGTTGATCGTTTAATGGTATATAATTTTTGCCGAATTTTCGTAAAAAATCAATAAAGCTCAATATATCCGTTATTATACAATATATGAAAAAAATTTGTATATATTAATTATAGGGTGTATTGAGCTACATCTTAAAAAAATATTTCTACAATCACAGGTGGCCCATAAGTCGTTGGTGATACAAATTTTCTTTTTTGTTTAATCAAACACGCCTTATGTTAATGCATTTTGCATTTTCCATCGAGATATAATGCATGTTTGTAAGAAAAGAAATTCTGGATGCAGTAAGTGCGTTATGGTAGCGAATTTTGATCAAATGCTTCATATTTGAATATCCCAATTTGCTATTAACCTATAAGGTTGACCAAGAAACGAGTTTTTCCGGGAACATTTTAAGTTTACTTTTGGAAATTTTTGTACATTTTCACACAATAAAGTTATTTTGATAAAACATGGCACTTTGTTTTTACTATATAGGTTATACTGGTAACCAAAATTGATGCCTGCTTTCTTAAAAAGAAAACACATATTTGCAATAAAAACATTTTAATGAAAATTCACTACCATAACGCACTTGCTGCGTCCAGAGTTTTTATTTTTTCGTATAGTTCCAACGACTATAGTTTTCTTTTGTAGCAACTCTAGAGCTAATGGAACGGATGTAAAATAATTGTCCATGGTTATATTTCTTCCGCTATTCAAAATAGGCGACGCTACTCTCTTCACTACACTACCTGCCTTATAGTCCAAGCGATAGGGGCCTTCAGGTTGTTTACCTTCGTATATTTTTAAGTTTAAAATGTCAAACATTTTAGTATCTACCAAGGCATAAATCTTTATACCATATTTCGATGGCTTATTTTCAATATATTTACGGAATTTACATTTCCCTCGAAAAGCAGGTAGCATTTTATCAACTGTGACAAACTCGCCCACTTAATAGTTGTTTATGCATCTGGAAACAAATTCTTCGAAAATTTGCCCAATAGGTGCCAGGTTATCTGTTGCCTTTCTCTGAATTCTGTCGTTGATGTCATCAAAGCGAAGAGCCTCCAGAAGGACATAACATCTGCGGCCTGACATGACAGCGCGGAAACACTGGGGGATGTGCCATCGTCTTTCCATAGTTCATCAATATTGATGTGAGAAGACTTTTTTACCTATGTCATGAAAGAAAAGAACCCCTATCAAAGCAGTTACTTATTGAAGAGTGGTATCGAGACAGCCCCTTATGCGCGCATAATTTTGACGCATCTTATGAATATAAATATTAATGCAGTTAGTAATGTGCAATATTGTTTCATCGGGGAAAAACAACTACCATGCATCCAATACTGTCTTTGCATTTCGAGCTACTGCTTTTAAACCCGGTAACTTTATCACGATATTCTGCCTTGCTGTCCGAACATTGGGGCGCAAGTCTGGTGGACGCATTGATCATAAAGTGGTTTGATCTTTTCCAGAATAGAAAACCCTTCGGGGCAGCATATCTTCATGTTCTGATTCTGAAGAATCTTCAGCAGACTGCGGCGTGACATGACAGCCCGGAAACACTCGAGGGATGTGCCATCGTCTTTCCATAGTTCATCAATTTCTATGCGAGACGACTTTTTTACCCCTGCCATGAAAAAAAGGCCTATCAAAGCGGTTACTTCTTGAGGAGTGGTATCGAGAAAGCCCCTTTCGCGCGCATAATTTTAACGCATCTTATGAAGATAAATATTAGTACAGTTAGTAATGTGGAATATTGTCTCATCGGGAAAAAACAACTTCCATGCATCCAATACTGTCTTTGCATTTTGAGCTACTGCGTTTACACCCCGTAACTTTATCCCGATATTCTGCCTTGATGTCCGAACATTTGTGCGCAAGTCTGGTGGACGCATTGACCATAAAGTGGTTTGATCTTTTCCAGAATAGAAAAGCCTTCGGGGCTGCGTATCTTCATGTTCTGATACTGAATAATCTTCAGCAGACTGTTCAGAGTTAGTAACATGTTTGCTATGTTCTGAAGGTACATCAAACTCACATGCCTCTATATTTTCTTCGATGTTGAAAGTAGTGTCTAATTCAGACTGTTGAATGAGCCATGGTGGTGGTGTAACAAAAAAAAAATACTATGTAATTTAATGTAATATATTCAGAACAATAAAACCTTTGTATATTCAGAAACTAAATTTGCAATAGATAATTATGTATAAACATATTAATAAATTACAACACATTTACATACCGTCACTTTTTTCTTGAAGTGCCTGTAAGGCTAATTTTACAAGTTTTTGTCCACGGCTCATGCTAATGACGTATGAGAATTTCTCTCAAGCAACAAAAACTTTTTATATTATACACACTTCAATCCACCAATTTGTGTATATAAATTAAGCCCTGTAAAATTACCTATCTTTCTTAAACCCCGAATAAATAAATACCTTTAATAATTTTGATTTTATTGATCTACTTTTTTTTTACCTTTAAATTTGCCTCTAATAACTTTTGTAAATCAGTAATATACTCTCTTCAAAACAACAAAATTTATATTTAATTAATCTTCAACTAAATTACATTTCCCAACAAATTACTATATTAAAATTACTGGATCCTTTTTACTTATATGTGGCTTATTAGCCCTTATTACAACATAACGTTCCTATTACTAAAATTAATCATAAAAATCTCCAGACAAATCCCATCAATATTTAGTTTAAAAAGTTTAGAAAGTCAAGTTTCACTATACCTGCAGGTTCTGCTGATGTTGCAGAGTACCTTTACCCGTTCAATTATTATTATCTGCGAAATTCTAAGCTTCAATTCTGGACAAACTGTGTTAATACTATAATGTGCTCATTAGCCAGTTAATATACGTGCTTCACTTTAGTTATATGATTATAGACCACTTTTAGATCCAGACAATGTTTTTAGATCAGCTTGGTTGTCACTAAAAAATAATTTATATACAATTTTCTTACTTTATATCCACTTAAGACCAATCCACATTCTCGTTCAACGTACGTAAGTAAATATCGACTATGTGCGCACATTTATTGCGGTTACTTCAACTTGTATTTTACCATTTTAATTCGCATTCACTTGGGAGCAAATGTACATACATCCCGTCTTTTTTCTGTCACGATGCCAAAAGGTTTTTTAAAAAAACCTGATCTGTTTATTCTTACCTTCTTTCCAATGTTTTTTCTACAATCTATTGCAATCTGTTTCCCTCGCCACTTTTCTTTCTCTTTACCTCGCGGATTAATTTTATTCTGACATTCCCACGCTTTTTTGGCAAATGTCATTCTTATAATTTCTATATATGTTTGCCTAGATTTACTATTAAATTATAAACAGCAATAAGGTGGATAAAAATGTGGGTCTTTCTTGTGGTTTTGAATACCAGTGATCATAATTTACATAATTTGCTCAATATTACTAACAATTCTCATTTTACAGTCACTTAGCTTGCTATATTAACGATTAAACTTTTTAACTACATTTACATACTAACTTTTTTAAACCAAAACTCATTTTCTTACACACACACTTTATTTTGTCAGGTTCTGTTTGTGTACGCACAGTTTTCTTCCATTCTAAACTACCTTCACTACTTATTTCTACACTATATGACTACATATTGTTCCATTTTAACAACTAATTACATTTCTACCATCTAATATCATCCAACATCTTTTCACAACGGTTATAATTTTACGTTTTTATTTCATTCCCAAGGTATTATTGTAATTGACGGACCCAGTTCAAAGAGAGCTGTGGAGCTGCTAAACCTTAGCAGAGGACAGCTCAGAAACACAACAGGTCTCTTGACGGGACACATGGCCGTCAAGAAACACCTGCATAAAATGGGGCGGTTCGAAGGGGACCTCGCATGCAGACTCTGCGGCGAGGGGGAGGAATCAGCCCAGCACATCTTGTGTGAGTGTATAGCTCTGGACCGGAAAAGACAACTGATCTACGGTCACTCTAGACCGGAGACTGAGCAATATAAAACTTCACCCTACCAATCGCTGTGCAGACTAGTTCAAGGCACAGTGATCTTGGAATGGGTGGAGTAAGACTAAGGGTATGCACAATCAACCAAGGGTTGCGGTGCTATCGGGGCGGCAAGGCCGCGGACGAGCCCTGAGGGAAAAAAAAGGTATTTATTTATATAAGGATATTTTGATTTAAAATTTTGGTTTAAAAAAAAACTGATACTGATATTATTCCTTTTCTTTCTCCACGGCTTTCTACCTAAATTTGGTTTCAAAATGTAACCAGTTATTCTATTATTTTCTGTTCGTTGTACTTTCTCACCTTATACTAATAGCGTTAACAGTGTGTTAGTGTGTTTTTTTTTTCTTTTTTATAGACTTAGTTAACATAACAAGCGCCGGGTCAAGGCTGCCTTCATTACTAAAATGGGGAAGGAAGACCAATGTGGTCAAGGTGTACAAGCTAATTAGCTTTACATCCTTTCTGCTAAAGACATCACAAATGATAATCGATAGGTTTGCGCAGGAGGAGACTTTTGGGGATCACCTCTTCCACAAAAACCAACACGCGTACCAGCAGGGAAATCGACGGAAAGGTCTCTCCACGCTGTGAGGCGCCTTACATTGGCTGGTGTCGAGAAGGATCCCATTTTCCAGGAATGCGGCGAGACTGAAGAGAAGTCTTATCACTGCCTGCGTGAGTGCGAGGCTTTTGGGAGTCTTCGACCAGAATTGTTTGGTTTGAGGACTATAGAGAAGCCAGGTATGTTTCGTCTAATGGAAGACCGTAGTGGCCGTTATTTTGAAGTCTAAGAGGTTTGGTGACGAAACCGAGGAGGATTAGGGCATGGTTGCTGAGTTGCCGGGGTTAGCAAAAAGGGTCCGATATGGCCTACTTGCCTGGCGCTAGCATCTCCACCATTGTTACTACTACTACTGCTACTACTACTACTACTACTAGCCACATTCTTAATATGCCCTCATTATCTTATCTCTTAACTCAAAGGGGAATGTGTGAATCTATTTACCAAAAAATTAAAGTAGCCATTTTACCAAAATTTAAACTGGCCTTCATACTGGCTCTAGGAGTCATAGTTGGTTTTATTCAACAAAACTATTCAAAATGAAAATATCGCAATCTGATCATTGACGAACTACTTTAAAGAATCGCTTAAAACAACACAGCCTATAATGCCTAAGTTGGATAATATAATTCGACGATTACTAAAATACTGTTAAAATGTGTCAAATTTAAAATAACGTTTTACCTTAACTCTATTTTCAGAAAACATGTATAGGCATATGCAATATTATTACCTGATACCATTAGTAGATTTACGGTTTATTGATTACGTAAACAATTCATTAACTAAACTCAAACACACTATGATACCAGTAATCAACATTTGAAATTGAATATGTTACAACTTTTTCAATCTAGTTTATTAACTCCGACTCTGCACAATAAAATTTATTTACCAATTCCCTTCGAGCGCTCTGATATTCGGTATATATCTATGAAAGCAAACATTTGAATGTGGTAATGGTTGATGAATGGATCCGTGAATTTGGTTGCCTCTATACTGTTTTCACTTGAATTATATAAAAAGTATTTTTAGTGATGTAGCACAGCACTGCGGGATGCTTTAATTTAGATCATGATAGAGGGAGAATTTGATTACCATTAAAATCAAACATTAATAGAAATCACCTTTGACATTTAAAGGTTTATCAAAGTGGCACCAACGGAATAACAATATTTCCGTATTAAAAGGGTATACCTACTCATCCAGAATACATTTTATTTATTAAAATATGTACACAAAATGTACACACAATTATTTATTATTATTATTTATTTATTTGTTGAGGTGAATTTTAAAGAGTGGAAAGCAAGAAAGCCTTGGCTTTTATAATGATTTACGTACAATTATGAAATTACTAAGATTTAACCAATGCAATGTACCAAAAGCCTGATACTGACAAATTATAAATTTAGACGTTTCTCAAATTCCTGTATTTCTTCCCTTTAACATTTTTATTTTGAGAATCGTCTCTCTACTAGTTTCACCGCCTCCCTAAAAATAACTCTCATCCATATCAAGCCAAAAAAATGTAAATATGAGCTATAATGTACTATTTTCATGCTAAAATCAAGACAACACGTATCTGATTGTGTGATAGTTTATTTAACAGCGTGAACTAACTAAACTCTTCGATAATGGTAACTAAACTTAAACATTATTAACTGGACGATAGTAATTTAGGGATGATAATATCTACTTGGGTGGAAGTAGATTTCTACGAATACTACACGTTTTGCACAGCCTAGGAGATGGTACCGCGATGCGTACGCAATGACAGGTGATTCTCGATTAACTGGCTGACTGTGGCAGGTCGGTGAATGTAGATCTGTTAAACATACAGGCTGGTTATATTCCCCTCCTTAAGTTGTCATAAAGCGCCATGTCATGACAAGCTTGAAAAGATAGATTTATTGAATGGGTCTCTTTTCCTGGGTCTTCTTTGCTGCCTGCTCAGTGCTACTGGTGCAGGTAAATAGGTATACGCTTGTTGGTGGAACGTAGTTAGGTCCGTCACATAGAATTTTCCTATGGGTACCCTGAGATTTTCGGGGTCGGCTATCTCATAGATGACTTTGGACACTGGTCTCAGTATAATCTATGGTTTGCCCTTTTCTCTCTCTGTCTCTCCTCTTCATGGTAAAACTTAAAAGTGATGTGCTGAGGCGAGAGAGAGAAAGCGACTTCGTTAATTGTAGCTCTTGAAGGAGATGCTCTAGACGTGCTCCAAGGTATTCCCAGGGAAGAACAGTTCAGGTTTTTCCAAACTAGACATCAATTAGAGATGAGATTTGGCCATCAATATTGAAACAGCTGCATCGGTTTCAATTGAGAAATCCTTGTCAGAAATCGGAAGAAAGTCTCCAATCTATCCACCCCGACGTTATGAGACTGACACGATCAGTTTACCCCCCAGTTCCGGTGGAATTGTTGGACCAGCTGTCGCTGGAAACATTTATTGAGGGTATCAGAGATACCGACACCCAGGCACCCAACAGGCGCTAAGTATGTAGAGACACAAAAACTTGAACGCTTCTTTGCCACATTCCTTGAAGTTTGAAGCAGAAAAGCAAACACCAGAAAGTCATGTGAAAGTTTGCAGTCTCCAAGTGCAGGAAGAAAATAAAACGGACTCATCCAAGGTCATGCAGCTACTAGAGAAAATAGCAGAACAAATAACGCCTACGTCTCATGGGCACCCAACAAGAGCTCACCGTGCAAATGCCTTGCCCTGCTGGAACTGCGGCAAGGTGGGACATATACGAGGCGAATTTTGGTCTCTAAGATCACGCACATGGGAGCAAGTGAAGCTAAGGCCGGTAACTGTTCCTCAGGCTAGCGACTCTGGCAGCGGTCTCGTAGATACGTAAGCGGCAATAAGACCCAGATCGTCGTCGACACTGGCGCACCTAGGACTATTATTTGCCACCACATGGTACTAAGATTGCGAGTAAGAAAGCCAGAAAGAGTGTACAAAGAAATGCAGCCAGTGGTGATCGTATTCAGGTATTGGCGAAATTGATGTCGAGCGGCAAACTGGGACATGGAAGGCAAAGCAGAGAGCCATTGTCGCCGCCATATCAGACCCGATTTTAATTGGCTTTCACATACTCCAGCGCAGTGCGTTGAACTTGATCTTGGCACCAACATACTGAATATCGGCGCTAAAGAAATAATAACGTCGCCTGGCAGCAACGTCTGCCGTGAAAGGGTCATTCCAGTGAAGATGGATGTGAGAGAAAGAGACGACCCCGTTACTCAACCAAAAGCAAGTAGAAGAAAATTATGGGAGAAGTACAAGACGCAGGCAGTAAAGACCATGTATACGTAAAGCCAACACAGAAAAAGGTCAGTGAACCCATTTGTTGGAACCCAGCTCATGTCGACAGGAAGAATAGGGGATTGCAGAGATGTTTGTGCAAGTAGAAACACCAGAACAAGAGCAATTGTGCGGAAGAACCAGTGTAACGTAAGGACTTTGCTTGAAGGGACCTTCGAAATATTGACGAGGAGAAAAGCCATCCATTCTGCTGTCAGAATGCACGCACGAGTAGAAAGCGACCATATGAAAACCCGTTATGACGTGCCGATTTTAAAGAAGATCGGATGTGGTTCTACAATCCCATATGGCGCAAGCGACCGTCGCCAAATCTACAGAAATTACGCGAAGGTCCGTATAAGGTAGTCAAAAGGATCAATGACGTGTCTATCGCATTCAGAGGAGCTCAAAGAGCAAGATGAAAGTTGTCCACATGCAGAAGCTTACGCTATAACAATAAATGTCAGAATTCGACCGGGACGGTCGAATGTAAGCACTGTCACACTAGTATCTATGAGAATTAGGTTTATGAACTTAGTTCTTTCTATGGTCACAGGCAGGTTGTAAAGTCTGTTGGTAATAGCGAATACTCTAGGGTTATATTTTGAGAATGAACTAGAAATGACAGTTATTGAACAATGTAGAAAGGTCTAGAACTACCCTATGGACAATATAAATAGGCGAGTTGAAGATAGAGGAAGTCAGTCAATAGGGAGTTAGTGTTTGTGTATAAAAACCGATCATAGAAGGCGTAGACTGAAATATAGTTCTATGGACATTTAGTAACAGAGATGATATTTTGCTTGATGGTGGTGTTGGAAAATAGTTGGTTATAATAAATTAGTAGTTTGAATAGGTGTGTTTTGTTAGTCAACAAATCCCGAACACCGAGGAACGTAGCAATATATATATATATATATATATATATATATATATATATATATATATATATATATATATATATATATATATATATATTGTGCTGGGAAATTGCACATTATAAACTATTAGTACATCAGAGTGTACACAATACAAATTGCATATAAATTTCACTATTAAAAAAAAAGGAAAAACCTTGCGGAAAGCTAGTTTGATAACGTTAAACTCCGATTATTGGTTAAATTATGTTAATGTTTAGACCACGTATATTGGGGGGGTTATCTTAGCAACGTTGTTGCAATAATTGGACCACTAGTCAGTAGTAAGTACAATACTTACGGTTTACACGTGATGTATATGGGCTCTTTCTAAATTGTATGGACATCTACCATACTTTCGATTTTTCTTAACACTAAAACATAAAAACAAAATAAAAACATTAATATACAAGCATATTCTCTATTATTATTAGCCAGTGTTATTTGGATGAGCAATGACAGGTATAAAGCCACAGTTTATTAATATAATCATTAATGAAACTTTTGAGATTTATAACTAGCAAATTTGGAAAGTATCTCAGTTTAAATGGGTTTAAATGAGCCAAAAATATATATGCAAATAGCTTAAACTCTTAATCATGACATTCAAATCAAAGAATTATGCTCTAAAACAATTACCTAAATGTAATAAAAAACAAACACTTTGTATATAATATATAAGAGAGTATTTTTGTATGTAAGCAATGAACTGAAGTTTATCAAAGACGAAGTGTTTTGTGTTGTGAAACTCTTTATCAAGAATTGCAGCATGTAAAATTGTTTTCGTTTTAAAATTAGTATTATTTGTTACTGTCTAGAAGTAAGGTTATGCCAAATGTCATTTTAATAATAACGATGTAGAATAATAAGATTTGAACTTACCGGACTTTTTCAAAGATGAACAGGTGTCAAAATGGTACAAATTATTTCAAGGAAGAATGCTCTGAAAATAAAGGAAACGACATTCCAGGTGAAATTGGACGAGATATCCGTTTTTTCGGTTGTTGATTGTTGGTTGTTAATGGATTAAGACGCTATAGAGAGCGTGATATTTTACTTCCCAAAGAATTTAAATATTTTAAAGTATATTTTGTGTAAAGAAGACCCATTGTGTCCCTGAAAGCAAGAGAATGTATTGAATGAATGTTCACAATAAGAACTATACCAGAAACAGTATATATATATATATATATATATATATATATATATATATATATATATATATATATATATATATATATATGTGTGTGTGTGTGTGTGTGTGTATGTGTGTGTGTATAAAGAATAACCACGTCCAGACTTACCTACCAAAACTAGCCAGCAATCAAGTTTTGAAATCCATTTTATTTTGTTTAAATCACAAGGTAGCAGAAACCTCAAATAAAGACCGCCAATTCTGTCAAACATCTATCAATATAAGGTATTGGTGGGAAATTAGAAGTTCTAAGTAAATAAACAGAAATCTTATTTGCGTTATCACAATAAGTAAAAGTTTAGGAACATAGAGTCCGCAGTGTGAAATTTGAAAAGCCGTTTTAAATATTGTTCATAAATATTATAAACCAATCCAAATTCTGTCAGTAATTTTAATAATCTACTTGTTTAATAAGATTTAAGATTTTTGTTCATAGAGGATCCGCTTTAAGTTTGAATTTAAAATTCTATGAAATAAAATTTGTTACAAAATTGAAGAGATAGTTCTTTGAGTAAATGATAAAACATAAATTAAGATTAATTGCATATTAGCAGGCTATTTTTTTCTCCTTATCTGCAGAACATACCACTGAGATGAGAGAGAGGGAGCTAGGGAAGATACATATAAATTAAAAAGGTAAATTGATTTCAGTAAATTATCATAATTATTACATTCGACTGAGGATTAAGGGGGATATGCAACCAATAGTACACTAAGGTTAATTTTTTAATATAACATATATACAGGTATAAATCAAATAAGTAAAACACCACAGTCATAAACATTTATTCAACAAACAAATACATTAACAAAATCTACAGGGTCATACATAAACATTGTGTGTAAACTGTCAACATAAAAGTTTCTATTTACATTTTAAAATACAACAAACAGAAATCAAATTATCCTAAATTGTACCCATTAAAATTAAAATTATAAAATCAAAAAATATATGTACATTTATACAGGGTGATTATTTATATGAGATACTATATATATAAAATTATACAGATTTAAATCAAGTATAAAAATTAAAAAATTAAGATATATATATATATATATATATATATATATATATATATATATATATATATATATATATATATATATATATATATATTAAGATATAGATTGTGAAACGTATACTGGATGTGGGTTCTAGGTGGATTAGTTTGAGCTACATTTAAAGAAACTTTTCCAAAAATGTTTTTGCAAACATTTGCTGGAAAGAAGAGATAAAAATTTACGTCGAAGAGAACCACATTTCTTCCTAAATAAGTGAATATACGTTCAACTTATCAGATACTGGGGCAAACTAATTTATGTAGCAATACACAACATTTTCTACATTAAGCATGTTTATATCTTAAGTAGTTTCCGATATTCAAATAGTCAAACATATAGTACCAGCTTGTATAATTTTGCTTATGCTACAAGAAAAACTCAACCAAACCCTCAAGTAAACGGCTGTCCTATAAAAACATGTTGGCAGGGAAAGTGTTTATAAGGACATATCTCTAAACATTTTTTGCGTCCCCGAACATTCCGGGTAATCAAGTAATCTTTCAAGACCCGTCAATCTAAGTAGGATTATGTGCTTAATGCGCTGCGTTACCGGATTTTATGTAAGCATCTCACTCTGCTGGACTTTATAAAACTCCATCACGTATTTTTAGTTGCGGCTCTTCTCTTCGCTGCGACATTGATGTATGTCAAAATATGAAATACGGCCCAATATCCGACGTCCACTCCATTCTTCTGATCGATCACCATACTGCTGTTGGCTGAAGCCATGCGAGTCAGATTAACTTATTTACTTCGAAAAACTAATTTCAACCACGTTTTAATATAAATTACCAAAGTTAGCCATTAGATAGTGATTTCACTATAATAACGAAATAATGGCCAGCCAGTCTAGCCGCTATCATTTATTGTACCATTAAAAACTCTGGATGCAGCAAGTGCGTGGTAGTGAACTTTCATTCAAATATTTTTTAATAGCAATAATGTGTTTCTTTTTTAGGAAGCTGTCATCAAATTTGGTTACCAGTATAACCTATATAGTAAAAACAACGTGCCATGTTTCATCAAAACAACTTTATTGTTTGAAAATGTACAAAAATTTCCGAAAGTAAAATTAAAGTGTTTCGGAAAAAATCCGTTTCTTGGTCAACCTTATAGGTTAATAGCAAATTGAGCTATTCAAATATGAAGCATTTGATGAAAATGCGCTACCATAATGCACTTACTGCGTCCAGAATTTTTTTCTTACAAACATGCATTATATTTTGATGGAAAATGCAAAAATGCAATAGCATAAAGCGTGTTTGATTAAAAAAAAATTGTATCACCAGCGACTTATGGGCCACCCTGTAATTCTAGCAATATTTTTTTAAGATGTAGCTCACCCTATAATTAATATATATATATATATATATATATATATATATATATATATATATATATATATATATATATATATATATATATATATATATATATATATATATATATATATATATATATATATATATATATATACAAATTTTTTTATATATCTTGTATAATAACAGATATATTGGGCTTTATTGATTTTTTACGAAAATTCTACAAAAATTATATACCATTAAACGATAAACTATATAGCTAAGGCTACTGCCAAGAATCAGAGAAAGGGTCTATTTGAAATGAATTTTCTGGAAATATTTTATTAAAATGAAGGACAATGACGGTTAAAACTAAGACTACAGGGTTTGTAAAACATTCTTCTTGAGACATTTTATTTCCATAGCCCGTATTAGATTCAAGTTCGTTGCCAAAATGTTTCCAATTTTGACGTTTAAATCGCAACTTTGACGTTTTGTGGAAAACCCCAAACTATTTTTCTTAAAATGCCTATAACTTTTTTGTCTTTTGACCTACAGAGCTAAATTTTGTTAGGTAAGTTACCTATAAACCCGCGTACCAAATTTGGTTACCCTTACCTTGTTAATTCCGAAGATATAATTTTTTTTTCGAAAGAAAACACAAAATTTTCCGGGAAAACCTGGACAGATTTTCCTGGTTAGCGACCTTATCCAAGCCATTTGCAAAAGGAAGTTATTCTCCAAATTTAATCAAAATCGGCCCATTATTTTTTGAGTTATCGGTGTGATACATACATACATACATATATATATATATATATATATATATATATATATATATATATATATATATATATATATATATATATATATATATTAACATATAAAAATTCAAAAGTCTGGATCTCCTCATTAGTGATTTTTCTTAAGAAAATTCAGTAAAAGGCGGACGAAGCAAGTGCGTTATGGCAGTGAATTTCCATAGAAATGTTTTAATGGCATACACATATTTGTTAACAAAAGGTATCTAACTTGGTTAATGGTTAACAATATAACCTATATAGTAGAAATAAATAAAAATAACCTAACCTTATTGCTTGAAATACTACAAATATTTTTAGTATATTCTTAAAATTTCGCCAAGAGTACTGGTCCGACTTTCCTGGCCAACAAACCTCTTCAAGCTAGTCAAAGACTGCACCTTCCAAGATGTAATTATTAACAGAAAGCTTTTTGACAAAGCTTTCAAACAAATAGTTGCATTAAACTTTGCAAACAATGTCATTGATGAGAATTCTCCATTTTTTTTTTACAGAAATTACCTTAAGTAATGGTTTTGCTTTCACTGTCCCCTTATAAACTTCGTCAAATTCTTTTAGTTACAATTTTGATTATCATCAATATTTCTGTAACCAGCCTGCATATTAAAACTCAGCTTCAGAAGACAACTTTTTTAAATCCCCTGCTAGATAGCTCCATTAAATGGTAACATTTTTACATATGCAAATTTAAAGTTAGATCCTTTTTAACGATTTTTTTCTACGAAAATTAGCTAAAAATTATAGATTGTTAAACCATAAACTTAACTAAAACTACTGCCAAAGCATCAGAGAAAGGGTCTATTTGAAATGAATTTTCTGCAAAAACTTTAGTAAAATAAAGGGCAATGATGGTTGAAGCTGAAACTTAAGCGTTTGCAGAACACTTTTTACATAATCCGTATTTCTTTCACGTTTGTTGCTTAAAATTTTTTTTTCATTAAATGCCTATAACTTTTTTGCCTAAATTTTGGTACGTATATATATATATATATATATATATATATATATATATATATATATATATATATATATATAATTGAAATTGACCTGACCTGACCTGACCTGACCTGACCTGACCTGACCTGACCTGACCTTGGATAAAGGTTTTAGGGCGCCTAGTTCGCGCTCATTTGTAGACATTTTTTCTATATTCAAAAGTTGGGACCTCCTCATTAGTGAGAAAATACTAAAATAAGCACTTGTGAAGCCACGGGTCAAAGTCTACGACTGTATTAAATATGTAACGATTTCAATATGTTAGGACAAGAACAAACAACCAAATATGCTATTCAAATTGAATTAAATCTTAAAACTTTTTATGTCCTATTTATTAAATTGTTTTTTATACAAAAACTTGCTAAAAAATGCATCGGAATAACAATAATGTACTCAGATGACAGTAAAGTGAAACGAGACTAAAAAAATTGATACAAAGTGAAGTCACTAACTGGGATTAGAACTCGTCATATAGGATTCGATTATCGGATGTACAGGGCTTTGTCCACTCGGCTACGTTTGACATGACATACTAGCAGGTATATCCGGCAGTATGTTAGTTGTCTAACGTCTTCACTGCTTAAGCCAAACACTGTTAATTTACAATGGCTTTTTTGCTCACATTATAACGGAATAAAAAAAAATTACGACTTAGTCAGAGATCTAGGAGCTTGTCAGTCATTTCGTGTCGTATTTTTCACTCACATTCGTACTCATACCATATTTATCAATTTTGACGTATTAACTTTCTTAGATTTAATTAATTAAAAATTAACTTACCTTTACCTCTTTTGTCTTTTAACATAGAGATCTGAAATTTGGTACGTAGGATACCCTTTATGAGTGAAACCAGGGTACTAAATTTAGTTGCTCTGACTCTGTCATTTACGGAGAAATAGATTTTTTTTCGAAAGAAAACACAAAATTTCAAAACCTGGGCCGATTTCATGGCTAACGCATTTATCCAAGCCTCTTGTAAGAGGAAGGTATTTACCAAATTTTATCACAACCGACCTTTATTTTTTGGGTTATCGGTGTGATCTATATATATATATATATATATATATATATATATATATATATATATATATATATATATATATATATATATATATATATATATATATATATATATATATATATATATATATATATATATATATATATATGAATATATAGACATTGAAACTGACCCTGGAAATGGTTTTTAGGGGGGCTAGTCTCGGCTCATTTTTATCAAAACCGACCCTTATTTTTGGATTATCGGTGTGATTCAAAAGGCAAGATCTCTTCATTAGTGAGTTTTTTGTCAAGAAAATTCACTAAAAAACACAAATTTTGCCTCAGATGATCCAGAAAGTAATACTCAAACTAAGTTAGTTTTACCGGAAGTCGTTAAAACACTGTAACAATCTATATCAATGATCTGTTTTTTTTTTTCATTCGCACTCGTTTTAACGTAGTTTATCACGCCGACTTCTCTCAAATGTAATAAATGAGTGAAAATTGTATAACGGTTTAATTTAGAAGTTAAATTGATGTGAGGAGCAAAAGTGCTGTTTCTGTAATTAACATTTATTTTGTTGACGCTTAATCTCAATTATGAGACGCTTTCGGTGAATGGTCGCTGATTTTTATAAATATTTTGCCAGCAGTCGGAACAAGCGCTCAATCTAACTTTTAATAAAGAATTTAATTACGTAAAATGAACTGTTACGTTTAACGGACATGCTGGTTTTATCGTAAAAGTTTCTAATTGCATATGCCTCTTATGTGGAACTTCAGGGTTTTAGCCTGATAAAAATGCATATATTTCTATTACTTAAAACTAGTTACTTTCCTGTACCGCCAAAACATACCATTGCTAAGATTAATTAACATAGGCTCAGAATTCTTAGCATTTTACCTGTTGTCTCATTACTTTTTATTCATATCTATAATTGGCTCATTAAAATAATTAGTGTCTCTCAGATGTTGTTTATCTACATCTCTTGCTCCTAATTCAGCTTCTGATATCTTTGAGGCCAGTAACAGAGATCTTGGCACGGTTCTTGTTTTTAGTAAATTTTCTTTTAAAAAATTCACTGATGAGGAGATCCCGACTTTTGAATTTTGAAAAAATTTCTTCAAATGAGCGCGAACTAGGCTCCCTAGAACCCATATCCAGGGTCAGTTTCAATTATATATATATATATATATATATATATATATATATATATATATATATATATATATATATATTATATATATATACATATATATATATATATATATATATATATATATATATATATATATATATATATATATATATATATATATATATATATATATATATATATATAATAAATAAATAAATTGTGAACAATTTACCAAAATTTGTGTCTGTAAGTTTAAAGACAAAAAAGTTAGCGATTTGAAACGGCAAAATTGGCAACATCTAGGCAAAGAACCTGAAAGAAATACGGACTATGTAAAGAGTGTTCTGCAAACCCTTAAGTTTCAGCTTCAACCATAATTGCCCTTCATTTTAATAAAATATTTCCAGAAAATTCATATCAAATAGACACTTTCTCTGATGCTTTTTGATGTGGCTATTAAACGAGTTTTTTTCCTCAGGAAAAATGCGGACATAGCGGTTTCTTGCGTCGTTAAATTGTTAACGGTTTTCTTGACTGGGATTGTGTAGACGCGTTTTGTGAGCTTTGGCCATTTCAAGTCTGGCCTTGTCACATGATTTAGAGAACCAGGGCTTTTGAGTGGCTGAAAAGGTTTTCTGTGGACGAGGAATACATAATTCCATACCAGCTTGGATAATTTCGGTGACGTTTTGTGAGATATCAGAGGGGTCAGAATGAGAGATGCACAGGCGCCCATGGAAATCGGGAAAAGTAATCCCGCATTTCGTCCCAGTTCACGGAGTTGTAGTGCCAAACGATACGTGGGTGTGATGACTTTGTAACCTCGGGTTGCATTGTGCAGGAAGCAGTGACCATACGGTGGTCTGAGCGACCAAGAGGGGCGGTGACTGATATCTCATAGCATTCAGGTTTTGTAGTAAGAAGAAGATCCAAAGGAATTGTTGGGATGCGAGGAAAGTAAGTAGGTTGCTGAACCATATTGGCTAAAGCATTGCTGACTGCTAAGGCCTCCGCTGCTCTCCCTTGTGGATCCTTTTTGAAGATCCTAGCCATTCTTTATTATGGTAATTGAAGTCCCCAAGAATATTGATCTCGGAGGAAGGATATTCAGAAATCAGATGGTCGGTTTTTCAGAAAGGTAGTCGAAGAGCTGGACAAAGTTGTTGTCAGAAGGTGACCGGTAAATACAATAGATGAATTTAGTTGCAGCCCTAAGAGAGAGTTTCATCCAAAGTATGTCTTTTCTTCCAGCTTCTAAATTGGGGAGTCTGGTGCAGGGTAGATTGCTACGGACGTATGCGCACACGCCTTTATGCAATCTAAAGGAAGTAAGGAGCTCATACCCGGGAAATTAAGGTGATTAGTGGCTGTTTTGGCACTGATTTGGGTTTCGGTGAGGAAGAGGAGTTGGGGCGTACTAGCCTGTAGGAATGGTGGACGGAGTTCAGGTTAGAATTTAGCACATATATTCGAGAAGGATATGTTAAATCTTGGTGCCGGCGCCCCCTGCAGACCCCTTTCTCGGAGATCCAAATGGAGGGGTATTTTATCTCCGGAATCTTTTGTACAAGGAGGAGCCATCATAATTTTTGTTTATAAGAGAAACCGACTCATACTCCAGAACCGGAAACGTCCGTTGGGACTTTACCGGCCCCTTGATATAAGGGGTGGTACCTCCTCGGGCATGAAAAAAATCCTCTACTATCACGTAAAAGAAAAGCCCACTACTATTATTTGAATACAAGAAATATTCTATAAATGCAAAGAAAACTCTAGATTTCTTACACTAGTGTAGGTTTTGCCAAAGAGTATTGGCTGTACTACTCTTCTATTCACTACTTCAGCCGACACATTCAACTTCTTAGGATGTTGTGTATATACCTCCATCGTCTACTGAGGATATACTCGACTAATATCTCCAATTTCGATGGTTCACTGTACGATAGGGATACAACGTCCAAAAAAAGTATTAGCCGGTGCAAACGTCAGCGTCAGTTTGCTTGACACAAATCCGTCATATCTTCAGTACATTGTAGTCGTCGAACAGGGCCCCCATCGTTGGGTTTCTGAAAGTGCTAATTTTGTAGGCAATTGCATTTTTTATTCTTCATGTCACCTACCACTGTTGTCTGCCTAACTTTAGTTTTTAATGCAACATATCGAGGCGTATTATGAGTTATATCCATAGTTAACCAAATGTGCTGTCTTCGATTTTTGCCAAGTTTTGAACGTCCAGGTTAAGAAATATCTTTAAAATCACCAGTTTGCTTAAATTAAGACTCAATCTTTCTGACTATATGTTGTCTGATAAAGCGATCTGCGTATATTGCCTTAAGCAAATCGCATATACTTTCTGTTGAGTTCAAGTCAACACAATATTTAAAATACAATAATAGTTTGGTACCAATAATACAGTAATAAACCGACACTTTGTAATGATTTATACTTAAGCGATCTGCAGAAAACAGCAGGATATTTAAAAAGTTAGGTCTGACAACGTTTTTGATCAGAAATAGGTTCTACTAAATAGAAACTTTCTCCCAAAGAAATCTTTCTGAAGCTGAAAACATTTGGAAGAGATGTAATAACTTTATTACACAGGATTTGGGGAAAAGGTTCAAATACAAAAGTTCCCAAAAATATTGTCTCTCAAAAATCGATAAACCTGCAAAATTGGTGAGGCCTATTGTTTGAGTAATACGAGGACGGGTCAATAAGTGCGTAGCTTTTTGAATTTCCCGCCTCTTTACAGGAAGGACAACACTGCTCCTGTCAACAAGCATCTGCCAGTTGACTCCTGTCAAATTTTGAACAAGTTGCGTCTTTTGGGTTGTGTTAGATAGTCATTGAAAGCAGACAACCTCTTGAATTATAACGAAAATGGAAAAAAGTGATTTTTGTGTGCTCATCAAACATTATTTTTGCTGAAAAAACCCATCACTGAAATCAAGGCTAAGCTTGATAAATATTATGGGGACTCTGCGCCATCAATTTCCATGGTAAAACAGTGGATTACTGAATTTCGTTGCGGCCGAACAAGCACAACTGACGCCGAACGTTCTGGACGCCCAGCTGAGGTCGCTACACCCGAAACAATTAAAAAAATTCATGACATGGTGTTGGCCGATCGGAGAGTGCGGGAGATTGTGGAAGCCATAGGCATATCACATGGCTCAGTGGTTTCGATTTTGCATGATCAGTTGGGTATGAGAAAGCTATCCGCAAGATGGGTGCCGCGTTTACTCACAATCGACCACAAACTCAATCGTGTCACAACTTCGGAGAAGTGTTTGGCGTTGTTCAACCGCAATAGGGACGAGTTTTTGAACCGTTTTGTAACCGTGGACGAGACATGGATTCACCACAACACACCAGAGACCAAGCAGCAGTCAAAACAGTTGGTTTCTTCGTGCGAATCGGCGCCAAAGAAGGCCAAGTTGGGTTTGTCAGCTAATAAAGTCATCACGACCGTTTTTTGGGATGCACGCGGTGTATCCACATTGATTACCTTCAAAAGGGAAAAATAATCAATGGCGAATATTATACCAACTTATTGGACCAATTCAATGAGGATTTGAAGAAAAAACGACTGCATTTGGCCAAGAAAAAAGTTCTTTTACTCCAAGGACATACAAAGGTGCACACAGGTGTAGTCTCCATGGCGAAATTGAATAAATTGGGCTACGAATTGCTCCCTTATCCACCCTATTCTCCGGATTTAGCTCTGAGGAACTATTTCTTGTTTCTAAACTTAAATAAGTGGCTGGGCGGAAAGAGATTTGACTCCAATGATAAAATCATCTCACAAACAAATACATATTTTGAGCACCTCGACAAATCTTATCTTTTGGAAGGGATAAAAAGGAGACTATGTTGAGAAATAAAATTATTTTTTGTCAAAAAACCTGTGTTTCATTCAAAAAGTCACGGACTTATTGACCCGCCCTCGTACATACCTTCACATATAATATAACGAAATCGCTACCAAACGAATTTAAAGGCCTACCTATCAAATAGAAAAGTTGTTCAGTTTCAAATTCACTTGAATTTATTAATATAGTTGAAAATTATCAATTGGTTGAAAGCGAGACTATATCGCTTGATGTGACCTCGATGTTTTCCAGTGTCCTCATTGTTTTTTGCTTTTACGTCAGCCTATTTCCGCGACTATGGGCAAACACCGAAGCCAAGGACCAGTTTCACTTCACTATCCTGGAAAATTTGTTGAACCTCTGTCTTTCTCTAAGGAGGATAGGCATCTTTAATCCAACATCGCTTGGACTTAGGACAGACGGTTTTATGCCCCTTTCGAAGACAGGAACGTTCAGGCATTCAACTTGCTCAAACATAATGCCACAACCTCGATTGGTGTTAATTTATTACAGTATGGATTGGAAAATGACAAGGGGAACTTTGGGAAGCGAACCCAGTACCCTTCTGTTCAGAGGCACACGTTCTTACCTCTGGATTACCGAGGCTCTCAGTGTCCCCATAGAAGGAATGCTAACGTATTGAGACCATGTGTTAAAAATGAATAGCAATTGATGCATATGTCTGCAAAGAATATAGTAATTTAACAGACCTTTGCATGAATCAGAATATTTTTCAGTTTATTAATCAATTTTTTGTTGTCTCTATCATTTAAACCGGCAGTCACAAGAGATTTTAATAGCATTTTGAAGAAGTCAATTTAGAGCTTCCATTTTGTGCCAAAAACATATTTCATCAGTAGAGAACCACTGTGTATGTAACTATGATAACTCAAAAAGTAACCCACAGATCTAAATGAATCTTGCGCATATGTCCACGTTGTAATTGGCTTGGGCAGGTTTTATTGTGTTAAATGTCGCATGTAATTAACATGTAATTAACATATATGTCACACGCGTCAACGCCTTTTATTTCTGTACCATAAAGCTGCTGAATCGGTCCCGGTAGCGACGTCAGAGTCCGAGTCCCTCTAGTGACGTCAAACTCGGCGGTCGGTTACTCCACCGCATCACGACTCAATGGAATACGCCTGCAAATGCGACAGCTCTATGAAATGTCAAGATAAAATAGTCTTTATAAACGGTTGGAATACGTGACACGCTCTCTTCTCTTTTAATAAGTCAACCTGAAAATGTTATCATATAGTTCAATTTTAAATCGGCCAAAACAACATGTCTAAATGGGTAAGTTTTATACTTAAATACCCGCTTATTTTCTAGTTGCTTGTAGATTTCTTTACTTGAGATTAATATGAGATTGCTTGCTAGTGTATACCGTACTGAATCCACTTTCGATAACTGCTATTTTTCTTATAAACTATATACTGTTGAACGGTGGCTTGTGGTAGCGTTAGTTCAGTAATTACTTGCTATTGTGTTGTCCTAATTGCACTTTAAAAAAGATCATTTAAGATTTGGTTTCATTTACGTTATTTTATTTTTGATTATTAACACAGATAAGTTTTGTATATAAACGCAACCTGCTATCAGCCGCTTATGTAGACCATAAAGCCCTGAACCAACACTAATTCACCTAAAATTTTATAGCACCTCGATAAGTGCCCCCCGCCCCCGCTAAGTGGCCTCCTGCTAAATGGCACCCTGCTAAATGACATCCTGCTAAATTGCACCCTGCTAAATGGAACCGCTAAATGGCACCCTGCTAAGTGCCCCCCGGCTAATCATGGAACTGCTAAATGGGAGCTGGCTGACCAAGGACCAGCTAGTCAGCAATTCGCTGGTCTGCCACCATTCGCCTAGAGCCGTCATATTGAGATCCCGTCATCCTGGAGGATGTTCGCTGACCCCTAAGATCAGCCCTGTGTGCCGAACCACGAAGCCGTTTCCCCAGGAAGTAGCACCTGTACAATAAGCCACCTTCAGCATCCTAGGCTGGACGGATACACATCACCCGGAGGCAGCAGTCTGAATCTCGAGCTAAGTACATCATTTATCTGTAATTTTTTTAAAGTAGTGTATGCTCCACAACTCATTTCAACAGTGTTATATGCCGGATTAGAGTAGCTAATTTATGTTTTTCTTTAAGTTAAATCTGCCCTATTAAATCGAGCTGCATTATATAACTTCAATCATCTTTGAATGAACTGATTTTACTTCTAACACTTGACTTTTATTTGTGCATCTTAAAACCCGCCGACTGCTAAGGCTCACGTCCTGTGTTAATTTATATTATCTTTGTGCCCGACTGAGTAGCCAAACTAAAGGTGATTCATTAATTTTTTTTAAAATACCTATAGGGCAAAATAAAATTTTGTTATAATAGATAGGAAATTTGACAAAATTCGCGAAATTTTTTTATTTTTTTTCTGAAAATTTTTATATTCTCAAAATTAGCAAATATATTTTAGGAGAATATTTGGTACAAACATTGCCAGTAGAGAGAATACAGTTTCAACTAAATTTCAGATTTTCAGTGTTAAGAAAGTTATGAGAATGTGAAATAAGTCTTGAAAAATTCGCTACCATAACGCATTTGCTGCGTTCAGACCTTTGTTGCTCAGCTAATGCATGGGCTTCGATACTTTGTCCTAATTTCAGGAAAAAACAATAATATTTCAAACAACTGGGTGGCAGGCATGTTCGTTTATCTCATGTTTTCGTAACTGGAACTTTTAATTGTCACGTGTAGAACATTCGCTCTGCAACCATGTAAAATATTTGAAAAGTTTGCCGAACTTTAGCCGCTCGACACAGTTATGCCGCTTAATAAAATTAACATTAAAAACCAGCGTTCATTACACTTTGAATTTAATTACTCGACATACGTTCAGCGTACGAAAGGTTCTTACATTGCCTTTTGTGCTGTATTATAAACATAACGCGCTGATTGTACCTCATTCACTTTCCAGTCTGCAAAGTGTATATTTTAATACTCTTGGGGATTTTTTTAGAAGACAAAATGTTCCCCAGATATATTCAAGTAGCTTTGCT
Source organism: Tillus elongatus (assembly GCA_964006375.1). NCBI lineage: Eukaryota > Metazoa > Arthropoda > Insecta > Coleoptera > Cleridae > Tillus > Tillus elongatus. The sequence continues at coordinate 163,832,752 of OZ023264.1, forward strand.
CTTATTATTTGGGGCTTAAGGCTTTGTATATATTTCATAAAGAGAATAATCTCGTTTTAGCGAATTTTTGTAGAAAAAAATTGAGATCGTAATTTTGATTTGTTAAAAATTCTTGTGTAAACACGGACCCACAGAACTAATATTTGAGGTCAGGTCAGGTTAGGTTAGGTTATACCGGAAGTGCCGTGTACTTCGTTACTTTAAATAGAACATACTATACAGTGTGTCCCAAACTGGATGGGAATGTATTGGTATCTCTGTTATTATTAGAGATAGGGAGACGGTTAAATTAGCAATGTTTTGTAGAATTCCATGCTCGTTCCAAATATGACTTGTATTTTGTCTTGCCTCTTTTCGTTTTCGAGTTATTTTGAAGAAACCAAAATTTGTCGATTTCTTTTTTCTTCAATATCTAAGTAGGCGTTGATCTGACATATCTAAGATTTGCACATTATCAGGACTCTTTTTACTGAGTAATCTTTTTGTACTATTCTCAACTTTGGATTGTCATTTGTTTTTGAGCTACAGGTATCCACGTTTGTTTTTATTATGGCAGCCATACTGTATTTTTTGCTCGTGTAATACCCTGTGAAAAGAGCTTTCCAATAATGTACAATATGCTTGATCAGTCTTGTTATTGCACTGACAATTTGGAGAAAAACCGTTTTGAGGATAGTAGGCTATGAAATCCAATACCAGAAAACAAATGACAAAAAAAAGTGTTCAAAAAGCAGTAGGCCATGGAGTCTAACAATAGACTTCTACTTTTAATATAATTTGCCGTAATGATTCACGATAAAAATATTGTGATTTAATTTACAATACTTAATTAGGTAATAATGCTAGGTAATATTATGCGAAACAGTCTAATAACGAAACCCGGCAATAACAAATCGAAACTGAAACTCCACAAAACAACACAATTAGAAACGGATCGAATTTATGCACCTCATTCTTCAGAGTACCTCAAAAATAAAAATCTTTAATGAAGTTTGTAACACAATTTTTTAAAGGCACTTGCAGTACTTACAAATTATATCTTAGACCACATTTTAATTTAGTAGCTCCATCTAAAATATAATTTTTTTCAAACAATCGCTAACTGGGACTCTAAAACAGATCTCCAAGATCCATTTAAATTAAAAGGATTAGTTTTAATAATATATCTTACTAATAGTGTACAATTCTTATGAAAATTCACTACCATAACGTACTTGCTGCGTCTAGACTTTTATTTTTATTTATTTATTATTTTTGACAAGAGTTTATTAAATGAATGCTTCTATTCCTAACGGATTGCTTGCTTAGTTTTTACTGATACCAACATTACCGTTTTACAACCGCAACACATTTTGTAGACAATGGAAAGTTTTGAATAAGCTACTTTACATTTACGGATTTTAATTATAACTGAACTGAGCATGTAAATATATAACTAACAGGGTAGTAATCTCAATAGCCTAGCGCTCAGTGAGTGGGACTTCTAAACTAAAGGTCCAGTGTTCGGTTTTGGCAGAGTTATTTAAATTTTCTTATAATTGTTCAGTGCCACGTTTTAAGTTAACATTAACTTAGGCTATAACATCAAGTTTAAGCAAGTTGGATGTGCACAAGAGGTTTTTTTTTTCATAGCGGAGGTGAACGCTTTTTACGAGACCGGTGGCTGGCGCTTGCGCGATCTGACACCAACCGGTACTGTGGTGACTCCCCTTCCCTCCAGGTCGGGACTACCTACTAAACACCCCCTTGAAACCTAGAGACGTGGCGGAAACCACTCTCTGGCATTGCTTCACCAAGTCCCTAACTCTTGTTGTTTTCAAGACATCTACATCCTGTCTTCATCCTCCTTTGACTTCATTATTTCTGCAATCCCCCTCTCTACAGTATTCCATACCCTTTCACTTCCCAGCATATGCTCCACCACATTATCTGCTGTTAAATCACTGCCAATCTCTTTATACCTTTGTTCTCTAATTTGCGACCATCTTGCGCACTCAAAAACCGTGTGTTCTGGTGTATCTCTATCACCACAATACGTACAGTCCTCTTTGTCGACTATTTTCATTTTACTCAGGTAAAACCTGAAACGCTCATGACCTGACAGAAACTGGGTAAAATATTAACCCACCTCCCCATGCTGTCTCGATACCCATGTCTGTATGTGTGTAATGAGCCTCTATGTCCACTGGGATGTTGACCTTTCCTCTTTCCATTCTCGCTGCCACTCCGGCATTGTTTCGGTTCTTGACTTCTTTTTTCCTTCTCTTCTATTTTCGTGTCTTTCGTAAGTTACCTCTCTGGCCAATAACTGTATAGGGATTGTTCCCGCAATCACCTGTATTGCTTTCGTTGCCACTGTTCTATATGCGCTTGCTTTTCTGATGGCTACCTTTCTCTGTGCCCCCTTAATCTTTTTTCTATACTTTGTCTTTGACAGCACGGCCTTCCATGCTGGTGCACCGTACAGTATGACTGAGTTTACCACAGTGCTCAGCACTCTCCTTCTCCCTGGTTTTGGTCCACCGATATTTGTCATCAGACGCCCTAGCTTTGCAACCATTATGTCTGCTTTTGCCACTACTTTTGCACCCCATGTTCATGTTATGTCCTATTTGTATACCGAGGTAGTTCAGGCTTGTCTGCGACTGAATTTCTGCATTCCCCACCTTGACGGGTACTGTTCTCAGTGTTCTTCGACCCACTAGCACTATACTTGATATTGTCTTCTATGTCAGCCTTATTTCCTCCGCTTACAACCAGCGCCAAATCATCTGCATACCCTATAATAGCCGTGTTGTTTACGGACTCCAGACTAAAGACCTTATCGTAATACAAGTTCCACAGTGCTGGTCCCAGGACCGACCCCTGAGGCACGCCACATGTAACCTGCATTCTGTCCAATCAGTAGCTGCCTGTTTTACAGGTAACTACATACTATTTTCAGCATATATGGTTCAACCTGCCTCTTTCTTACCACTTCGTATATGCCTCTCCACGGTACTGTATTGACCGCGTTTTTTACGTCCAATGTTATCTTGGCCACAAACCTGTTTTTATTGCCTTCTTTCTTTGCCACGTCCCGTACCTTCTTTACAGCATCCATCGTCGAGCGCCCCTTGCGGAAGCCAAATTGATTGTCTGCTAACCCTCCTCTTCTCTCGATTTCGTTTTTTAGTCTGTTGTTTATTACATGTTCATATAATTGCACAAGAGGTAGAGAGGGCGTAAGGCTGTCGCTCCCGCCTTCGTGTAATGTTAGGCACGTTACCGAAAGAAGGACTTGGTTGAAACTCACAGTAAAGTAAGGGGATGTTCCCCGACATTTTTCCAATAAAACTCTAGCAGCATAACGTTTCAAAAGTGCATAGGTACAGGAATACAAATATTTTCCTTGTCGTCAAGTCATGGGCCCTAAATTCATTCCATGAGAATGTCTTTCTGAAGAGAACAAATTATCACAGCTATGTGGAAGTTATTATTCAATTTCCAGCACTATTATTTCTAAAGCATGGTCAGTTTGTAGAAAATTAATTTTTCGCGCTTCTTTGAGCCGTAACAGAATAAAAGTCTGTTCGCAATAACGATCATATTTTTAGCAATTAATCTACCAAGTAAAGACTTTGATAGTTTAGTCAGACTTCAGGTTTAATACTTAAATCGGTGAGGATTGGAACTTGTGATGGGCACTGGCAAGTAACATTTGGAAAACCCAATTCTTCACAATGCAGTTTTCAGACTTGACGATGGTTTCGCTAACAAGTTAGTTTATTCATCCTTCTGATGACACTTATATTGTTAATGAAACGATCGTCAAGTCTGAATATTTTTTTTAATTTCAACAACACACCACGAGTGCTTATAGCCTAAATACTCTCGTACCGTGGGTGTTGACAAGGAGGAAAGAGACAGCTTGTTAATTCTGGACTTGACGGTGTGGAGGTTCGAAGGAGAAGGAAAAACATGTGCCGGCAAGGAATTCCACAACTTGGAAGTTCTCGGGAGAAAAGAGCGGACATAACAAGATGTTCTATGTCTGGTGACCTGGACAGTAAAAGGGTGCATTCGCTCTTTTCCCCTGGTAGATCTGTTGGGGGCAGCAGGTGGAGGAACTATGGAGGAAAGCTCCTCTGAGCAGTGGCCGTGCAGATATCTATAAAAGAGAGAGGATCACCAACGGCACGTCGGTGGGCAAGGGATGGCAGCCTTTGGGTGAGGGTAGGGTCACCGACGAGACGTATAGCTCTCTTTTGAATGGAGTCCAGGATAGCGAGTTTTGGCCTTATTTGTGAAGTATATAAGGTATAGAGATTAGCTGTTGAAAAGTATTTGCGCGCCCAGAAGAGGAAACCTAATTTCTTAGCAGCCGCTTCTGCAATTGATGTGACATGTTGGTGCCAATTAAGATTTCGATCCACAGAAGAAGAGAAATGACTCATTAATTTGAATAACTTGGCTGTTCATTGTGATGGGTCTAGGGCTGGTGTATCTCTTGTGAGAAAGAAAGCAAGACTTAGTTTTGGTGGGGTTGAATTGTACAAGATTTCTACTTCACGGAGACAGACCCCTCCATGAGTCTGCGATCCTCATCTAATTGGGCTAAAGAGACAGGCTTAGAATATTGTATATTTGAATGGAGGGTGCTGTTGTCCGCGTAGCTGTGAACTGGGTTGGATGTGCTCGAGAGGAGGTCATGGATGTGGAGAAAAAACAAAGTAGGGGCTAAAGCTGAACCTTGAGGAACTCCTGCATTAATTGGATACAGTTTAGAGGAATGGCCATCCACAACAACAGATATGCTCCTGTTGGAGAGGAAATTTGCTGTCCACATACAGAGTTTTGGTGGTAGGCCATAGGCCGGAAGTTTATTAAGCAGCGCTGCGTGCCAGACCTGGTCGAATGCTTTGGATATGTCTAGAGCAACAATCTGGGATTCACCGTGTTGTTCCATAGACTTGTTCCAAGAATGGGTGACAAAGGAGAGGACGTCGGCAGTCGATCTGCGCTGACGGAATCCATACTGCCTGTCGTGGATTAGACTGTGTTTTTCAAGAAATTTTAGTAATTCGGTGTTTATATACTTTTCCATCACTTTAGAGACGACTGAAAGGAGAGAAATAGGCCTGTAGTTGTTGCGAAGCGCTTTGGATCCTTTCTTGGGGATGGGTTGTACTCGAGCAGTTTTCCAATTACTAGGGAATATGCCTTTATTATAAGATATCTGAAACAGACGAGTCAGGACAGGAGCAAGCTCTGGTGCGCATTTTTTGAGAACAATTGCTGGGATCTCGTCAAGGCCAGAGACTTTCCTAGTATTAAGAGAAGAGAGCATCTTTCGTACCTTTTTAGTTTTGAAAATGATATCCGTCATTTTATGCGCGACATTGGGGACTGTTGGTGGTTGAACATTTGGAGGTGGGTTGAGAGTAGAATTGCCGGCAAACAACAAAGCAAAAAGTTCAGCCTTGCCCAGGGCGGTAGAAAGAATTTCATTCCCTGAGACAAGAGGTGGGAACGTGCTTTTGCAGAAATTATTCCCAATAGATTTAGCAAGAGTCCAGAAGGGTTTGCCGCCGTTGGAGCTTAAAAGGAATTTGTTTTTGATGTGGTTATTAAACGAGTTTTTTGCCTCAGAAAGAATGCGGACGTAGCAGTTTCTTGCGTCGTTAAATGCTTGACGATTTTCTTGACTGGGATTGTGTAGAAGCGTTTTGTGAGCTTTGACCTTTTCAAGTCTGGCCTTGTCACAGGATTTAGGGAACCAGGGCCTTTTGAGTGGCTGAAGAGGTTTTCTGTGTATGTGGGATAAATAATTCCATGCCAGCTTGGATAATTTCGGTGACGTTTTGTGAGATATCAGAGGGGTCAGGATGAGAGAATCAGACAGACGCCCATGGAAATAAGGAAAAGTAATCCCGCATTTCGTCCCAGTTTGCGGAGTTGTAGTGCCAAACAATACGTGGGTGTGATGATTCTGTGACCTCGGGTTGCATTGCGCAGGAAGCAGTGACCATGCTGTGGTCTGAGCCACCAAGTGGGGCGGTGACTGATATCTTATAGCATTGAGGTTGTGTAGTAAGAAGGAGATCCAAGGGATTTGAACTGTGTGTAGGGATACGAGGAAAGTAAGTAGGTTGCTGAACTATATTGGCTAAAGAATTGCTGACTGCAAAGGCCTCCGCTGCTCTCCCTTGTGGATCGGGTTTTGAAGATCCTAGCCATTCCTTATTATGGACATTGAAGTCACCAAGAATAGTGATCTCGGAGGAAGGATATTCAGAAATAAGATACTCGGTTTTTTCAGAAAGGTAGCCAACGAGCTGGACAAAGTTGTTGTCAGAAGGTGACCGGTAAATGCAACAGATGAATTTAGTTGCAGCCCTGAGAGAAATTTTTATCCATAGTATGTCTTTTCTTCCAGCTTCTAAATTGGAGAGTCTGGTGCAGGGTAGATTGCTACGGACGTACTCGCACACGCCTCCATGCAATCTAAAGTAAGGAGCTCATACCGCGGGAAATTAAGGTGATTAGTGGCTGTTTTGGCACTGATTTGGGTTTCGGTGAGGAAGAGGAGTTGGGGCCTGGTAGCCTGGAGGAAATGGTGGACGGGGTTCAGGTTAGAATTTAGGCCACATATATTCAAAAAGGATATGTTAAATCTTGATGTTGGCGCCCCCTGTACACTCCTCTCCCGGAGATCCGAATGGAGGGGTATTTTGCCTCCGGAATATTTTGTACAAGGAGGAGCCATCATCATTTTTGTTTATAAGGGAAACCGACTCATACACCAGAACCGGAAACGTCCGTTTGGACTTCACCGGTCCCTTGATGTATGGGGTGGTACCTCCTCGGGCGTGAAAAAATACTTTACTATTACGTCAAGGAAGATTCCACTACCACCACCTGCTAAATACTGTATTGTGATCAATTGGGTTCTCCAAATTGTACCTATTACTGCTCTAACTTCAGATACCCTGTGTATACTTTGGACATTAGGTTTGCATAAACTATAGTTATAGATTCACTAAATTTTCTCTCAAAAAAATTTCTCACATCATCCTTATAAGTATCACTTCTATTTACTCGTGTGTAGCTACTGATCAAACAGATCAATTGACTAATCTCAAGTATATTTTATCAGTTCGAGTAATATATAATTATCTTTTAAAAAATCGATGCCTAAATCGGCGACACAGAACTAATGGGGCGATCCTGTTACAAAACGCATACTTTGTATAGTTAAAGAGAACTCACCGCTAGAACTGAACATCAAATAGTGCATCCCTATTTACTAGAGAACTGGTAATCTGAGGACGTTTTCTGGCCATAAGGGATCGAGGTTTGAATATAATGAGACCTACATGGAAACATAAGTATGGGGTGCAATTCGAAAAAGCGAGTGTGTCTCATATTTGATGCCCTAATTGAGGCGATGCGGCTCACAATATAAGGACTGAAACGCCAGAGTGCATCGGACTCCAGTTACCACTATTGCTGTCAACAGAAATCCCTTATTAGGTCACTACGTTCTTGTAATGGTATACATAATATAAATTATATTTAGTTGTTTTTCATTACAATACAACACAATGATGGGAGCCCCATCCATTTGATACCAGCAATCTCTGAAAGGACTGGGTAGAAAACTTTCAAAACACTCGTTACAGTACCTCTCAATGTGTGCAGGTATCGTTCAGTGTTTCAGTGTTTCAATTATATATATATATATATATATATATATATATATATATATATATATATATATATATAGATATATATAGGGTGGCGCATTGAAAACGAAACAGACCGATTTTCGTCCAGATAATTTTTTGTAAGAAACGCTGAAACACGTCAATTTTAATATTGAGGGGGACATGCTTTCACATAAAACTGAACTTTGTCACATCAACCCCTTAAGGGTGGTAATAACAACACTTATATTTTAAATAGGGAACATGGATCGAGTGTTACAACATTTGAACGCCCTTTCTTTTTTGAATTCAGCACACTAATTTTTTTGGAAGTTTTATCGACTCGTTTAAAAATTAAGCACAGTTGGTGTTGCAAGACCGTATTTCATTCATTGTGATAAGAAATGCACTAATTAGTCAATTTTTCGTTAAAAAGAAAACGAAAAAACAAAAACAAACGTTCAAAAATGTTTATTCAGTTAAGTAAGTGTTCAAATTGTTGACCACCAGGTTTCATACAAAAGTACAAATTTTGTTCAAAACGAGCTCTGACATTCTGGAGCATTTGTGGAGTTATTAGACAGCATTCTATAACAATGCGTCGTCGTAATTCTTCCAGAGACTCGGGTTCTGTTGCGTAAATTCTACTCTTTAAATGGCCCCATAGAAAAAAGTTTAAAGGAGTTAAGTCCGGTGATCTAAGGGGCCACTCAATAGCACCTCTACGCCCAATCTATTGCTCTGGAATTTCTCTGTTGAAAAACACCCTAACGCGTTGTGAAAAGTGAGGATGAGCTCCATCTTGTTGACACACTAATTGATTTTCTTGATAGCGATCATCATTTTCAACAATGTCAATTAGTAGAGAGAAAACGATATCTTCTAGTAACTCCAAATACCTTTCGCCACTCAAATTGCCATCAAGAAAAATTAGTCCGATTAAACCGTCTCCAAAAATGCCAGTCCAGACATTCAATTTCTGTGGAATTTTAGTGGGGACTTCGTGAAAATGTCTTGGATTATTATCTGCCCAATAACGACAATTATGACGATTGACTGTAGAGTTTAATAAGAACATACACTCGTCTGAAAAACAGATATTGAACAGAAAGTTCCAGTTATCAGCTATTCGTGCAGTCATAACTTCACAAGACCCCAGCCGCCAATCAAAATCATCTTTATTCAGTAGTTGTACAAGATATACGGGTGAAATTTATGATGCTTCAATATTCGCTGAATAGTTCTTCTTTTTATGTTTGAAACAGTGGCCAATTTTCTCGTGCTCAAAGTTGGGTCTGCAGCAATTTGTCCTAAAACTTCAATCTCAGTAGTCTCATTTCTAACCGGAAATTCACCTTCTGGATCCCGTTTTTTGTTGGCTACTGAACCACTTTGTCGAAACTTTGCAACTAACTCCAAGATATATTTTCTGTTAACATGTCTGTTCAGATGTCGTTCATAAAACAAATTTGCGGTACGGTTGGCACAGTCATCATTTTTGAAAAATAGAGTAATTATTTCTTCCGCAGAATACACCACTGTGAAATTAATTTTCGGTAGTACTATCAAGTATCAAACCGACCGGTAAACTGAAATATTAAACCGCATTTCTCTCATTCCGATAAGAAATGTTCTGATGGTCAATTTTTTGTTTACAAACCAACAAACATTGACTATCAGCACATTTCTTATCGGAATGAGTGAAATGCGTTTTTGCATCTTTAACTGTGAATAATTTTTAAACTTCCAAAAAAATTAGTTTGCTGAATTCAGAAAGGAAGGAGTTTTCAAATGATGTAACACTCGACCCATGTTCCCCATGTAAAATATAAGGGTTCTTATCACCACCCTTAAGGGGTTGATGTGACAAAGTTGAGTTCTATTTTAAAATATGTCCCCCTCAATATTAAAATTGACGTGTTTCAGCGTCTCTCACAAAAAAAATCCTCTGAACGCAAATCGGTCTGTTTCGTTTTCAATGCGCCACCTTATATATATATATATATATATATATATATATATATATATATATATATATATATATATATATATATATATATATATATATCAGTGGTGATCGCAGGTCCCAATCTTCACTTAGCTACTGAAAATGTACTAATATATATTTATTTTTATTATACCCAGATCTATATCTCAGGTAATGGTAATAAAAGGCAAATTTTTTGCAACTTACGAATATGATTTCCAGTTAGCCTAATAAATGCATCTAAGCCATCTTTTCAGGTTTTGGAATTCTTTTTAAACAAATACGTTACATGTAAGGTATCTAAATATTTTTTATTAAAATTATAAAGGCTCCACATGGTTCATCTAGACGATGTGTTCTTGTTCTTAGTTTGGCGGAAAAGTTGTTTCACTTGGGGCGCATTGCGGGAGCAGTTGCTTACTAATTGC
>OZ023264.1:163847854-163987854 GCA_964006375.1 Tillus elongatus
AATGTATCTTAGACACAGTTCCCTGGGTTAGTGGGGGCAAACTGTTTTTCATTAAATCGGTTAACAACTTGTGCCTGCGTTCTACACATATTACCATACCCAATTATCAATAATATTTATGTTTTTATCTTTTTTGTTAATTTATTTTTTTTGTATCACTCACCGTTTACAACTTATACGACTATTAGCATTCATTTATTGACTTTTTTACCTATAACTTTGTTAATAATTGTTTAAAAAATAAAATGCTTATAACTTAACTTTTCATTCGACAAATTTTCTAGAACTTTTACATAAAACTTTTTTTTATAAAATTATTATTAGTGCATTATCTTTAAAAAAATTCACTGAGGGGACCCCAACTTTTGAATTTTGAAAAAAAAAAAAATTGAAATAGGCGCTAGTTATGCCCCCTATAACACATATCCGGGGTCAGTTTCAATTTTTATATGTATATATATATATATATATATATATATATATATATATATATATATATATATATATATATATATATATATATATATATATATATATATATATATATATATATATATATATATATATATATATCTATATATATATGTTTCACACCGATAACTCAAAAACTAATGCGCCGATTTTAATTAAATTTGGTGAATACCTTCCTATTGTAAGTGGCTTAGATAAGTTCGTTAGCCAAGAAAATCGGCCCAGGTTTTCCCGGAAAATTTTGTGTTTTCTTTCGAAAAAAAAATCATGTCTCCGGAAATAACAAAGTAAGGGCAGCTAAATTTGGTACACGGTTTTATGTTATTATAGGTAAATTACCTTTTTAGGTCTGTAGGTTCAAAGACAAAAAAGTTATAGGCATCTAAAGAAAAATAAATTGGGGTTTACCTCAAAACGTCAAAGTCGCGAATTAAAACGTCAAAATTGGCAACATTTACGCAAAGAACCTGAAACTAATATAAGCTATGCAAAGAAAATGTCTCAAGAAGAATGTTTTACAAAGCCTAAAGTCTTAGCTTCAACCGTCATTGTCCTTCTTTTTACTAAAATATTTCCAGAAAAATTTGTCGATAGAAAAGTGCAACATTTAGCGCGTTATAACTTTGAAAATATTGCTTTTGGAAAAAAAGTTTTTAAGTAAAAATTGTAGGAAATTTATCGAATGTTAAAGTTATAAGCATTTTATTTTTTAAACAATTATTAACAAAGATATAGGTAAAAAATCAATAAATGAATGCTAATAGTCGTATAAGTTGTAAACGGTGAGTGATACAAAAAAAAATTTACAAAAAAAATGAGAAATTCAATTATCTACAATAAAGGTCATAACCATTTTTGGCCTAAAGTGCACGGTTATGGAGATATAGGCCTAAACGGGTTTTCTCAAAATGGCGGCACTTCCGCCCTCCTAACTTGTAAGGATTTTGTGTTTTTACATTCAGTACATAATTTTGCGCCTATCTATCAAAAAAAAAAAAAACTCCTGTAGTTTAGTGCATTATGGACAAGAGTAGCGGGCTCCTCTATTGCCTGTACTAATATCCGTAAGCGGTATCTATGAAACGAAGGCTTGTAGAAAATTCCTGCTTGCATATTTGTGAACAAGATGGTTTTAGTGAATTTTCTTAGAAAAAATTCACTAATGAGGAGATCTCGACTTTTGAATTTTGAAAAAATTTCTTCAAATGAGCGCGATCTAGGACCCCTAGAACCCATATCCGTGGTCAGTTTCAATTTTTATATGTTTATATATATATATATATATATTATATATATATATATATATATATATATATATATATATATATATATATATATATATATATATATATATATATATATATATATATATATATATATATATATATATATATATATATATATATATATATATATATATATATGTATCACACCGATAACTCAAAAAATAATGGGCCGATTTTGATAAAATTTGGTATGTACCTTTCTTTTGTAAATGGCTTGGATAAGTTCGTTAGCCAGGAAAATCGGACGAGGTTTTCCGGGTAAATTTTGAATTTTCATTCGAAAAAAATTCTTATCTCAAAAAGTAATAAGCCGATTTTAATAAAATTTGGCATGTACCTTTCTTTTGTAAATGACTTTCACCAGTTTGTTAGTCAAGAAAATCGGACGAGTTTTTCCGGAAAAATTTTGAGTTTTCATTCGAAAAAAATTCTTATCTCAAAAAGTAATAAGCCGATTTTAATAAAATTTGGCACGTACCTTTCTTTTGTAAATGGATTTGACAAGTTTGTTAGTCAAGAACATCGGACAAGGTTTTCCGGGAAAATTTTGAGTTTTCATTCGAAAAAATTTTTGATCTCAAAGAATAATAGGCCGATTTTGATAAAATTTGGCATGTACCTTCCTTTTGTAAATAACTTTAACAAGTTCGTTAATGAAAAAAATCGGACGAGGTTTTCTGAGAAAATTTTGAGTTTTAATTTGAAAAAAAATTTTATCTTAAAAAATAAAAAATCTATGATAACCAAATTTGGTAGGTAGGTTTACGATATAAAAAGTAAACTATACACCAAAATTTAGATTTATATGTTACAAGAAAAAAAAGTTATAATAAAATATTTTGTGCCAGATCATTTCTATGAAAATTCACTACCATAACGCACTTGCTGCGTCCAAGCTTTTTTATTACTACTCATGTAGTGCTTCCGTTCTTTTGGATCAGTGTATTGATAATTTTTATCGTCTACAGCCTAATCGAGTCTCCACCTGAACAGGAGCTGCGTACAGCTGTAACATTAGCGCTGCTCCAGTGGAATTCTAGTTAAACAACATTTCTATACAATGTCCGTCATGCTAGTTGCTGTTATTAGAGGTGTGTGTTCCTGTTAATTGTAGTTATAGTCAGATCTGCACCAATTGTGTATGTAATTAGATTCATAGTCCGCTATATTGTGGCATGTCCGGGTCTTGTGTTGGCTCCTGCCATCAAGATCTATTGAGATATGTAATGCTGGCAACCGATGGTCTCTCCGTGCTCCCCTGATCACATAGCGACCTCATCTGATTCAATTATCTGCACCGCGCTATCAACAACCATCCTCAATGTATCAAATCAAACTGGTATTTTGTCGGGTGATATATGCGATTATAATTATTCCTCAGTATGGTGTCAATAAGGGCAATTTTAAAAAGCCTGGACGCAGCAAGTGCGTTATGGTAGTGAATTTTCATAGAAATGATCTGGCACAAAATATTTTATTATAACTTTTTTTTCTTATAACATAGATATCTAAATTTTGGTGTATAGTTTACTTTTTATATCGTAAACCTACCTACCAAATTTGGTTATCATAGATTTTTTATTTTTTAAGATAAAAATTTTTTTCAAATGAAAACTCAAAAATTTTTCAGAAAACCTAGTCCGATTTTTTTGACTAACGAACTTATTAAAGCCATTTACAAAAGGAAGGTACATGCCAAATTATATCAAAATCTGCCTATTATTCTTTGAGATAAAAATTTTTTTCGAATGAAAACTCAAAATTTTCCTGGAAAACCTCGTTCGATTTTCCTTACTAACAAACTTGTCAAAGCCATTTACAAAAGTAAGGTACATGCCAAATTTTATTAAAATCGTCTTATTACTTTTTGAGATAAGAATTTTTTTCGAATGAAAACTCAAAATTTTCCCGGAAAACCTCATCCAATTTTCCTGAATAACGAACTTGTCAAAGTTATTTACAAAAGGAAGGTACATGCCAAATTATATCAAAATCTGCCCATTATTCTTTGAGATAAAAATTTTTTTCGAATGAAAACTCAAAATTTTTCCGGAAAACCTCGTCTGATTTTTCTGAATAATAAACTTGTCAAAGCCATTTACAAAAGGAAGGTACGTGCCAAATTTTATTTATATCGGCTTATTACTTTTTGAGATAAGAATTTTTTTCGAATGGAAACTCAAAATTTTCCCGGAAAACCTCATCCGATTTTCCTGACTAACGAACTTGTCCAAGCCATTTACAAAAGAAAGGTACATGCCAAATTTTATTAAAATCGGTCTATTATTTTTTGAGTTATCGGTGTGATACATATATATATATATATATATATATATATATATATATATATATATATATATATATATATATATATATATATATATATATATATATAAATATATATATATATATATAAACATATAAAAATTGAAACTAACCCCGGATATGGGTTCTAGGGGTCCTAGTTCGCACTCATTTGCAAAAATTTTTTCAAAATTCAAAAGTCGGGATCTCCCCTTTAGTGAATTTTTTCTACGAAAATTCACTAAAAGTCTGGACGCAGCATTTGCGTTATGGTGTGAATTTTCATAAAAATGTTTTTAACAGCAAATATGTTTTTTTTAAGAAAGCAGCCATCAAATTTGGTTACCAGTATAACCTATATAGTTATTATTTCTGAACGTCATAACGTCGGGGTTTGACATGGTTAAAGGAAAATTAAAGGCCTTATACTACCAGACAGACTGATTTATTCTCAAAACCCTACGCGTTTCAACACATTAACGTGCCATCTTCAGGAGTTTAGACAAAATTCCTGTTTTAATTACAGAAAGATGCTGTATGAGAAGTTGCCAAGGTTTGGATTTTCATCTCTTGTCCTCAGTATACCAAACGGAAACTGTAAAAACCAGGAAAGCAGGAACATCACAAGACTTGAAGAAAACCAGAGGATGAATGGAAAAGACGCTCGGTTTTTTTTTTCACATTTGCCACCATTTTGTTCGTTTGTTAAGAAATTCGACTGAAAAACAAGCGTCTTTTCCATTCATCCTCTGGTTTTCTTCAAGTCTTGTGATGTTGCTGCTTTCCTGGTTTTTGCAGTTTCCGTTTGGTATACTAAGGATAATAGATGAAAAGCCAAACCTTGGCAATTTCTCATACAGCATCTTTCTGTAATTGAAAGAGGAATTTTGTCTAAACCCCTGAAGATGGCACGTTAATGTGTTGAAACGCGTAGGATTTTGAGAATAAATCAGTCTGTCTGGTAGTATAAAGCCTTTAATTTTCCTTTAGCCATAACCTCTATAGTAGAAACAATGTGCCATTTTTCATCAAAGTAACTCCATTGTTTGAAAATGTACAAAAATTTCCGAAAGAAAACTTAAAGTGTTCCCGAAAAAACTGGTTTCTTGGTAAACCTTATAGGTTAATAGCAAATTGAGCTATTCAAATTTGAAGCATTTAATGAAAATTCGCTACCATAACGCACTTGCTGCGTTCCGAATTTCTTTTCTTACAAAAGATGTATTATATTTCGATGGAAAATGCAAAGATGCAATAACATAAGGCGTGTTCGATTAAAAAAAGAAAAGAATCTTTGAATCACCAACCACTTACGGGCCAGCCTGTAATTGTAGAAATATCTTTTCTAAATGTAGCTCAAGACACCCTATAATTAATGTATACCATTTTTTTCCGTATCTTGCATAATAACGGATATATTGAGCTTTAATAATTTTTTACAAAAATTCGACAAAAATGATATATCATCAAACGATAAACTCTATAGCCAACACTACTGCCAAAGCATCAGAGAAAGAGTCAATTTGAAATGAATTTTCTGGTAACATTTTAGTAAAATGAAGGACAATGACGATTGAAACTAAGGCTTTTTAAAACATTCTTCTTGAGCAGTCAAGTCACTTCTAGGTCCATGGTAAGACCTTATAGATGATTTTGAGTAAGATTTACAGAGTAAGTAGGTTAAAGCTAATGTACTACCTACCCAATGGTAATAATAATATACAAGCTGACGCATTTTTACGATAAAGCCCAATATATTTGTTCTTACAATATACGAGAAAAAATTGTATACGCTACTTATAGGGTGTCTTGAGATGCATCTTATAAACTTTTTAACAATCACAGGGTGGCCTATAAGTCGTTGGTGATACCTACACTTCTTTGAACATTCCTTATTGCATTTTTACATTTTCATGGAAATGTATTGTATTGTATTGTATTGTATTGCATTGCATTGCATCGCATCGCATCGCATCGCATCGCATCGCATCGCATCGCATCGCATCGCATCGCATCGCATCGCATCGCATCGCATCGCATCGCATCGCATCGCATCGCATCGCATCGCATCGCATCGCATCGCATCGCATCGCATCGCATCGCATCGCATCGCATCGCATCGCATCGCATCGCATCGCATCGCATCGCATCGCATCGCATCGCATCGCATCGCATCGCATCGCATCGCATCGCATCGCATCGCATCGCATCGCATCGCATCGCATCGCATCGCATCGCATCGCATCGCATCGCATCGCATCGCATCGCATCGCATCGCATCGCATCGCATCGCATCGCATCGCATCGCATCGCATCGCATCGCATCGCATCGCATCGCATCGCATCGCATCGCATCGCATCGCATCGCATCGCATCGCATCGCATCGCATCGCATCGCATCGCATCGCATCGCATCGCATCGCATCGCATCGCATCGCATCGCATCGCATCGCATCGCATCGCATCGCATCGCATCGCATCGCATCGCATCGCATCGCATCGCATCGCATCGCATCGCATCGCATCGCATCGCATCGCATCGCATCGCATCGCATCGCATCGCATCGCATCGCATCGCATCGCATCGCATCGCATCGCATCGCATCGCATCGCATCGCATCGCATCGCATCGCATCGCATCGCATCGCATCGCATCGCATCGCATCGCATCGCATCGCATCGCATCGCATCGCATCGCATCGCATCGCATCGCATCGCATCGCATCGCATCGCATCGCATCGCATCGCATCGCATCGCATCGCATCGCATCGCATCGCATCGCATCGCATCGCATCGCATCGCATCGCATCGCATCGCATCGCATCGCATCGCATCGCATCGCATCGCATCGCATCGCATCGCATCGCATCGCATCGCATCGCATCGCATCGCATCGCATCGCATCGCTTCGTTTCGTTTCGTTTCGTTTCGTTTCGTATCGTATCGTATCGTATCGTATCGTATCGTATCGTATCGTATCGTATCGTATCGTATCGTTTCGTTTCGTTTCGTATCGTATCGTATCGTATCGTATCGTATCGTATCGTATCGTATCGTATCGTATTGTATTGTATTGTATTGTACTGTATTGTATTGTATTGTATTGTTTTGTTTTGTTTTGTTTTGTTTTGTTTTGTTTTGTATGGTATTGTATTGTATTGTTTTGTTTTGTTTTGTTTTGTTTTGTTTTGTTTTGTTTTGTTTTGTTTTGTTTTGTTTTGTTTTGTTTTGTTTTGTTTTGTTTTGTTTTGTTTTGTTTTGTTTTGTTTTGTATTGTATTGTATTGTATTGTATTGTATTGTATTGTATTGTATTGTATTGTATTGTATTGTATTGTATTGTATTGTATTGTATTGTATTGTATTGTATTGTATTGTATTGTATTGTATTGTATTGTATTGTATTGTATTGTATTGTATTGTATTGTATTGTATTGTATTGTATTGTATTGTATTGTATTGTATTGTATTGTATTGTATTGTATTGTATTGTATTGTATTGTATTGTATTGTATTGTATTGTATTGTATTGTATTGTATTGTATTGTATTGTATTGTATTGTATTGTATTGTATTGTATTGTATTGTATTGTATTGTTTTGTTTTGTTTTGTTTTGTTTTGTTTTGTTTTGTTTTGTTTTGTTTTGTTTTGTTTTGTTTTGTTTTGTTTTGTTTTGTTTTGTTTTGTTTTGTTTTGTTTTGTTTTGTTTTGTTTTGTTATGTTATGTTATGTTATGTTATGTTATGTTATGTTATGTTATGTTATGTTATGTTATGTTATGTTATGTTATGTTATGTTATGTTATGTTATGTTATGTTATGTTATGTTATGTTATGTTATGTTATGTTATGTTATGTTATGTTATGTTATGTTATGTTATGTTATGTTATGTTATGTTATGTTATGTTATGTTATGTTATGTTATGTTATGTTCTGTTCTGTTCTGTTCTGTTCTGTTCTGTTCTGTTCTGTTCTGTTCTGTTCTGTTCTGTTCTGTTCTGTTCTGTTCTGTTCTGTTCTGTTCTGTTCTGTTCTGTTCTGTTCTGTTCTGTTCTGTTCTGTTCTGTTCTGTTCTGTTCTGTTCTGTTCTGTTCTGTTCTGTTCTGTTCTGTTCTGTTCTGTTCTGTTCTGTTCTGTTCTGTTCTGTTCTGTTCTGTTCTGTTCTGTTCTGTTCTGTTCTGTTCTGTTCTGTTCTGTTCTGTTCTGTTCTGTTCTGTTCTGTTCTGTTCTGTTCTGTTCTGTTCTGTTCTGTTCTGTTCTGTTCTGTTCTGTTCTGTTCTGTTCTGTTCTGTTCTGTTCTGTTCTGTTCTGTTCTGTTCTGTTCTGTTCTGTTCTGTTCTGTTCTGTTCTGTTCTGTTCTGTTCTGTTCTGTTCTGTTCTGTTCTGTTCTGTTCTGTTCTGTTCTGTTCTGTTCTGTTCTGTTCTGTTCTGTTCTGTTCTGTTCTGTTCTGTTCTGTTCTGTTCTGTTCTGTTCTGTTCTGTTCTGTTCTGTTCTGTTCTGTTCTGTTCTGTTCTGTTCTGTTCTGTTCTGTTCTGTTCTGTTCTGTTCTGTTCTGTTCTGTTCTGTTCTGTTCTGTTCTGTTCTGTTCTGTTCTGTTCTGTTCTGTTCTGTTCTGTTCTGTTCTGTTCTGTTCTGTTCTGTTCTGTTCTGTTCTGTTCTGTTCTGTTCTGTTCTGTTCTGTTCTGTTCTGTTCTGTTCTGTTCTGTTCTGTTCTGTTCTGTTCTGTTCTGTTCTGTTCTGTTCTGTTCTGTTCTGTTCTGTTCTGTTCTGTTCTGTTCTGTTCTGTTCTGTTCTGTTCTGTTCTGTTCTGTTCTGTTCTGTTCTGTTCTGTTCTGTTCTGTTCTGTTCTGTTCTGTTCTGTTCTGTTCTGTTCTGTTCTGTTCTGTTCTGTTCTGTTCTGTTCTGTTTGTTCTGTTCTGTTCTGTTCTGTTCTGTTCTGTTCTGTTCTGTTCTGTTCTGTTCTGTTCTGTTCTGTTCTGTTCTGTTCTGTTCTGTTCTGTTCTGTTCTGTTCTGTTCTGTTCTGTTCTGTTCTGTTCTGTTCTGTTCTGTTCTGTTCTGTTCTGTTCTGTTCTGTTCTGTTCTGTTCTGTTCTGTTCTGTTCTGTTCTGTTCTGTTCTGTTCTGTTCTGTTCTGTTCTGTTCTGTTCTGTTCTGTTCTGTTCTGTTCTGTTCTGTTCTGTTCTGTTCTGTTCTGTTCTGTTCTGTTCTGTTCTGTTCTGTTCTGTTCTGTTCTGTTCTGTTCTGTTCTGTTCTGTTCTGTTCTGTTCTGTTCTGTTCTGTTCTGTTCTGTTCTGTTCTGTTCTGTTCTGTTCTGTTCTGTTCTGTTCTGTTCTGTTCTGTTCTGTTCTGTTCTGTTCTGTTCTGTTCTGTTCTGTTCTGTTCTGTTCTGTTCTGTTCTGTTCTGTTCTGTTCTGTTCTGTTCTGTTCTGTTCTGTTCTGTTCTGTTCTGTTCTGTTCTGTTCTGTTCTGTTCTGTTCTGTTCTGTTCTGTTCTGTTCTGTTCTGTTCTGTTCTGTTCTGTTCTGTTCTGTTCTGTTCTGTTCTGTTCTGTTCTGTTCTGTTCTGTTCTGTTCTGTTCTGTTCTGTTCTGTTCTGTTCTGTTCTGTTCTGTTCTGTTCTGTTCTGTTCTGTTCTGTTCTGTTCTGTTCTGTTCTGTTCTGTTTTGTTCTGTTCTGTTTTGTTTTGTTTTGTTTTGTTTTGTTTTGTTTTGTTTTGTTTTGTTTTGTTTTGTTTTGTTTTGTTTTGTTTTGTTTTGTTTTGTTTTGTTTTGTTTTGTTTTGTTTTGTTTTGTTTTGTTTTGTTTTGTATTCATCACCTATAGGGTGTCTTGAGTTGCATCTTATAAAATTATTTTGACAATCACAGGTGGCCCATAAGTCGTGGGCGATACCTAAAATTTTTTTTGCCATTCCTTATTGGATATCTGCATTTTTCATTGAAATATGGTGCATGTTTTAAAAAAAATCGAGACGCAGCAAGTGCGTTTTGGTAGCAAATTTTCATTAAATGCCTCAAAACTCAATAACTTAATTTGCTATTAACCTAAGGCTCGTCGGCTAGGAAACGAGTTTTCTCAGAAACATAAGTTTATTTTCGGAAAATTGTTGTGCATTTTCACACAATAAGTTATTTTGATAAAATATGGTACATTGTTTCTACTATATAGGTTATACCGGTCAGAAAATTGATGCCTGCTTGCATTAAAGCGACATATTTGCTATTAAACCATTTTTATGAAAATTCACTTCCATAACGCACTTGCTGCGTCCGGGATTTTTTCTCTCGTACAGATAGCAGTATTGTACCACCTTAAAGCTAATAATTACTGAGTTAGCTGTAGCAGGCTAATAGAAAGTGACACCATGTACAGTAAAAATAATCTTTTAACATTCCAGTATTTTGTTAGATTATAATTGTTTACGGCAAATGTATTTCTGCATTAAATAATAATTATTAGACTCTTACCGTATGTATAGTACGTAATGCTTCTAATAAACTAAAGTACATTTGTTTTTACATAAATTTAACTTAAACTACCTAGCTGGAGATTTACGGAAGTGCTTACAGTTTTGCTTATCGCAATTTCTAATTAATGATACGTTTTTATCTGGATCATTTACAGTTACATAAATCCTTTCAGTAGATTTTACCCGAACATTTTTCCAGGAAAGCCGAGGCAGAATGAACAGGCAACAGTGCGATTTACGCGAGAGAATAACTAATGGTGGCATGTTGTTTCAATACAATTACGTGTCGATATGCTATTGAAAATCCACTTAGAGCCCCTTCCTCGTCCATATTCATCAGACTGTACGGGAAAAGACGACACTATCTCTTTTCGCTTCATTCTTTCCCCATCCTCCCGCCCGTCTTCTTCTTTTCTCTTGGCTAACTAGGAAATTAGAGGGGAACAGAGCTAGCCGAATGCACTGGAAAAGGTAAACGCGGGGGTGTATCTCCCAACTGAGAACGGTAAATTGCAGAGCTTCATTAACCTCCACTGTTTACGGTGGAAAAGATGAGGATGCTTCAATATAACAACGTATAATAGCGTTCTGGACCAAGCGACCGTGTATCCGTTTTTAAATCCCCGTTCTAGTGAAAAATTTATTAGTTAATGCGTGTGTGAATGGGTTATTTACATTTTTTATGGTGGTTTTTTCAGGTCGTAAACATGACAAACGACCAGGCTACTTCCATAAGCAAGCATACATCTGTCATTCAGTATTGAGCAAATTCGCACAATAGTTTTTGCTTGATTAACTGAATTGCGGTGATTTTCACGCGCACGCTATGAAAATAAACAGGGAGTTTTGTCACGCCGAAGTAAAAGCTGGAATAAAAACGGGCCAATTAGGTATATTTTAACGGAAAACATGATAAAACCAAATTATGATATGTTCATGACACCAAATAATCATAATAATAATAATAATAATAATAATAAAATAGTGCTGCAAAATTAATCATAAGTTCCACATAACTGTGATAATTAGTGAATTTCCTTTAAACAAAATTCACTAATAGGGAGATCCCGACTTTTGAAAAAATTTCTTCAAATGAGCGCGAACTAGACCCCCTAGAACCCATATCCATGGTCAGTTTCAATTTTTAATGTATATATATATATATATATATATATATATATATATATATATATATATATATATATATATATATATATATATATATATATATATATATATATATATATATGTTCACAAAGATTTCCGCGGTCTTTAATGTGAGACATGCTTGGTTCTCGGGTTAAACCGCGTCCAGAATTTATAAAAACTCGACGTTTCGGCTCCTGTTTTGGAGCCATTTTCGAAAGGTAAAGGAAATATGTAAGGACACTCTAAGGCCTCAATCTGCCTACTCCTTAGAGGGGTGTACAAAGGTGGGTAAAGGAGATATGTAAGGACACTCTAAGGCCTCAATCTGCCTACTCCTTAGAGTGGTGGAAAAAGGTGTGTAAAGGAAATATGTAAGGACACTCTAAGGCCTCAATCTGCCTACTCCTTAGAGTGGTGGACAAAAGTAGGTAAAGGAAATATGTAAGGACACTCTAAGGTCTCAATCTGCCTACTCCTTAGAGTGGTGGATAAATGTAGGTTGGGTTGTTGTAGCTCGATTACGGGGCCTCAATCTGCCTACTCCCCAAATCTCGCCGGAGATCGTCTGTGAGGTCTCAATGTATTCAACCCTAGGCCTCAGAGAGATATGGCAGTTCGTTGCAAGTCTTGTCTTATATATGTCGTTCCGTCTACCTGTTGCGTCATCAGTGAAAGTAGTGGGGTCACCGTCAATTAAGTGGGGGGCTTTGGTCACGGTATTTAGAGGAGGATTAAGAGGGTCACCGGCATTTGTTGAGGCAGATAATGATGCAATAAAATTGTCTGTGGAATTTATTTCCTTTTTGTGTGTTTACCAAGAAGATATATTGCGTTTCCAAGTAGTCGGAAGGCGAAGACCATCATCTCTCTTATTTAAACAATCGGGACGTTTTTCAATCTCGATTGCTTCGCGGATAATTCTAGTTTTGAAATTGTAAACCGGTGCTATTGTTTTGGAATTATCGACCAACAGCCCAAAAACTGTCAAATCTTATAAAAACTCCCAAGGATACGATTCCAAACGAATACCACGGAGTTTACGAAATTCCTTGTTCCGACTGTACCCGAACTTACGCAGGACAAACAAACAGACGCATCCACAATAGAATATACGAACACACCCTCGCAGTTAGAAAATCCGACCCCTCATCGGCGCTGGCCATGCATCATATTCATACAGGGCACAAAATATACTTCGATAATGCCAAAACAATAGCCCCGGTTTACAATTTCAAAACGAGAATTATCCGCGAAGCAATCGAGATTGAAAAACGTCCCGATTGTTTAAATAAGAGAGATGATGGACTTCGCCTTCCGACTACTTGGAAACCTATTATATCTTCTTTACAAACACACAAAAAGGAAATAAATTTCACAGACAATTTTATTGCATCATTATCTGGGTCAACAAATGCCGGTGACCCTCCTAATCCTCCTCTAAATACTGTGACCAAAGCCCCCCACTTAATTGACGGTGATCCCACTACTTTCACTGATGACGCAACAGGTAGACGGAACGACATATATAAGACAAGACTTGCAATGAACTGCCAGATCTGTCTGAGGCCTAGGGTTGAACACACTGAGACCTCACAGACGATCTCCGGCGAGATTTGGGGAGTAGGCAGATTGAGGCCCCGTAATCGAGCTACAACAACCCAACCTATCTTTATCCACCGCTCTAAGGAGTAGGCAGATTGAGGCCTTAGAGTGTCCTTACATATTTTCTTACCCACCTTTGTCCACCACTCTAAGGAATAGGCAGATTGAGGCCTTAGAGTATCCTTACATATTTCCTTTACCCACCTTTTTCCACCACTCTAAGGAGTAGGCAGATTGAGGCCTGAGAGTGTCCTTACATATCTCCTTTACCACCTTTTGTCCACCACTCTAAGGAGTAGGCAGATTGAGGTCTTAGAGTGTCCTTACATATTTCCTTTACCCACCTTTGTCCATCACTCTAAGGAGTAGGCAGATTGAGGCCTTAGAGTGTCCTTACATATTTCCTTTACCTCTTGAAAATGGCTCCAAAACAGGAGCCGAAACGTCGAGTTTCCATAAATTCTGGACGCGGTTTAACACCCGAGAACCAAGCATGTCTAATATATATATATATATATATATATATATATATATATATATATATATATATATATATATATATATATATATATATATATATATATATATACAAATATATAAATATATATATATATATATATATATATATATATATATATATATATATATATATATATATATATATATGTATGTATGTATGTATCACACCGATAACTCAAAAAATAATGGGCCGATTTTGATCAAATTTGGTACGTACCTTCCTTTTGCTATTGATGTATTTGTATTCAATCTGGTTTTCTTTTCTGATTAGTATTACCAGATTGAATACAAAATATACAGAAAACCTACACAAGCAGACATCACTATATCTAAACACTCTATACACCCACACACACACACACATAAAATGGCCGCATACAGATACTTTATAAACAGAATGCTAAACGTACCACTCCATAATGACGAACGAGAAAAAGAGTACATCATAATACAAATCGCACAAAGAAATGGATACAACACGAAAACAACAGTAAGTAAAACAAATCAAAAACAAACAAAACAACAAAACCGAAAACAAAACATCAGAAACAAACACAAAATACACAACATTCACTTATAGCCACCACATCAAAAAAATTACACAAACACTCAAACAATATGACTCAAAAATGAGCCTACAAAACCAATGACAAAATAATAAACAAAATAAATAAAAGACAAGAACACAACCCACATGATTTGTTGTTGTTGTTGTGTTCGACGAAGGGATGGCCTCGGAAATCAAGTTCAGCCGGCCACAGTACATTCCAAAGATATAATTCAATTCTCTACATATTATAGAAATGTATAGTGTAGACTCATATACACATATATTAAGAGACACTCATAAACGCAGAAACATGGTAAAAATAATAAGTGGGTAATAAAGTAATTGTAGTCTCTATACTAAAGTTTTAAACTTATTAGCTTATTGTTTTTGTAATTAAATTACTGGCGGGTGAAACGAATATGTGTGTTTTACATGTATAGATATATTGGAAACTATTAGTCAGTTTTTCTTCTTAAATTAATTGTGCTGTTTTTTTTTCTGCTAAATTAATTGTGCTATTATGTTTTTTTTTTTTCTTTTTTTTAAATTAAAAACACAAAAAACCAGATACTCCCCAATTACAACTAATGAAACATGTTAGAGACCACAAAAAATGGAAATGTGTGAACAACACTACATTCAACAAACACTAAGAAACAGTTAATGCCAGAACTAATTCAAGTACAAACATTTAAACAAAACTTAATAAAGGCCATACAAATAGACAAATTATCAAACCACAGTGATCAACACAGGAGACCAGTACACACGACACAGTCCGAAGGAACAACCAATCAGCGAACAGTAAACCGACCAGTAGAAGCCCAACGCACAGGCGCCACGTACAATCTCAGAATTAGACCACACAGGAGCGATCAGTCAGTAGCGTGCTGATGACGAACCGGGACGTTTCGAAACTGCAGTCGACGCAAACCAATAAAGAATCACAAAGAGTACAGCAAGCGAATAGAGTGTATATTTAAAAGTAATTACAGTGTAGTGAAACATTCCAATATATATATATATATATATATATATATATATATATATATATATATATATATATATATATATATATAAAGGGTGAACTATTTACCAAAATTTAGGTCTACATGTTTAAAGACAAAAAAGTAAGAGTCATTTCAAGAAAAAAATTGGGGTTTTCCTCAAAACGTAAAAAGTCGCAAGTTGAAACGTCAAAATTGGCTACTTTTAGGCAAAGAACCTGAAAGAAATACGGATTAGTTAAAGAGTGTGCTGCAAAACCTTAAGTTTCAGCTTCAACCATCATTGCCCTTCATGTTAATAAAATATTTCCAGAAAATTCATTTCAAATAGATACTTTCTCTGATACTTTGGCAGTAGTTTTACCTAAGTTTATGGTATAACAGTCTATAATTTTTAGCTAATTTTCATAGAAAACATTCGTTAATGAGGAGACCGCGGCTATTGATTTCTAAAAAGATTTCTTCAAATAAGCGCAAACTAGGCTCCCCAGAATCCACATCCGGTTTACTTTCTGTTTACATATATACAGGGTGACGCATTTCTACGCAAAAGCTCAATATAATTGTTATTATGCACGATAAGAGAAAAAAAATTATACGTTACTTATAGGGTGTCTTGAGCTGCATCTTATAAAATTATTTTGATAATCACAGGTGGCCCATAAGTCGTTGGTGATACCAACAATTTGTTTTGAACGTTCCTTGTTGCATTTTTCATCGAAATATGATGCATGTTCTTAAAAAAAATCAAGACGCCGTAAGTGCGTTTTGGTAGTGAAATTTCATTAAATGCTTCAAAAGTCAATAACTCAATTTGCTATTAATCTAAGGTTCTTCGGTTAGGAAACGAATTTTCTCGGAAACATTTAAAGTTTATTTTCGGATTTTTTTTTTACATTTTAAAGAACGTTATTTTGATAAAATATCGTACATTGTTTCTACTATATAGGTTATACCCGTGACGAAATTGTTGCCTGCTTGTATTAAAGAGACATATTTGCTATATTTTTTTTTAATGAAAATTCACTTCCATAACGCACTTGCTGCTTCCAGACTTTTTTAATGTATTCAGAAATACATTCTCGTGGAATGAATTTAAAGTCATTGACTGGAACGCAAAGTATTCATATTTCTCTACCCATAAACTTCTGAAACGTTCTATTACTCGAGTTTTATTGAAAAAATTTCAATTTTTACCAAATCACCCCTCACTGATTCTCTACCCCCTGAAGCAATCTTACCCAAAAACAATTCGAAGCGTTTCTCTCTCGGCCGATAACTGTATACCAAATTTGAAAGATAACTCAATTCGTTCGAAAGTTCTTGCACCTACTAACAGACAGGTGTACAGACCGACAGACCGACAGACCGACAGACCGACCAATCAGTAGACTCACAGCAAAATATTTTCGTTCCAGAATCAAGTTTTCTATGCGTTTCGAGACTTTCTACGCCGTTTCAGCAAAAAAAAAATTGGAAATTTCTGTCACCGATAGTCCACCCCCACACATTCACCCATAATTAATTTCAGCATATAATACCAGATGTTTGATGAAACTAAAAGTTTGCTAATAAGTAAACTGAAAACCT
This sequence comes from Tillus elongatus, assembly GCA_964006375.1. Lineage (NCBI taxonomy): Eukaryota > Metazoa > Arthropoda > Insecta > Coleoptera > Cleridae > Tillus > Tillus elongatus. Next base: position 163,864,801 of record OZ023264.1, read on the forward strand.
CATATTACTTGAGTTTTAACGAAAAAATGTCAATTTTCGACAAGTCATGCCCCATTTAACTCCTACACCTAAAGTTATTTTACCCTAAAACAATCCGAACCGTTCGTGTATCGGCTGCTAACTGTGTACCAAATTTGGAGACGATATATCAATTCGTTCTAAAGTTATCGTAGCTACAAACAGATAGACACACAGCCACAAGAAAAATTTCTTGCAAAAGGCCTCTAAGAAAGTTACAGGACCAGGAGTGAATAGGGGTGCTTGGCGGGGAAGAAGATAAAAAGAAATGTGAGCGGAAAGTTCGAAAAAAAGCGGCTTAGTTGGACCTCAATAAGCTACCTTTTACCCATTTTGTAGTTATACTTCCTTAAAATCTTGTTTGCTTCACCGAGAGCCGTTATTCAGCGCAGGTCCCGCATTTTTCTTGGGGGTTGTGCCGAAGAAATTTTACTTGTTTATATTGTTCTTGTTTATGCATTAAGGGTGTTTGTAGTCATGTAGAAGGCGGAGGAGAACCCTCGTAACGAAGCCGCAAACCAGGATTCCATTTGTTTAAAATATTTTTCCAAGAATGCATTTGAGGTGGCCTTGCTTGTCAGTCTCACATATAGAGCTACAATATTTTATTCCCAAAAAGTATGGATACAGCAAATAAGCGATAAAGAGGGTATGGATGCAGCAAGTACTTTGTGGTAGATAATTTTCGTAAAAAGATTTAAAATCCCATATCTCAATTTCTCATTAAGCTATAATCCTTAATCTTGGACAATAACCTATGTAAAATACCTTTTTGGTTGTTGTGTTGACAAAAATTAGTTTGATTGAGTTGAATAAAATAAAACCATCCAAGAAATTAAAAAGTCTGGACGCAGCAATTGCGTTATGATAGTGATTTTTCATAAAAAATGTTTTAAATAGCAAATATGTGCTTTTTTTAAGGAAATAGACATCAAATTTGGTTACCAGTATAACATATATAGTAGAAATAATGTACCATATTTCATCAAAATAACTTTATTTTTTAAAAATGTACAAAAATCTTTCGAAAATAAACTTAAAAAACTGATTTCCTGGCCAAAGAACCTTATAGGTTACAAGCAAATTGAGCTATTCAAATTTGAGGCATTCAATAAAACTTCGCTACCATAACGCACTTGCTGAGTCCCGAATTTATTTTCTTACAAACATGCATTATAATTTCGTGGTCGAAATTCCATACATATAAAGTCAACTCAGAACTGACACTGATAGGGGGAATCCGTCTGTCTAATTAAAACAAATAATTGTTTAATCTATTTCAACTGAGCATATTTTCCTGAATAACGAACATATCTAAGCTACTTGCAAAGGAAAGGTATTTACCAAATGTGATCAAAATCAGCCCATTATTTTTTGAGTTATCGGTGTGATAGTTACTCTGATACTTACGAAAATATAGCGTTTTCAAAAAGTCTTCCCCGATTCACCACCGTAAAAACTTGAGCATAAAGGCTGATTAACAAACTCGACTTTGGTTTCCGACCAAATAAGATTCATGCCAAGTTTGGCTCTGATATATATATATATATATATATATATATATATATATATATATATATATATATATATATATATATATATATATATATATATAGGTTGCGCTACGTGTCTTAGGCATAGACGTACTTAAACTTGGTACACAGTTTATTCTGTTCCAAGAACACATCCAGTTATGAATTGATTAAAGAAATCAAAGGAGCAGCCAGAAAAAGAGATGAAGATATATATATATATATATATATATATATATATATATATATATATATATATATATATATATATATATATATATATATATATTATACAATGAGATTCCAGCACACTGCACACAAAGTACTTTTAAAAATTTCGTAGGTTCTTTTAAAAAGTGGTACGAGACAAACAAGGATCAATTACGCAAAAAACTCTCACAAGCTTAACAAACACTATTTTATAGTTAAACTATTTAATGTTTATTTTTGTGTTGGTATATATATTTTTTCTCTTCTTTACATTCATTCCCTTCAACTCGTCTTATATATTATATAATTTTTAAAACTAACATTTTTCTTTATTTTTTATATAGATATAGTTTTTTCTCTTATAAACGTGCCTTAAATAATATCGAACTTCCATTACCGCGACATAAATAAATAATGTGTACACACAAACCCGCACGGGTTTACAGTACACGCATTAAAAACATTTTGTAGGATATTAAATTTAAATTTAAATTGGAATAAGGCCTAAATTAGATTTTAACAATAGATTAGAATTATTTTTAGTTTAGTTTTATGTAATGTAATCGACTTTTGAATTATTCTGTATTTGTTGAAATGAACAATAAACATATTATATATATATATATATATATATATATATATATATATATATATATATATATATATATATATATATATATATAAACATATAAAAAGTGAAACCGGCCCCAGTAATGTGTTCTCGGGGGCCTAGTTAGTGCTCATTTGAAGGAATTTTTTCAAAATTCAAAAGTCGAGATCTTCTCATTACTGATTTTTTTTAAAAGAAAATTCACAAAAAGTGTGTAATCCCAAACAACTGACGGATGAGAAGTTGGAACAGTTTTTGAATTGTGGTGTGATTGGTATTGAAGTCGACTTGGAGAGTGAGAACAGCGATTGTGCGCCGAAAATAATGCAAAATGAAGACGACATTGTTACGATACGAGACAATAGTGCTTCTGCTTCCGAAACTAGGGACATATCCAATGCAAGTTTGGAAGGAAGTCATTTATATTACCAGACTAAGGCTAATGTAAAATGGAATTAGTTACAATTTTCATCAACTCGTCGCAGAAATGGAAACATAAGAAAATTCTTGTAACATAGAAATCTAAATTTTGGTGTATAGTTTACTTTTTATATCGTAAACCCACCTACCAAATTTGGTTATCATAGCTTTTTTATTTTTTGAGATAAACATATTTTTCAAATGAAAACTCAAAATTTTCCCGCAAAACCTCGTCCGATTTTCCTGACTAACATATAAAAATTGAAACTGACCCCAGATATGGGTTCTAGGGTTCCTAGTTCGCGCTCATTTGCAAAAAATTTTTTAAAATTCAAAAGTCGGGATCTCCCCATTAGTGAATTTTTTCTACGAAAATTTACTAAAAGGAATAATACCTGTCATATTGGCAGGTACACTCCGCTTGTAAATAATTAATTGTTTTCTGGGAAACTTTTGTAACCCCAATGAAATTTGTAACACAATTTTTTAAAGCGACTTGCAGTATTTACATATATGTACCAAATACTAATTTTCTAGCTTCATAGAAAATGGAAATTTCTCCAAGTAATTGCTTATTGGGACCTCTGAAACCAAGCTCCAAGATTTATTTAAATTTAAAGAATTTGTTTTAATAATATACCTTGTGAATAGTGTACAATTATTATGAAAATTTACTACTATAATGCACTTACTGCGTCCCGAACTTTTAGTGAATTTTCTTAAAAAAAAGTCACTAATGAGGAGATTCCGACTTTTGAATTTTGAAAAAATTTCTTCAAATGAGCACTAATTAGGCCCCCCAGAACACATATCCGGGGTCAGTTTCAATTTTTATATGTTTATATATATATATATATATATATATATATATATATATATATATATATATATATATATATATATCACACCGATAACTCAAAAAATAATGGCCCGATTTTGATTAAATTTGGTGAATAAATTGCTTTTGCAAATGGCTTGCATACGTTTGTTAGCCAGGAAAATCTGCCAAGGTTTTCCCGGAAAGTTTTGTGTTTTCTTTAGAAAAAAAAATTATATCTCCGGAATTAACAAAGTGAGGGCAACCAAATTTGGTACGCGGGTTTATATTCTTATAGGTAAGTTACCTACCAAAATTTAGCTATGTACATCAAAATATAAAAAAGGTTTAGGCAGTGATCGATTTAAATTTCTTTAAAATCATGGCTCTTGGAGATTATCCTATTGAATATGATCCGAAAATTCATGGTCCTTATGATCCGGCTCGTTACTATGGAAAACCTGATACTCCCTTCAGCCAAGTGGAACTTGGAGAACTAGGAGCTTGGTTCTCTAGACGTAACAAGAATCCAAGGGCCATTGCTGGTGCTTGCAGCAGAGCTTGGTGGAGATGGCAGCACAAGTACGTTCATCCAAAACGCGCTGGGATTGCTCCATTTTTCCATGTTGTTTTCGGCTGCATGGCATTCTTCTATGTCATTAACTACCAGAAGCTGTCTCGCCATAGAAACTACAAATACCACTAACGAGGGGGCCTCCTGGATATCAGAACAATATTCCAATATTGGCAACATTTATTCAATATCTATCATCTATCTTTTCATTACTCGAGTTTCTTCTATATGTTACTTTTCTTTCTTGTTTACCGTCCCTCTTATATGTTTTGGCACTGCCCGTTGATTTTGTCCATCTATTTGCCTCTGGCCATGGTTTTCAAAATTAAACTGCCTCCCTTCTCACAGTTTGGCCATTTAATTTAAAACGCTTGCTCTCCATTTGTTTTTGATTGTTCGTTTACTGTACAATCCTTCCCCACGCTTGGCTGATTACTAATCTTATCTACCTCGGTTTTGGCCTATACTCTTCTTTTAAGCTTGACATTGGCTTTAAATTTTGAATTCTGACATGTTATTTTTTACTATATAGGTTATACTGGTAACCAAAATTGATGCCTGCTTTCTTAAAAAGGAAACACACATTTGCAATAAAAACATTTTTATAAAAATTCACTACTATAACGCACTTGCTGCGTCCAGAGTTTTTTTATAATTGGTAGGTTAATATTTAATTAACAATAGTCCTTTGGTAATTAGAAAATGCTGTTAGCCAGTCAGGCCAAGAAGGTATTGATCATCGATGGCTTTATTTGATCTAGGACATAAATAATACATGCAAATTACAGCACCTCATTTGGCTAAAATGCACGGTAAGCTACGCTGTAAAAACGTAAGAGGGATCGATATTGCATATAGGACGCTTTGATAAATTATCAGGTAAAGATTCAAAGCGCATCAAGTTCAGTACATCAAAAAGTCGCTTGTTCTTCAATACATTGTGCAACAGTAGTTTTATATTGTAGATGGGTCATGTGTTAGCGAGATGCAAGTCATCCTTTGTGACGTACATTAACTAGATTGCGAAACCGTTTAGCTAAACTGTCAGACACCTTCTATAATAACTCACGCTATGTAAAGTGAGCCGAGTTGACACCGACGTTATTATACGTACGATCAGATAAAAGTTCTCTGGAACTAGACGACAAATATGAACTGGTATCATGCAGTGTTTATTTTTTCTTCTTTTTAAATTGATGTTGATATCCTTTGGGAGCATAACACAATACTGCTTGTCTTTGAGGCGTCCCTGTTCTGGTAACAGAAATTTACTTTGTTTGACGTCTGTACAATTTTATTGCCAAAAGTAATTTTGCAAATTGATTGTGACATATAAAAAATAATACTGTTGTAAAATGTAATAACTTTGTAAGGTTTCTATTTATATACTCAGCGAAAATAAATACAATCAACATCATCGTCATCTCAGTTCAAAGGTGATGTCGCTCTGTCGATCAGCTCTTCTCATTTCAATGTAGCTTTAACAAAAGTAAGTGAGATGTAAGATACGAAACACGTGCCGCCATCTCGTTGCGAAACCAAGTAGTATGTTGTCACGGCAGCTTCAAATAACACAGAATGTAAAAAAACAGAGAATGTATAAGGGAAGGGCACCAGTAGTTGACAGTTTAAGGAATAAATTCATAAATTTTGTGCTGTCAATTAATTATTTAAAGCACTACAATAAGCTGTATTATTATTAACAATATATAATGTATACAGACTTGGAGAATACTTCTCTAGCTTCACTGTTGGTTTTTAGTGGTGAAGGACGTAGCCAGCGCGTGAGCTAACTGGAGCAAGTGGCCCTTCGAATTCTGGAAGTTCTAGGATGTTCTTCAATGCTTCTGTGACTATAGTTTCGCTGCTTGACAGCATTTTCAGACAGATTAAAATTGAATTAGTACGAAATCATGACAACTACAAATAAATATCTGTTGCTAGGTTATGATATGATGTTTTGATCAAAAAATTTTATCAAATAGAAAATAAAATGAAACACAGATGACAGATGAGGTTTTCAAAATGTCTATGTGATGTATGTCAATATTTAACATAAAAACTAGAACTAGCCTATAATAACTATGATAACAGTTACAACAATAAAATAACTAAACAATAACAGTATAAAAGTAGTCTCTATACAACGAAAATATCGACATACATCAACTCATTATTTTATTACAACTTTTTTGAAATAATAGTTAAATTTATTTTCTTTGGCATATTTAATTAGAAAGAAGAATATCCAAGAAAGGGGAATTCATTAAATCAGTTTGCTCGTTTAAAACAAGGTAGTTATTGTCGTGTGTGTGCCTTTTGACTTCTAAAGCTTCAAAAAAGTCTAGTTTACGTTTGTCATCATAAAAATGTAGTGGTTCTATGCGGTTATTTATTGTAGGTCTATGTTCGGTATCAATAATATGTTTTGCAAATGTAGATTTGTCAGCGTGGTTATTTCTAAATGCAGAAATATGTTCTTTGTATCGGGTGTTAAAATTTCTAGAAGTTTGACCTATGTAGATTGCGTTACAATGTGTACAAGCTAATTTATAAACTCCAGCTTTTGTCAGGAAACAAGATTTTTCTTTCGCGTTAAATAACAAATCACGCGTCGTGTTGTAAGATTTAAAAGCTACCTTTGTATTTGTACAAGTGTTTAAAATTTTTGAAATGTTTTCTGAAATGGTTCCAAAATAAGTTATCGAAACGTATCTGTTGTCTTCTTTGTCTCTAATATTTGGATAAATTAAATTAATCGCTAATTTGTATTCTTTTCTCTCTATCATTTTATCTATTATTTTAACAGAGTAGCCATTATTAAATGCTGTTTGCTTAATTATTGAAATTTCTTTTTCAAAATTGTTTTGTGACATAGGTATTGAAAATGCACGATGTATCATAGAATGATAGGCTGACAGCTTTTGTGAAAAAGGGTGACATGAATCGTATGGTATGGTTGTGTCAGTGTAAGTTGGTTTCCTATATATTGAAAAGTTAAATGAATTATTTTCTAATTTTCTAATTGTTAAGTCTAAAAAGTTTATACAACTGTTAGCTTCTTCTTCTAGAGTAAACTTAATATTTGTGTGAAAGCTATTAATAAAATTTAAAAATTCATTTAATTCTGTATGACTACCTTGAAAACATGCTAAAATATCATCTACGTATCTGTACCAAAAGACAATATTATGTGAAAGTTCTGATGTTAAAATTTGGTTTTCTAAGTTTTCCATAAATATGTTGGCTAATAAAGGTGACAACGGACTACCCATAGGCAGACCTTCATTTTGCATATAAATTTTATCATTAAATTTAAAATAGTTTTGTTTTATACATTCATTAAAAAGATTCATCATTTCTTGTCTTTTTATGACATTTACGTTCTTTTCTATTAAAACGTTTTCTAATAGAGGTAAACATTCTTTAGGGGGTATCTTAGAATACATGCTACAAACATCAAACGAAACTAATTTACTATTTGTGGGAATAATTAAGTTATTTAATTTTTGTGTAAGTTCATAAGAATTCTTAACTGAATATTTTGGAAAGTAATTGTATTCTTTAATAAGTGAAACCAGTTTGCTCGCTATCTTATGATTAGGTGTATTAACATAGCTAACTACTGGTCTCACTGGTTTATTTGGCTTATGAATTTTCAGGTGGCCATATAATTTTGGTGGTTGCGGGCTTTTATATAAAAGATATTTCTTTTCTTGTTGACTAAACAGAGACACATTTTTAAGTTCATTTTTTAGTTTTGTCTGAAATGCGTTTGTTGGGTCTCTCCTAATTTCTGTTAAATTTTCCGTAGTAATAAAATCATTAATTTTAATGTTATATGCGTCCCTACTTATAGCTACAGTTGTATTTCCTTTATCAGCTTTAGTAAAAACTAAATCATTGTCTAATATTTTATGCTGAACAGATTTTAAAATTTGAGTTTCGTTAATTTGACGTTTGTCATATTTTGAAGTTAAATGTCTTAAAAATTCACATATTTTTAATTTTTCATATTGCCTTATAGATCTGGAAGCAATTTCGGATTCAGAAGCTAATATCTCTTTAATTTTGTTTGTAAATTTAAATTTTGGGCAGTATTTATATCCTTTATTTAGAAAAGAAATTTCTTCAGTTGTAAAAATTGTATCGCTTAGGTTTTCAAACCTTTTGTAAAACTTATGTGTTTGTGGGGGAGATCTTTCTCGATTATGTAAATGTTGTGTGCTTTCTAGGTTTCTAATTTTGTTTGTCTGTGTTAAGCGTTTTTTAAATTTCAATTCACTAACTAAAATATGTATTTGGTCATCTAATATATCAAATTCTACTGGATGTAATTTATAAGCAAGTTCTGAATGGATTACCTTGATATAAAGAAGCAAACTATCACGAATTGAAAACCATTTCTTGGATTCTTCTTTCAGCCAGATGAAACTGGCTTTTCTAATAGCAATTTTTGATTGATTTGATGTTATAGTAGTTGTTATGATTACGTACTTCGGGATGACCTTCTTTCTTATGCACTCTTGGTTAAACCATGCATTCTGGGAAGCGTTCATCTGCTTGATTTTCAATTTTCTATACAAATGGGCAAGCTCTTCGATAGAAGACCTCTTCAATTCATTGATTGTTGTTGCCCTTACTTGGTGAAACTTGTCCATACTGCATACAGACTTGGAGAATACTTCTCTAGCTTCACTGTTGGTTTTTAGTGGTGAAGGACGTAGCCAGCGCGTGAGCTAACTGGAGCAAGTGGCCCTTCGAATTCTGGAAGTTCTAGGATGTTCTTCAATGCTTCTGTGACTATAGTTTCGCTGCTTGACAGCATTTTCAGACAGATTAAAATTGAATTAGTACGAAATCATGACAACTACAAATAAATATCTGTTGCTAGGTTATGATATGATGTTTTGATCAAAAAATTTTATCAAATAGAAAATAAAATGAAACACAAATAGTAAATTAGTTTCGTTTGATGTTTGTAGCATGTATTCTAAGATACCCCCTAAAGAATGTTTACCTCTATTAGAAAACGTTTTAATAGAAAAGAACGTAAATGTCATAAAAAGACAAGAAATGATGAATCTTTTTAATGAATGTATAAAACAAAACTATTTTAAATTTAATGATAAAATTTATATGCAAAATGAAGGTCTGCCTATGGGTAGTCCGTTGTCACCTTTATTAGCCAACATATTTATGGAAAACTTAGAAAACCAAATTTTAACATCAGAACTTTCACATAATATTGTCTTTTGGTACAGATACGTAGATGATATTTTAGCATGTTTTCAAGGTAGTCATACAGAATTAAATGAATTTTTAAATTTTATTAATAGCTTTCACACAAATATTAAGTTTACTCTAGAAGAAGAAGCTAACAGTTGTATAAACTTTTTAGACTTAACAATTAGAAAATTAGAAAATAATTCATTTAACTTTTCAATATATAGGAAACCAACTTACACTGACACAACCATACCATACGATTCATGTCACCCTTTTTCACAAAAGCTGTCAGCCTATCATTCTATGATACATCGTGCATTTTCAATACCTATGTCACAAAACAATTTTGAAAAAGAAATTTCAATAATTAAGCAAACAGCATTTAATAATGGCTACTCTGTTAAAATAATAGATAAAATGATAGAGAGAAAAGAATACAAATTAGCGATTAATTTAATTTATCCAAATATTAGAGACAAAGAAGACAACAGATACGTTTCGATAACTTATTTTGGAACCATTTCAGAAAACATTTCAAAAATTTTAAACACTTGTACAAATACAAAGGTAGCTTTTAAATCTTACAACACGACGCGTGATTTGTTATTTAACGCGAAAGAAAAATCTTGTTTCCTGACAAAAGCTGGAGTTTATAAATTAGCTTGTACACATTGTAACGCAATCTACATAGGTCAAACTTCTAGAAATTTTAACACCCGATACAAAGAACATATTTCTGCATTTAGAAATAACCACGCTGACAAATCTACATTTGCAAAACATATTATTGATACCGAACATAGACCTACAATAAATAACCGCATAGAACCACTACATTTTTATGATGACAAACGTAAACTAGACTTTTTTGAAGCTTTAGAAGTCAAAAGGCACACACACGACAATAACTACCTTGTTTTAAACGAGCAAACTGATTTAATGAATTCCCCTTTCTTGGATATTCTTCTTTCTAATTAAATATGCCAAAGAAAATAAATTTAACTATTATTTCAAAAAAGTTGTAATAAAATAATGAGTTGATGTATGTCGATATTTTCGTTGTATAGAGACTACTTTTATACTGTTATTGTTTAGTTATTTTATTGTTGTAACTGTTATCATAGTTATTATAGGCTAGTTCTAGTTTTTATGTTAAATATTGACATACATCACATAGACATTTTGAAAACCTCATCTGTCATCTGTGTTTCATTTTATTTTCTATTTGATAAAATTTTTTGATCAAAACATCATATCATAACCTAGCAACAGATATTTATTTGTAGTTGTCATGATTTCGTACTAATTCAATTTTAATCTGTCTGAAAATGCTGTCAAGCAGCGAAACTATAGTCACAGAAGCATTGAAGAACATCCTAGAACTTCCAGAATTCGAAGGGCCACTTGCTCCAGTTAGCTCACGCGCTGGCTACGTCCTTCACCACTAAAAACCAACAGTGAAGCTAGAGAAGTATTCTCCAAGTCTGTATGCAGTATGGACAAGTTTCACCAAGTAAGGGCAACAACAATCAATGAATATATAATGTGTTTAGATGAAGTGTGTACCACCAAATCAAAACTACATCACTAGACAAACATACAAAAAAAAATTAAAATCATTCGGTCAAATGAGTGAGTAATTGACATCAAAGAAAATTCAAAATATCTAGTAGTTGACACAGTAATCTTTGAGTACTTGACAAGCCATTATATTGTGCACATATACATAATCGAGCGCTATTAGAATCAACCATCAGTATTAAGGGGACTTTGAAATTCATATTTCAATGGTTCACCTGAATCATATAGTTGTGGCACTGGCAGGACTTTGATTGTGAAGCAGATATAACACTAACATCTTGGTCATTCACTTGAAATTTCTTTTTGTTATTTGAGACTGCCCTCAGAGCAACCACTTCAAATTCTCCATCTTCAAAAACTGATTGAATGATGCACATATATATGAAACACTTTTTCTTTCCAGGAAAATTAACCAAGATAAAATCATTGTCTTTATAAATTTGATCTTCCTCCTTTTCTTCTGCCCACAAAAACTCTTGGTCTGGCAGGCTTATGTCATCTAAACTGTCACCTAATTCTTTCCATTCTTCTTCATTGTCGCTGCTACTTGATTCACTGATTATCTTTTTTTTTACTTTTTGGGCTTTCTTTCTTTCTCTTTCCTCAGCTTTCTCCTTTTCGAAACTCGCTTGTAATTCAGCCTTTAATTTTTGTGCATTTGCTCGTTCCAATTTATCCCTTTCCTTCATTTTATTTGCTTATATTTTTTTCATAATATAACTGCCACTGTTTCGAACTAACTACACTCTGTATTTTCTCTCTTCTCGGTCTTTTGGCTTGTTTTTTTTTGATAATTCAGGCCAGAATAAAGCACGCTTGAAAGACGAAGCCACTATTTCACCGTCTTACGTTATAATTGTTCTGGTTTCAACAGCCTGTAAATTTGTAATTTCTCGATTAGTATTAACACTGTCAACTTCGTCAGAGTGCACTTTTTCAACTTCTTCACTAGGTGTTATTTGTTGGTCCATCACTACCTTTTTTGTTGGTGTCACATGCTGAATTACGCAAATATTGTCAATAGCTTGTTCTTCATCGGTGTTTATATTAGTTGTAGGGTGATCTAAGAAACCTTCAGTTTCGTTTTCAATTAGAAAGGCATTTCCATTTTGATTTTTATTTTCATATATTTGATTATATTCATTCACTTCGTCCTTAGAGTCGTTGTTAATTTTCTGCCACAACAAGAATGGAGACAAATCCTGAATGTCTCCTCCCCATTCATCCAAAGTGTTTCGGAATTCGCTTAGCTTATCGTTTTCTATATACCTCTCCAAAACAATAAGACACTCCTTGGTGTCAACAAGTGAATCGTTGCGCTTTGCAAAGTTTTCGTTTGTGAAATAAGAGATATTTGAAAAATCAACGGCTTGTGGATTCCACGGAACAAGTCCACATTTTCGAAATCCATCCAATCCAAATATCAGGCGTTATGTACTCTTTCAAAGTTTCTTGTATTAAAGGTGAAAAATGTATTTTTTTAATAATGGAAGATTTAAATGATCAATCTTCCACTGGTGTCCTTTTCTTTTCCAACATTCCATTGGTTGGATAAGGTGAGTTGAATTCGGAAACAGTGCCACGAGTATAATTCCATGTTCGTCACAAAATTTACTGGTGTCAAGCGTCAGATGTGGTGCATGACCGTCAATAAAAACGATGACAGGTAGTGGAATTTTTTGCTTGATAATACATGGATGAAAAACATTCGTAATGAATTAGTGGGCCTCTTATCCGCCCACTTTATGACTTTCTTATGCCCCAGTGAATTTGGAACACTACTAGCGAGATCGTGAGGAATCCTTTCGTATTTGAAAACTACTAACGGAGGTGCTAGATCGCCATTTGCATTGCCGGTTATCAAAGCCGTGAGACATTCCTTCTGGTTGGAATTAATTTGTTGGTAAATGATTTTCTCACCCTTTAGAGCGAGTATTTTGTTTCCTTTGCGGTCCAGAAAGAAGGCACTTTCATCCAAATTAAACACTCTAGTTGGGTCTTTAGGAATTTCTAAATACTGGTTTTCTATCAAGTATTCCTAGACCTCTTGAAACCACTTTAAAAAGATTTTCCTTTCTCACTGCTGCTCTGCTGCTAGTCAAATTTTGAGCAACTCTGATGCGTATATTGGGATTACGTTTCAAGAAGGCATTAAACCACGTTCATCCTGGGCGGTCGTTTTTGAATGGATTATTACGTTGAAGCTCTTTAATTAGATATTGTACACTGTCTATCATTTCTGTTCTTGTCACAGGAAATCCTGCTTTAAACACTTTACAACCCATTCGGCTAGAACAGATTCTTCATCTTTACTGAGAATTGTCTTTGGACCAATTCGACGATGTCTGGGAGTTTTTCCTTTCGCTTTATAGATTAAGGTAATGCGCGGTACAGAGTACTGTTTCGCTGCAGTAGAACAAAGAGTGCCTGCTAACACATCTCGAATGGCGTTTTCTATTTTCTCCTTGGTGTAATTAAGCATTCTTCCTTTTACAGGAGGCATATTGATTCCTGTAAAAAAATTATATTTTACACTGTTAACAAAGTACCGGGTGTTTATACACAGGTATAATCTCGCGTTATCTTTGGATTTTACCAGGTACTTAACAAACAAGAACTGAGCGAGATCTACACCTCTCCGGGTGTCAAGTACTAGATACTTATAAATTTTATAAACACCCAGTACTTCACACTGTAATGAATAGTTGACATGGATGTCAACTACTAGAAAGAGTTCTCTAAAAACAAATTACCTTAATTTTATAGATATTATTTTTCGTGATAAAGAAAAGGTAGACATATATCACGATGTTTATTCAAATTTTAGTTTACCCCAGTAAATGACAGTGATGTCAAGCACTGAAAAAATTAAAAAAATATGGTTTAGTAAATGACACCCCACGTGATCTCTTTCACTTAAGCTATGACTGCTAGTGTTTTAACAGTATATATATTAACAAACAAAAAATATTATTATAACAATCTACTTAGCTTCTTAACAAATGTTGTTAGAAATCACCAAATTGTACACAATTTACTGACAGCTTTTATAACAATCACCCGCCACAACTCAACTAAAGGCGTGACCTGTTCGTAGTTCCTCTGTTGGGTTCTAGATGGACCACCAGCAATGTGTGAAGGACGATGTAGCCGCGAAATTCACTTTCTGTCTTATTTTAGGGAATACACTGTTGTAGGTGTCAAGTACTAGTGACATGTCAACTACTGGTACCTTTACCTTACAACCAACTAACAATTTAGTAAATTGTCAGCCCTGTCCCATTTCTACCCTAATATAGGGACAAAGTATACAGGCTCTCCCACGTAAGGCGTGCATTAGAAGTTTTCGAACTAGTACTGGGATTTGGAATCTGAAAATTTGCAACTGCATGTATCAACATCTGCTCATTATAACTAAAATATTTTTGGTGACTGTATCACTTCCGGTTGTACCGGAAGTTGCCAACAACTTTCTTAATTTTAATGGAATACTCTATATATTATTACATATTCAGAATGACCATACAATTCAGAGCAACATGATATGCCACTTGCCTATGCTGGTGTCAGCCGTTCTCAAGATATTCGATTTTATATTGTTTTTCCGTCATAAAGTTGCAAATCTTTGATATGGCAATTCTCAGGCATAAAGTATGTCATGGTTCTGAAACTTTGCACAACCGTAGTCCTAGTGGTCAGAATTATTCTACTCATTGTGAGAAAAATTACAAAAATAATACAGGGTGTTGTTTAACGAAGATCAAATATCGATGATTTCAAACACGAAAAAGTATTTTTTTCCAAATGGAACACTCTGTATATTTTCGATCTGTATCAGCATTCCCTATACCTATCTCGGATGATTCCCGAGTTATAATGGGAAATATGTGAATTTTGTATTATCCGAGATAATACTGTTTTCTTTTCTTTGTATTGATAATAATAATAATTATTATTATTATTATTATTTGTATAATCACAATAGTAATAATAAGAATGATAATAATAATAATAACTCGTAACTATACAACGGTATCGGGGAATGTTAATAGATACCACTAGTAAGCTTTGGGTATAGGGCAAAAAGAACCCAGAATTTTTCATGTAGGTATTCCATTCATATGCTGGACGAGAAGAATGAAAACCTGTATTAGGTTTTATTATATTAATGTCGCTCTTTAGATTAATTGAATAACTCTGAAGAAGTATCTTTTCCATTTCATTTTTCCATTTCTGTGTGTTCGAATACGTTTTCACTTCTTACCCTTTAAAAAGCAGACATTCCGATTCGACTTGCACTGTTTTACAAATTATAAATCCTCTACTCAATCCAGCATAGTGAGGCATGTTTATGAATCGCCCTGAAACTTAATTACTTAAAATGAAAACAAGTTATAGAGCCATCTATCAGTACGAGAATATATCAGTGAGTTTTAATACAAAACAATAACCAACGAAACAGTGATAGAATTAATTTAAAAAATGCGTATGAGTTTCAATACAAAATATGCTCTATATTACCACCATTGACTTCAAGACACTTCAATAATCTTCTTTGCAATCCAGAATTAGAGGCCCTTCGGATCATTTCTGGAGCGAGATCATTAAAAGCTTGTCGCACTTTAGCCCCCAGTTCTTCTCAGGGGGTTATTTGGCTGGAATAAACTTCATTTTTAATGTAACCTCATAAGAAGAAGTCAGGTGGAGTCAGATCTTGTGATCTGGCAGGCCAATGCCATGGACCGCCGGGTCCTATCCAACGATCCTCAAACATTCTTGTCAACTCCTGGTGTAGAGCTGCCGTAGAATGTGCTGGAGCGCCATCTAACTGGCACCAGAATTCTGCATCAGGCAAACCAGTCAAGATACCAGCAACCACTTCACGAAGTATTCTACGATAACTTTCTGAGGTCAACATTTCCTCGTAGATATGGAAAAAAGCTCTTCCATTTCCAATAACAGCGAAAACATTGAAACTGAATTCATACTGGAAATGCGCTTCACGCATAAAGTGAGGATTTTCATCTGCCCAGAAATGACATCGCTTCCGATTGATGATACCTTTTCTTGTAAATTTTGATTCATCCGTCCATAAAATCCTATCTAAGATATCTGGGTCTTCCTGGATCCGTACCTTCAACCATTCACAAAATACAACCCTTCTAATGTGGTCACCCTCCCGTAATCCATGCACTGTCCTTTGGGCATATGCATGCCATCCATACTTAGAAAGAATTCTTTGAATTGATGTTCGAGTTAGTCTTAAATCTTCTACTGCCTGCCTGATGGAGGCATGTGGATAGGCCGTGAAATAACCCAACACATTGATTTCATTTGTTTCATTGCCGGTAATGTTACTGGAACGATTTCGATTTAAATTACCATTCCAGTTATTCCGAAAATTTGACTCGATTCTGGAAAACTTTGTCCTATTCATAGGTGACAAATATGGAAATCTCTCATTAAACAAGCGGCACGTTCTACTCACAATTCTCCTGCATTCTTCGTGAATGTAAAATAAATTTAGAATGATGTCAGCAGAATACTCTTCAACAATATTTTCCATTGTGTAGCTCACAATACCTTTAAAGAAATAGATCACTCTATTGCGATGACAACTAACGAGACTAATAATACATCTCTTTGACATAAGTTTTCATATTATGTCCAAAGCCTGCTCTCCGACTAGGTAGATTCCCAATTTTGTAGTATATTCCTGTTTTATTCATATTCCTTCTTATAACTCAGAAATAATTCAAGATAGGTATAGGGAATGCTGATACAGATCGAAGAAGAATATCATTCTGAAGAATATGCGATAAAAATATACAGGGTGTTCTATTTGGAAAAAAATACTTTTTCGTGTTTGAAATCATCGATATTTGATCTTTGTTAAACAACACCCTGTATTCTTTTTGTAATTTTTCTCACCATGAGAAGAATTATGACCACTAGGACCATAGTTGTGCAAAGTTTCAGAACCATCACATACTTGATGCCTGAGAATTGCCATTTCAAAAATTGGCAACTTTATGACGGAAAAACAATAGAAAATCGATTATCTTGAGAAAGGCTGACATTTTCCTCAGAATTGCATGCTCATTCCGAATGTGCAATAATATATAGGGTATTCCATTAAAATTAAAAAAGTTGTTGGCAACTTCCGGTACAACCGGAAGTGATACAGTGACCAAAATATTTTAGTTATAATGAGCAGATGGTGATACATGCAGTTGCAAATTTTCAGATTCCAAATCCCAGTACTAGTTCGAAAACTTCTAATGCACGCCTTACATGGGACAGCCTGTATAAGGCTAGATGCTGTCTCACCACAATTAGAACCGTGTTTATATGTTTATTTTAGCTGCACTTAGTATGCCCTACTGACGAGCTCTAATTAGAGCGAAACAGGTCTACGGTTCGAATTGGGGTGAGAATGCATCTAGCCCTACATACTTTGTCCCTATATTGGGGTAGAAATGGGCCAGGGCTGACAATTTACTAAATTGTTAGTTAGTTGTATACAGTCTCTATCTTTTAACATTCTGTGTTATTTGGATCTGCCATGACAACATACTACTTGGTTCCGCAACCAGATGGCGGCACGTGTTTCGTGTCTTACATCTCACTTAGTTTCGGAAGGCTGGCTACAATAGCCATATTACTTTATATGTGCGTTTTCGCTGCAATTAGTGTGCCGTACTGACGAGCTCTAATTAGAGCGAAACCGGTCTACATATCTAATTGTGGTGCGAATGCACCTAACCTTACGTAACTTTAACTATTTACCATTTAGTCTACGTTTCCCAGAACTTTGCCTCTTGGTGGCAAGGCGCGTGTTTTTGAGTACCTAATTAAAACACCCTAGTTCTAGATATCGCTTAAAAAAATAATGAAAATTCGCTAAATAAGAGTAAATTAAATGCGAGTTAAATAGTTATATTAGGTTTATTAAAATTCGCTTCAAAAATCTGAACGCTGAAGTAAATGACAATCCGTCAACATATTTATCTTATAAGTTGTTACAAGTTAAACAGATCGATGCAGGAAAAGTTTTAAATCAAAAACAACGTGTAAATATCTAAAAACAGTCGGATTACCTCACTTGCCTGTGCGCAGAGCGCGAAATACTGGTCACTTGATCCCGTAACCAATGCGAGAGAGGTGGTTTCGGTCTAAACGTCACTGAATTGAGGTTCATAGATGCCACCTGCAAAGCGCTGGTTAAGCCAGCAACATGTCGAATGATGTTCACTTCACCCTATGCACTGTGTCATCTTAAAAATGTGTCAACTGCATTAACTGCTGTGCATTAGAGCCCCCGCTTATTCGAGGGTAAGCCGATAACGAAGCAAATTATTATCGCGCAAAGCACTAAACAGAGATTAATAAATTAATAGGGGTTTGGGAATTGTCTTGGGGAATTACTATGGCATTGGTAAAAGATTCCGAAAAAACGATGATTCGACGGCAAAATATCTGGATAGGGGTTCAATGCAGTCCTTAATTAATTGCTGTAACGAGTGAAAATTATGGATTGGGACCCACTAAGTTATCGGAGCTATTTACACAGGTCTTAACATAAGGTTTGTTATTAGCATTAGTGATGGGTCGTTATTTAACTGTCACCTATTTTTAAACGGTTACCGAGCCGTAACGGTAACCACCAGTTATGTATTTATAAAAATAACAGCTTAAAAAGTAACGCTTTTTACACTAAACTAGAATTCGGAGTCGTGTCTGTTTCAGTTCTACTGCAACTAGGTTCGATGAATAAACATCGGTTTTCATCGGCAACTGTTATTTAACAATTTAACGGGATGAATAGCCTTGAGATTGGGAATGCTAAATATGTATGGTTATACAGTATAGAGCGGACTGTACTTCATAACATTATTATTTATACTAGTGTGCTCGCTCTTGCTCACAGCTTTAGGGACGTACGATCTTCGGTACAATAAAACGGTTTCATTTTAATTTTAACTTTAACCGGTTGTTGATGGGGATACGGCATACGGACACTACTACACAGAGTTATTCTGTTAAACTGAGAAGCTGTTATTTTTGAAACAGTTGAGTTTCCCACTAGCATGTAAAGCCAAATATTTAATAATAAAAAATGTTGGGTAAAAAGATGAATTTCTGTAAAAACGTGTTATTACTTTCACTATAGACAACGCAAAATATGGTTATTTCACGTGAAATTAAAGTACTTATTTATTTAAATTTATATACATTACCTAAGAAAACAGTTACCACGTCATTTTCGTTTGTCTGATAATAGTTATCAAATTGATAAAAAAATATAATATATATATATATATATATATATATATATATATATATATATATATATATATATATATATATATATATATATATATATATATATATATATATACAGTGTTTTTCCAAATTGATGCGAAAAATTTTACAAGGTGATTCTTTGGAGAAAAATAAGGGGTGTCTTATTATTAAGTTTTTCTTGAAACCCCTTGTCCTCCAAGTTACAGCCTTTTGAAATTTTTGAAACTAATTTTAAAACAACGAATATTAAAATAAGTAAAAAAACAATTAATACTATATATCTTCCAATTTTTTTTTAAACTCAAACTCAATTATTTATACTGTTGGCTGTTGTTTGCACAGTTTTTAAAAGTGGACTGATAAAGATGACCAGTGAACCGAAAATGTAACTAGAGATAGAGATCTTTCTAAGAAAGCATAAAAGCATAATGTAATAACAAACCATATGTACAGAATAAAGGCAAATTTCTTTACGGAAATTTTATCAGCTGCGGTATGTTATGCAGTTCTTAGAATCACTCCCTGTGTAGCAATAAAAGTTCTAACGTCTAACGCCCCAAGACGTGATAAATAATGATATTTATTGATTCTTGCTGTGGCATTGACATTAACGTAAAGACCCCTCATAAAATAAATTTGTTAGAAATGACTAGTTTATAATTCCTAAAACATCTAAGTAAATACTAATATAAGACTCCTTTTTGATTTCTAAAAGTTTCACTTCAGAGTGGCAAAAGATTTATGACACGCTTATTATAATTTCTTAACCTTTGTTTCCTTTTCATATCGACAAAATTTGAGATTTATACACTACGTGAAATAACGGGGTAAAAATACAATGCATTTATACTAGTGTGCTTGCTCTCGCTCACAGCTTTGGGAATGTAGAATACTATCGATCGACTATCCAGTTTAAAATAACTGAAGCCGTTATTTTCAACGGTTATTATTAAATAACGTTAACGGCTTCAACTGTTAACAGAAAATAACCGTTTTTCCCATCACTAATTAGCATTGCCGTCTTTGGAAAATTATATCTTCGGATTGAAGAATAACTTTCAAGTATTTTGAGTTCAAACATATCAGACTGTTTAATTATGTTGTTATGTGAGTATAAACTTGTCTTAATAATTAAATAAACTTTTCAGTCACAATTTTTTTTGAGGAAAATGTCTGTATTTTTTATGTAGTTTATTGGTAATATTTAAAACAAAACAAAACAAAACAAGAACAGAACCTTCGTTATGTCTAAATTATTTACTGTAAATTAAAAACAGACGTTCTCTTTTATGTTGAGCTATAAGAATCATTTTACTTGTTTTAAAATCCATACGCTACAAGTAGGTATAGATGATATGTTCTGAGACCTCCACCCAACTCCATCCGGAACTGCGCCGGCGGAGTGGCATCACTAGGAGGGGGGGGGGCACTAGGGAGCAAACCTGAGATGGCGCCAGCCAAGAAGGCGTCCAATATGGCCGACCGTAAGTAAAAAACCCGGGGAATTTAAAGTTTTAAACGACAGGTGGTACCACCTGTCAAAGTAAGAGCGCCCACCATTTTGATTTTTAGTGGAATGACGTACGTAAAGATGGTGGTGTGCGCATGCAGAAACCAACTTTGTTATTAATTGGTGTAGAGGTATAGTGTTTGGTATCATCTTACTCGTCTCGAGTAGAATGCAGTGCGGAGGTCCGCTCCGTGTTGTGCGGGGACTGTGCTCCCGTGGCCAGAATCCAAATCGGAAATCCAGATCGGGAGTCTAGATCTAAATCCAATCTAGATCAAGAATAAGAATAAGATTTAGAATATGGCGACTATCGCAAAGCAACTTTTTATCAAGTGTTGTAGAGGTATGATGCGTGGTGTCATGTTAATAATCTCGGTGAGTAGAATTCAAAAATAGTTAACATGCATGTGCAAACTAAACTTTCGTATTTTTTGGTCTAGGCGGCTGAAGTTTGGCAACATGTTACCCATCTTGATGAAGTAAACAACACCGGATGTTTGCGGTTTTGCAAGTATGAGCACGCTCGGAATAGAAAATTCAATTCAATTCAATTCAATTTATTGAATCCAACGATACACGACGCGTACTAGGACCTCTAAAATCGATCTTCAAGGTCTGTGTAAGTTTAAAGTATTAACTTTACTAATATGCCGTATAATAATAGTGTACAATTCTTATGAAAATTCGCTACTATAATGCCCTCCCGAAATTTTATTGTTTGTCTTATGTCGGTCTATTTGCGCAGCTATGGCTAATCACCAACGCCTTAGCAGTTTCTCCTCACTATTCTGGAAATTTAGCCGAATGCCTTCTTTTCTGTAAGAAGGGAAGGGATCCTTAACCTGCCTAACATTGAATGGTACACATGACGGACGACTTTATGTTCCCCTTCGAAGGGCGAAACGTGCAAACATTCAAGTTGCTTAAATAAAATTCTACAACCTCATTGAATGTTAGTTGATAGGATGTACTGAAACACAATTTGATGTTTCTACCTGGAACTAAACCCGGAATCTTGTGTTTAGAGGTACAAGTTCTTACTCCTGTACCACCGAGCCTTTAGCTCTAATTTCTAGTGAATCTACTGTTCTATGAGGAACATCAATCTATATAAGTGAGACAATATTTTCTAATAATACAAACGATAAATGGGGCTCCTGTCACAACAAAGAAACAGTTTAACTAAATGCACTTTCGTTGTAAAGTAATTCTTTATAACCTAGTGATAAATGCCCTTGGTTCAACAAAAACAAGTATGCTTCGTAGCCACCTCTGACAGGCGTTCGATTTCTCAAGCGCAATCCGGCAGTAGTATTGGAATTGCTAAAACGTTCTGTAATACGATACTTCCCTTATAGATTATTCATTGATGGAAATATATTGTATACTTCTAACAATTTGTTTACACTTGAGGATGCTGCTAGAGCTCCAACTCTTATTTCCTTTCGTCCCATTTATGCGATATACTTTCGCGAGCTTGTCGCACATGTAATCTGCATGATTTAAATAAAACGAGACGTTCAGACTGAAACTTCTAAACAAAGTGCTTCAGTGTTCACGTATTCGAGAAATACTGAGTTAGTGTCTTTTGAAACCTTGTATATATACGTCCTTTAAAGTCCTGGGTATTATGATAAACGAGAATAAAAGGAGACATCATAAACTTGACAAAGCAACGCATTATTTGAGATTCGTCTGAAATGTAAAGTATGTAACTCAACTTGAATAAGTAAGACTTGTTGAAAATAAAGACTGCCAATTTAACAATATAATAAAATTTAGCTGTTGCAGGCAACTCACCTTACCAAAAATTCTTTAAATTAGATAGATAGATACATTTATTTGTCATGAGCTAACACATGTTTTAGATAGACACGTTTGAGCCTCGGTGGTTCAGTGGTAAGAACGTGAGCCTCTGAACCTAAGGGTACTGGGTTCTATCCCAGGGTATTCCTTTCACTTTTTCAGTACATACTCTACAATTAACATCAACCGAGGTTGTGGCATTATATTTCAGCAAGTTGAATGTCTGCACGTTCCGCCATTCGGAGGCGGCATAAAGCCGTCGGTCCCGTTTCCATGCGATGTTGGTCACGTTAAAGATTCGTACCCTCCTTACAGAAAGGCATGGGTTCCGCAACATTTTCGGGATAGTGAGGTGAAACTGCTCCATGGCGTCGGTAATTGGCCATAGTCGCGGAAATAGGCCGACGTTAAAGAAATAAAAACAACACAACAAGATAGACACGTCAGTAAAATATAAAAGGTTCGTGACGCAGCAAGTGCGTTATAGTAGTGAATTTTCATAAGAATTGTACACTATTAGTAAGATATATTATTAAAACTAATTCTTTAAATTTAAATGGACCTTGGAGATCGGTTTTAGAGTCCCAGTTAGAGATTATTTGAAAAAAAATATATATTTCAGATGGAGCTAAAAAATTAAAATTTGGTCTTAGATATAGTATGTAAGTACGGCAAGTAACTTTAAAAAAATTGTGTTACAAATTTCATTAAAGCTACAAAAGTTTTTCAGAGGAAAAATAATGATTTACAAAGGGAATGTACCTGTCAAATTATAAATACGGCAGGTATTTTCCTTATTAATTGCTTGGATGGTTTCTTTTAGTCAACCCATCCAGTTTTGCAAACAATAAACAACAAAAAAGGTTTAAAAAAAATTGTAGTTATCCGTGAAGCTCATTATGTTATTTTTCTTTAGTTTAGTACCCTCGGTGCGTTTACATAGGTGTTACTATGGTTCAAGATTGAAGATTCTAGCTTAATGGGAAATTTATTGAGCTATCGGCCTTTAAATATTTTTACGAGAATGTTCTACCATAACATACTTGCTGCACCCAGACCCTTTTCAACACTTATTTACGGTTACTGTATCCATACTTTCAAAAAATGATAAAATATTGCAGCTTACTATGTAAGACTGAAAAACAAGGCAACCTCAAAATTTTTTTTGGAAAAATATTTAAAAAAATGATGTGAGATAACAATTTAAACATAAATTGAAAATTTGTTTATTTTGCGTGCTGTAAAGAGGATTTTAAGGAGGTGTAGCTGCAAAATGGGATAAAGGCAGCTTAAAGAAGTCCAACTAACCTGTTTCTTTCGCACTTTCCGTTCACATTTTCTTTTTATATTCTTCTCCGCCCAGCACCCCTATTCACTCTTGGTCCCGTACCTTTCTTGTGGGCTGTTTGCAAACAAATCTTCTTGTGGCTTGGGCATCTAGAAAGAGTTCTAAGCATAATTCTGGAATGATTTTTCTAAACACCCTCCATGTGCTAACCTGCAAATTTACCGAAAATTTAATTTTTATTTACAAACGGAATGCATCCATGAAATTATAGGTCGCAGGTAAGTATTTTCCCATATTAATTTCTTGAATGATCGGTTTTAATCAACTCAAACAAAATAACAAAAAAGGTTTTTTAAAACATATTTGTGAAGCTCATTGTGTTTTTTTTTTAATTTAGTATCCACGCTGCTTTTATATAGGTTTTACTATGTATCATAACTGATGATTCTAGTTTACGTAATGGGGAATTGAGTTATCACCATTTGAAACATTTTAATGAAAATTCGCTACTATAACGCACTTAAACTCTTTATATCATAAGATCCTAATAAGGTATGTTGTGAGAATACGTAATAAAATATGCGTCGAATCCGAGTATTGAAATATTCGTATTAAACCGAATATCTATGGCAGTGTGATACGTAATACCGAGTAGTATATACTAAATAGAGTGTACATGTACGATACAAAATCTTTATGATACGTTATACGGAATCGTATAGAGTAAACAAAGTGTATGTGTACGATACAAAACTCTATGAGCTGAATGATGTATAATAAAACAAAATTATATTTAGCACGTGTACGTTATTATTATTACTTATTACTATAGGGCATCTACCATTCCATCCCATACCACGCTAAATATAAATATAATATACCCTTCTTAATGTGAAAACGTAATCGGATGATCATTCGTAATATTATTTTATATGAATCCGTAGCATCCGAATATTTACAACGCTAGTATTGACAATTAGCACCAGTGGAGTTGATTTCCAGGTTATGAGATGCGCGGAGCCCGAACGTACACGATTCTCTGTGACAAATAGCTACGTGTGGTCAGATTAAACTAGGATAGAGAGAGAGAGAGAGAGAGAGAGAGAGAGAGAGAGAGAGAGAGATGGCTTTTAATTTTAAATACCGTGAACGTGAAGAATGGAAGCTTAATATTTATACATAATGAAACGTCGTTCTAGATTGTTTTTAAACAAATTGAATCACTGTAATTAACTTTTTTATTTATTAGTATAAATTCGCATGCTAATATTTAGCGCTTCGGACGCAAACTTTGTTTCGGTATTAGCAAAGAAATGGTCCAAGGCTGACAATTCACAAAATTGTTAGTTGCACAACTCTATCTATAAAATTTTGTGTAAACTAGAGTCATCGTGACAACATACTACCTGGTCCTGCATCGAGATTGCGTCCCTGTCGTATCTCTCATATTTTCTAGCCTTTTTCAATAGCTTTTGTTTACATTTTTATCTACGATTTATTTTAATAGCATAGCGGTACAGATAACGTCATCTGTCTTTGTCAAACATTGTAGATATTGGATTACAGAATCTGAAGTGATGTCGAAGATTATTTTATTATTAATTTCGATTAACTTTATTTTCCTTTGACCAAACGACTTGAACAACCACGCCTGTCTATGTTCTTTTAAGTTGTAAATTTTTGTTTCAATCACGTACAAAATTTGAGAGAGGTTGCGTTTTAAAAAATATTTTCAATTTGTTTATTAAGAAAAATTGGCCGTTAAGAGTTTATGAACGAACTCATCCAAGCCATTAGCAAAATAAGGGTAATTCCCAAATTTGGTCCAAATCAGTGAAGTATTTTTTGAGTTATTGGTTGGATATATATATATATATATATATATATATATATATATATATATATATATATATATAAACATTTTAACTGACCATGGAAATGTGTTCCAGAAGCCCTAATTCGTGCTTATTTTTACAAATTTTCCGAAAGTTTCACCATCTATACCTCTCTATTAATGAAATTTCTTAATGAAAATTCACCAAAAACATAATAATCAATAAGTAAAATTATAATTTTAAAAGAATCACACACATCCAAATAGTTACATACTATAACACTGTTAAATCACAAATAAGACACACAAAACATAAGAGATATGACAACAACTATGATGACTAAGGCACGGAAAAAATGCAGACAAAAAAGACAAAAGTATGCGCATTTAAATGCGTTAAAGAGCATCGGTGGCTCAGTGGTAAGAACGTGTGCCTCTGAACTGAAGGGTACTGGGTTCGATCCCAGGGTACTCCTTTCACTTTTTCAGTACATACTGTACAATTAACATCAACCATGGTTCTCGCATTGTATTTGAGCAAATTGAATGTATGTACGTTCCAGCCTTTGGAGGGGGCGTAAAGCCATCAGTCTCATGTCCATGTGATGTTGGGAACGTTAAAGACCCCTAGCATCCTTACAGAAAGGCAGGGGTTCGGCAAAATTTCCAGGATAGTAAGGTGAAACTGCTCGCTGGCGTCGGTGATCGGTCATAGTCGCGGAATAAACCGACGTTAAAAGAAAGACAAAAAACATGTGTGAAATTGACAAAAAATGCAGATTTAAGAAAAAATGCAAAAAATTATGCATAATATTAAGTTTGCTAAATCACTGATTGTGAATACTATTGTGTTTTTTAGCGAATTTTCTTTTAAAAATTCGCTAATGAGGAGATCTGTGTTTATATATATATATATATATATATATATATATATATATATATATATATATATATATATATATATATATATATATATATATATATATATATATATATGTTATATATATATATATATATATATATATATATATATATATATATATATATATATATATATATATATATATATATATCCGACCGATAACTCAAAAAATAATGGACCGATCTTGATCAAATTTAGTGAGTACCTTCCTTTTGCAAGTGGCTTGGATAAGTTCGTTAGCCAGGAAAATAGGACCAGGTTTTCCCGGAATATTTTGTGTTTTCATCCTAAAAAAATTCATATCTCCGTAAAAAACAAAGTAAGGGTACGCGTGTGTGTATTATAAAGTGAACTCTGTACCAAAATTTAGGTCCCTAGCTTTAAACAGAGAGAAGTTGTGGGCAGTAAAAGAAACAGGTATTGGAGTTTCCTCAAAACGTCAAAATTGGCAATGTTTACGCAAATAATGTGGAACAAATACCGATTGTGAAAAGAAAATGTTGCAAGAAGAGTGTTCTGCAAGCCCTTAAGTTTCAGATTTAACCGTCATTGCCCTTCATTTTACTAAAAGATTTACAAAATATTCATTTCAAATAGACCCTTTCTCTGATGCTTTAGCTGTCATTTTAGTTAAGTTGATACTTTTTTTGATATTTATTTGTAGGTTTAGTTAAGTTTATGATTTAACCGTCTATAATTTTTTTAACTAATTTTCGTAGAACAAATTTGTTGATGCATTTTCTTATTTTTTATCGAATTATGATGCGTTTATAAGAAAAAAATCCGGACGCAGTAAGTGCGTTTTGGTAGTGAATTTTCGGTAAATTTGCAGATTAGCTCCCGAACGCTTTTCAAAAAACTGTTTTCAGAAACCTGCCTAGCACCCACCCTGGATCCACAAACCCCAAGAAAAATTTCTTGTCCACACCCCCCAAGGAAGTTACGGGACCAGGAGTGAATAGGGGTGCTGAGCGTGGTAGGTAGTAAAAAGGAAATATGAGCAGAAAATGTGAATAAACGGGCTTGAAAGTTGTCTTTTTCACATCTTGAAGCCATATCCCCCTTAAGCCCTGCCTACCGCGCACAGCACCTCTATTGCCCCAGGTGCCGTAACTTTTTTGGCGGGTATGAAAAGGAAATTTTTCTTGTGGTTTATTCAACGAGATTGATTGTTGGCACGCGAGGGGGGAAGGAAAATCCCCACGACGAAGCAGCCCCCTCAACCCTACCGCAAGTCAAAGCGGGGGGGTCTGCTTCGTCGTAGGCATTTTCCTTCCCCCCTCGTGTGCATACAACCACCCTAGTTGCATAAACCACAAGAAAAACTTCTTGTTCATACCCCCCAAGAAAGTTACGTGACCTGGGGGCGAATAGGGGTGCTATGCGATGTAGACAGGGTAGGCGGGGTTTAATGGGGATATGGCTTCAAATAGACAGCTTTTGAGCACTTTTATTAGCTTTTTATGCTCAGATTTCCTTTTTACTACCTACCCCGCCCAACACCCCTATTCACTCCCAGCCCCATAACTTGCTTGGGGGTGTGTGAACATGAAATTTTTCTTGTGGTTTGTGCATCCAGGTGGGGGTCCTAGTAATGTTTCTGAAAAATTTTTTTTGAAAAGCGTTCGGGAGCTTATCTGCTAATTTACCAAATTTTGATTAAATCCTTCAAATTTCAATAACTCAATTTGCTATTAACGCAAGCTTTGTTGGTTAGGAAACCAACATTTAAGTTTATTTTCGCAAAATTTTTGTGTTTTCAAAACATAAGTAATTTTGATAAAATATAGTACATAGTTTCTACTACATAGGCTATGCCGATAATCAGATTGATGCCAGCTCGCATTTGCTATTGAAAACATTTTTATGGAAATTCACTTCCATAACACATTTGCTGCATCCAGACTTGTGAAAAATGTTTATATATTTTCAAAGAATAAATTTATTTCAATGAAATATGGTACATTGTTTCTACTATATAGGCAACCAAGTTTGATGCCTGCTTTCACCAAAGAAAGATATTTGCTATCAGAAATATTTTAAAGAAAATTCGCTACCATAACGCACTTGCTGCGCCCAGAGATTTTTTTTATTTTTTCGTTAAATTTTTTTTATAAAAATGAAACTTAAAATTTAGTAAAATTAATTTGACAACAATCAAACACAATTTATTATAAAATACAAGTTGTTTATTCATAAGTATCATAATTCATAAGATTATATATAATTAATTGTTGAAAATGAAATAAAATAATTTTTGTTCTAAAATTAACATGTTTCGGGAGATGTGATAGGAAATATGCAGAGTAGTTAATATACTGAATTTATTTCCTTTGGCGGCTCCACAGTTTATTTTTAGTAGTGTATAAAAACCAAACAAAAATCTCTAGACGCAGCAAGTGCGTTATGGTAGCGAATTTTCTTTAAAATATTTTTAATAGCAAATGCCTTTCTTTGATGAAAGCAGGCATAAAACTTGGTTGCCTATATAGTTGAAACAATGTACCATATTTCATAGACATAAATGTATTGTTTGAAAATATATAAACATTTTTCAAAAATCTAGATGCAGCAAATGTGTTATGGAAGTGAATTTCCATAAACATGTTTTTAATAGCAAATGCGAGCAGGCATCAATCTGATTACCGGTATAGCCTATGTAGTAGAAACAATGTACTATATTTTATTAAAATTACTTATAGTTTGAAAATATAGAAAAATTTTTCGAAAATAAACTTAAATGTTGGTTTTTCAACCAACAAAGCTTACGTTAATAACAAATTGAGTTATTGAATAATGAAGGATTTAATGAAAATTCGGTAAATTTTCAGATTTGCTCCCGACCGCTTTTCAACACATTGTTTTCAGAAACATTACTAGGATCCCACCTGGATGCACAAACCACAAGAAAAATGTCTTGTTCACACCCCACAAGGAAGTTACGGGACTGGGAGTGAATAGGGGTGCTGTGCGGGGTAGGCAGGGTTTAAGGGGGATATGGCTTCAAGATGTGAAAAAGACAGCTTTCAAGCCCGCTTTGTTTGAATTTTCTGCTCATATTTCCTTTTTACTACCTACCCCGCCTAGCACCCCTACTCACTCCTGGTCCCGTAACTTCCTTGGGCGGTATGAACAAAAAATTTTTCTTGGGGTTTGTGGATCCAGGGGGGGCCTAGGCAGGTTTCTGAAAACAGTTTTTTGAAAAGTGTTCGGGAGCTAACCTGCAAATTTACCGAAAATTCGCTACCAAAACGCACTTACTGCGTCCAGATTTTTTCTTACAAACGCATCATATTTAGATAAAAAATGCAAAAATGCATTAACGAATTTGTTCTACGAAATTTAGCTAAAAAAAATTATAGACCGTTAAACCATAAACTTCACTAAACCTGCAAATAAATATCCAAAAAAGCATCAACTTAACTAAACTGACAGCCAAAAGCATCAGAGAAAGGGTTTATTTGAAATTAATTTGCTATAAATATTTTAGTTAAATGAAGGGCAATGACGGTTGAATCTGAAACTTAAGGGTTTGCAACATTTTCTTTTCAAAATTTGTATTTATTTCACGTTCTTTGCCTAAACATTGTCAATTTTGACGTTTAAAATTACGGGTTTGACGTTTTGAGGAAAACTCCAAAATTTGTTTCGTTAACTGCCCATAACTTCTTTTTGCCTTTAAAGCTAGAGACCTAAATTTTGGTTCAGAGTTCACTCTTTATAATACAAACACGCACACAACATTTGGTTGCCCTTTCTTTGTTATTTCCGAAGATATGAATTTTTCTAGAAAGGAAACACAAAATTTTCCTGGAAAACATGCTCCGATTTTCCTGTCTAACAAACTTGTCTAAGCCACTTGCAAAAGGAAGGTACACACCAAATTTGATCAAGATCGGTCCATTATTTTTTGAGTTATCGGTCGGATATATATATATATATATATATATATATATATATATATATATATATATATATATATATATATATATATATATATATATATATATATATATAAACACAGATCTTCTCATTAGCGAATTAAAAAAAAAATCGCTAAAAGCTACGCAAATAGTTGCCATCACATCAAGCAATATATATGTTCTCATCTTATAAAAAAAGTGCGCCAGACGCAAACCACCAGCAGATCCGTGTAAATGTATCTTGTTAAAGCGACTAAATTAACAGCTTCGGTATCATTACACCCATGGTTATTATATTGCCCCATTAATTGTCAGCAAGGCCTGCAAAATGGCGACCACGCCATAGTCGCTGATATGAAGTGAATGTAATAAGATAGCATCATTAGTCATGCATGGGGGTAGTTTTTGCACATGACAAGCAGTAAGCTTGTTTATCTAATGATGATACGTGATTGATGTTTCCCTTTGGCTTTTGTGGGAACGTCAGCGATAATAACAATGTCGATAGACGTATCATGTAACCTGGTAGCAAGTTAGCTGCACGTACTGTTGCTGTTTAGATACCAGCTCATCATGTCTGCAATACAGGTATGTACAAAGGGCGACTCTCCGCTAAATAACTCTCCAAGAGGCTAACGTCATAAAGTTTATATTATCCAACCAGTGTTGAAATTGTAGAAGGTAAAATGATGATACATGGGTCGTAGACACATTCAGTGGTATCAGGTCTCGGGTAAATAATTTTGTTTGTACGTGGAACTGTTATAGTATGAAAGCATTTTCCAACACAAAGTCAAACCCTTTAGACGGCACAACAATAGTAATTTTATAAAGCGCTAAAGTTTGTAAGTTTCTACACTGCAAACTTATAGGTACATTAAAAGCTAAGAAAATTAATATCGATATTTTTAAGGTTGCGCTCATACATATTAATGAAATAGCTAATAGAAAATGAAGCATCTGTATTTCAAGGAAGCTGATTGTCCTGTCCCGAAATTAATATAAAAGTCTGGATGCAGAAAGTGCGTTATGGAAGTGAATTTTCTTAAAATGTTTTTAATAGAAAATATGTCTCTTTAATAATCGATATGTTAGAAGATAAATATTGCTTATGCTATAGCCATTTAGAAATAGTCATACTCTGTAAGAGCTTACACATAAAGGTACGTCTATCGCTTTAACCCTCCCTATTGCTGTAAGTATTGATATCCATGCAGCAAATTATAAATATATTTGAAGGAGAATCGCTTTTTATAACAATGTATAGATATAACAATGGTACAAATTTACTGCAGAGTTTTGTGGCCAATGGACATAATGTCCGAAGCCAATTCCTTCCACACACACACACACACACACATGTCTCTTTAATGCAAGCAGGAATCAATTTGGTCACCGGTATAACCTATAGAGTAGGAACAATGTACCATATTTTGCCAACATAACTTGTTTGAAAATGTAAAAAAAAATTCCGAAAATAAATTTGAAACATTTCCGAGAAAACTCGTTTCCTAGCTGACGAACCTTAGGTTAATAGCAAATTCCGTTATTAAATTTTGAAGCGTTTAATGAAAATTCGCTACTAAAACGCACTTACTGCGTCTCGATTTTTTTTCACAAACGCATCATATTTCGGTGAAAAATGCAAAAATGCAATAAGGAATGTTCAAAAAAGTCTATCGGTATCACCAACGAGTTATGGGCCAGCCTGTGGTTGTCAAAATAATTCTAAAAGATGCAGCTCAAAACACCCTATAGGTAACGTATAAAATATTTTCTCGTATCTTGCATAATAACAGTTATATTGAGCTTTACCGTAGAAATGCGTCACACTGTATATATGTAAACAGAAAGTAAACCCGGATATGGATTCTAGTGTGCCTAGTTTGCGCTCATTTAAAGAAATCTTTTCAAAAGCCGCGGTCTCCTCATTAACGAATTTTTTCTATGAAAATTCGCTAAAAATTGTAGACCGTTAAACCATAAATTTAACTAAAGCTACTTCCAAAGCATCAGAGAAAGTGTCTATTTGAAATGAATTTTCTGGAAATATTCTATTAAAATGAAGGGCAATGATGGTTTAAGCTGAAACTTAAGGGTTTGCAGAAGACTCTTTACATAATCCCTATTTCTTTCAGGTATTTTGCCTAAATGTTGCCAATTTGGACATTTCAAATCGCGACTTTTTACGTTTTGAGGAAAACCCCATTTTTTCCTTTAAATGCCCATGTGTCCCGTCAAGAGACCTGTTATGTTTCTGAGCTGTCCTCTGCCAAGATTTAGCAGCTCCACAGCTCTCTTTGAACTGGGTTCGTCAATTACTGACCATGTCTGAGGCCTTGACAGTCAGCTAAGTAGAACTTGTGTTCGTTTCTGATCCAGGACTTAATGGCTCCCCTGGCCGTGCTCTTTGTCACGCCCAGAACCAATTCTGGTCCCATAAATGGTTCTCCTGACCCTCTCTTCACGAGACTGTCAGCTTCTTCATTGCTTTTGATACCTGAGTGACCCAGCACCCAGATAAGCGTGACCTCATTCTGCCCAGCCAGGTGGCACGTCTGGTCTCGCAACTCACTTACCAGCCTGGAGTTTACCCGTGGGCTAATTAGGGCCTTAAGAGCAGCCTGGCCGTCTGCGGTTATGATGATCCGCTTGTTGGTGTATCCCCACCTCTTGTTATCCCGCACACAGTGCAGGATGGCGTACATTTTGGCCTGAAAGCCCGTTGCGTGGGTTCCGACGCAAATACTATGATTTACCCTCGGTTCTTCCGAATAAACACCTGCCCACGCTCGCCGCCGGATCCGTCCGTGAACCAGACGAGCACGTCCCGTGGTAAGCCCATCGTCTCTTCCCACCATGCCTTGCGGTCGGTGATTTCCACTGTAAAATTGTTTTCCCTGCAGATTCGCGAGCTCGCAAGGTCTGACCTCCTTCACGATCTCCTGAATTTTGCAGTGGCCCCTGAAACCAGCAACACCTCCATGGCGGCTGTTGGGGTCGAATTCATGGCCCCAGGCAAGCCATCCTTTGGATCTTGCCTAGTTTTTGTTTGGCACTGGATTGTGTCACTTTAGACTTTAGGCCACCGGACCAGTGCCGCGTATGTTAGCGATGGTCTGACCACCGTTGTGTACAGACAACTGGCCATACTAGGTCTTAGTCCCCACGTTTTTCCATATAACCGCCTAGTGACGGCTAGGGTCATGACTGCCTTACGCAGTATTTTTTCAACATGACAATTCCAGGTTATGCACAACTGGGGTGCCGCTGCCGCTTCTACACTCGCTATCCTGGACTCCATTCAGAAGAGAGCTACGCCTCATCGGTGACCTACCCTCACCCAAAAACTGCCATCCCTTGCCCACCGACGTGCCATTGGTGACCTCTCTCTCTCTTTTATAGATATCTGCACGGGCCCTGGTCCGAGGAGCTTTCTTCCATAGTTCCTCCACTTGTGGTCGCCAACAGATCTACCAGGGGAACGGAGCGAATGCACTCTTTTACTGTCCAGGTCACCAGGCATAGAACATCTTGTTATGCCCGCTATTTTTTACCGAGGACTTCCAAGTTGTGGAATTCCTTGCCGGCACATGTTTTTCCTTCTTCTCCAAACCTCCAAACCTTCAAGTCCAGAATTAACAAGTTGCCTCTTTCCTCCTTGTCGACACTCGCGGTACGATATTATTTAGGCTGTGAGCCCTCGTGGTGTGTTGTTGAAATATAAAAAACCTGCCATATTGATAATTTGGCAGGTACATTCCGTTTGCAAATGATTAATTTTTTCTGGAAAACTTTTGTAACTTTAATGAAATTTGTAATACAATTTTTTAAAGCGCCTTGCAGTATTTACATATATGTACCAAACTTTTCTAGCTCTATATATATATATATATATATATATATATATATATATATATATATATATATATATATATATAGCTAGAAAAGTTTGGTACATATATATATATATATATATATATATATATATATATATATATATATATATATATATATATATATATATATATATATATATATATATATATATATATATCTGTCAATAAACCCACTACAGTTACAATTTGTAGACCAAGGCTTGGCCATGCCTTGCTTCCTTCTTATTTTTTTAAAAGTTTAACGCAAATAAATTTTTATTTAGCTTATTAGTTGGGATTTGGCTGGAAAATTTTACTAGAGTAAGACTTCAAGAGAGCATTGCGAAAAAATAGTGAAAACGCATCGTTTCAGTTTTAAAAGTGGATAAATGTGTCATTTGTAACGATTTTTACTGTTACGAAGCTGCATAACAATAGTGTTGCAGGGGTGGCGTTTTAAAGTGTATCTGGCTGATAGGTCGTTCAGGTCATATTTTTGACGCAATTCGACACAGGGAAACACGAGTGGCGTGCGGAGTCAGCGCTAGTGGGCTTGTAAGAGGTCCATTACCGAGATGTATGCGCCTGATACATCACGCTTCCTCGTGTGGAGGATGAGAACTTCTAATAGGGTCACTCAGACGTGGCTGTGCCTTCGCCTTTTGATGCTAGCCTCTAGCGGAGTATCATTTCAGATACCAACCGAACACAGTATGATGGTAATATTACCTGTGCAATGATCGCATGTGAATTACTGTTAATTTTAAAATGCAAGCAATTCAAATTAGTTAGACCAAATCTGCAGCGTTTTTCGAAATTCTCTTGTTATAATATAATTTTAATTCAGCTACGCTTTTCAATCTAATAATGCGACGAATATTTGCTATTATTAGTATTAACTATTTATCAGGGTTGGACAATGGCGCAGTCGGTGGGGATAATCAAATTTAACAATTATAGCTGTATATGTATATTATATAAATTTTTATAAATTACAGTGCCCGATATTTGCTTTTAAACTTTGACAGATTCACAATGTAACTTTGACGTTTCAAAATCAAACATTTTTAATGTTTATCTTAGCTTGCTTTATTTAAAATTTACAACCATTTAACCAAATTTACACTTATTATAGTGAATTTTCATCATGAAAATTCACTAATTGAGAGGTATCGATGGTATGACGTTCGAAAGATTTCTTTAAATGAGCGCGAATGTGGGCCTCTGGAACCCATATCTAGGGCCAGTTAAAGTGTGTATATATATATATATATATATATATATATATATATATATATATATATATATATATATATATATATATATATATATTTATATATATAAATATATATATATATATATATATATATATATATATATATATATATATATATATATATATATATATATATAATAAGAATAAAAACACCACAGTAGACAAACTCCGCTCCAGAAGTCTTTGACTTGTGCGGGAGAGCTTACGTACACATATATATCCAGCCGATAACTCGAAATATACTTCACTGATTTGGAGCAAATTTGGAAATTATCCTTATTTTGTTAATGGCTTCGACGAGTTCGTTCTTGAGATTTTAATACCGATTTTTCTTAGCAAAAAAAAACAAACTTTTTAATTTTTTTTTGTGAATTAAATCTCTTAACACATCATTAACATCATGGATTCAGAGAGGCCACTTATAGGTAGCTTGCTATCTCTACGCCCCTAAACGTTGGTTGGTTGGTTGTAGAAATAAATGGATATCCAACAAGCCAAATTTAATATCAAATCTTTACATACAAATGTACCAGATATCAAGTTGTTTTCACCTGGTGTTCCATCAAAATCCACCAAGTATGTGGCTGCTGTTGATGTTAATTGAGATGTTGCTTTCACCACATCTAGGGGACCGGTACTCCGGCCCCCCAGATGTAACTATAGATGTGACACTAGCTTGTTGTTGTAATAGACAATCGACTCTTTTAGTTTTCTTTACATTTGTTTACGAAAAATCAAAAATAATTTGCTTGCACTTTTTATAGAAATGATTGGATATCTAACGTTGTTGTTGGTGTTAATTGAGATGTTGCTTCCGGTACATCTCTAGAATCAAATCTTTTCAAACATATGTACCACACATCAAGTCGTTTACAGTCTGAGCTCCACCTATTTTTACCAAGTGTGTAGCGGTTGTTGGTGTTAATTGAGATGTTGCTACCGCTTCTAGGGTATCGGTATTCCGGCCCCCCGGAGATGACTCTAAGTGGGCTTCTTCGGTTGAAATATTTAGGGTATCGGTATTCCGATACCATAAATCTTCCTTTAGCTGACTGTTGTAATAGGCAATCAACGCTTTAGTTTTCTTATTTTTTATATAACAAACCTTTTTAAATTTTTTACACTATCCAAATTTAAATTACATACACACATAAAAAGCTACACCCCAAGACAACTAGTTTTACAGGTCACATGTCTAAGATTACTCTAACATAGCAGAGACGAGTTGATTTACGAAAAATTGAATATTGCACTTTAAGACATTCAATTTGATTTGTTAGGTAAACTAACTCAGAATATTAATGTTTGAAAACAAAATAAAACTTGAAAGCTACACCTCAGACAATTGGTTTGAGTAGTCACATGGTTAAGATTACTCTGAAATGATTGAGACCTGTTGTTTTATAAAAATTAAAGACTACTTTTCAAGATATTTAACTTGTGTAATTAGGTGAACTAGTTCAGAATATAAATGTTTGAAAACAAATAAAACTTGAAAAGCTATACTTCACATGGCCACATGGCTAAGATTACTCTAAAATGGTAGAGCCGTGTTGGTTTATGAAAATTGGAGGTTGCTTCTCAAACAATTTAGTTTGCTTTGTTAGATAAACTGGCTTAGAATATGAATGTTTGAAAACAAAATAAAACTTTAAAGTTACACCTCAAAACAATTGGTTTGAGTGGTCACATGGCTAAGATTACTCTAAAATGGTAGATACGTGTTAGTTTACAAAAATTGCATTCTACACTTTCAGACATTCAGTTTGACTTATTAGGTAAACTAGCATGAATGTTTCAAAACAAATAACTGTTCTTTTCTTGGAGTTGTATTTTATAACTTGGTATTATTTTCATTTACTTTTTAAAATTAAATCAATGTTACCTAAATAGACTTAAGATACATAATAAAAGAATGTTAGCAGAACCCACTACAGTTACAATTTGTAGACCAAGGCTTGGCCATGCCTTGCTTCCTTCTTATTTTTTTAAAAGTTTAACGCAAATAAATTTTTATTTAGCTTATTAGTTGGGATTTGGCTGGAAAATTTTACTAGAGTAAGACTTCAAGAGAGCATTGCGAAAAAATAGTGAAAACGCATCGTTTCAGTTTTAAAAGTGGATAAATGTGTCATTTGTAACGATTTTTACTGTTACGAAGCTGCATAACAATAGTGTTGCAGGGGTGGCGTTTTAAAGTGTATCTGGCTGATAGGTCGTTCAGGTCATATTTTTGACGCAATTCGACACAGGGAAACACGAGTGGCGTGCGGAGTCAGCGCTAGTGGGCTTGTAAGAGGTCCATTACCGAGATGTATGCGCCTGATACATCACGCTTCCTCGTGTGGAGGATGAGAACTTCTAATAGGGTCACTCAGACGTGGCTGTGCCTTCGCCTTTTGATGCTAGCCTCTAGCGGAGTATCATTTCAGATACCAACCGAACACAGTATGATGGTAATATTACCTGTGCAATGATCGCATGTGAATTACTGTTAATTTTAAAATGCAAGCAATTCAAATTAGTTAGACCAAATCTGCAGCGTTTTTCGAAATTCTCTTGTTATAATATAATTTTAATTCAGCTACGCTTTTCAATCTAATAATGCGACGAATATTTGCTATTATTAGTATTAACTATTTATCAGGGTTGGACAATGGCGCAGTCGGTGGGGATAATCAAATTTAACAATTATAGCTGTATATGTATATTATATAAATTTTTATAAATTACAGTGCCCGATATTTGCTTTTAAACTTTGACAGATTCACAATGTAACTTTGACGTTTCAAAATCAAACATTTTTAATGTTTATCTTAGCTTGCTTTATTTAAAATTTACAACCATTTAACCAAATTTACACTTATAATAGTGAATTTTCATCATGAAAATTCACTAATTGAGAGGTATCGATGGTATGACGTTCGAAAGATTTCTTTAAATGAGCGCGAATGTGGGCCTCTGGAACCCATATCTAGGGCCAGTTAAAGTGTGTATATATATATATATATATATATATATATATATATATATATATATATATATATATATATATATATATTTATATATATAAATATAAATATATATATATATATATATATATATATATATATATATATATATATATATATATATATATATATATATATATATATATATATATAATAAGAATAAAAACACCACAGTAGACAAACTCCGCTCCAGAAGTCTTTGACTTGTGCGGGAGAGCTTACGTACACATATATATCCAGCCGATAACTCGAAATATACTTCACTGATTTGGAGCAAATTTGGAAATTATCCTTATTTTGTTAATGGCTTCGACGAGTTCGTTCTTGAGATTTTAATACCGATTTTTCTTAGCAAAAAAAAACAAACTTTTTAATTTTTTTTTGTGAATTAAATCTCTTAACACATCATTAACATCATGGATTCAGAGAGGCCACTTATAGGTAGCTTGCTATCTCTACGCCCCTAAACGTTGGTTGGTTGGTTGTAGAAATAAATGGATATCCAACAAGCCAAATTTAATATCAAATCTTTACATACAAATGTACCAGATATCAAGTTGTTTTCACCTGGTGTTCCATCAAAATCCACCAAGTATGTGGCTGCTGTTGATGTTAATTGAGATGTTGCTTTCACCACATCTAGGGGACCGGTACTCCGGCCCCCCAGATGTAACTATAGATGTGACACTAGCTTGTTGTTGTAATAGACAATCGACTCTTTTAGTTTTCTTTACATTTGTTTACGAAAAATCAAAAATAATTTGCTTGCACTTTTTATAGAAATGATTGGATATCTAACGTTGTTGTTGGTGTTAATTGAGATGTTGCTTCCGGTACATCTCTAGAATCAAATCTTTTCAAACATATGTACCACACATCAAGTCGTTTACAGTCTGAGCTCCACCTATTTTTACCAAGTGTGTAGCGGTTGTTGGTGTTAATTGAGATGTTGCTACCGCTTCTAGGGTATCGGTATTCCGGCCCCCCGGAGATGACTCTAAGTGGGCTTCTTCGGTTGAAATATTTAGGGTATCGGTATTCCGATACCATAAATCTTCCTTTAGCTGACTGTTGTAATAGGCAATCAACGCTTTAGTTTTCTTATTTTTTATATAACAAACCTTTTTAAATTTTTTACACTATCCAAATTTAAATTACATACACACATAAAAAGCTACACCCCAAGACAACTAGTTTTACAGGTCACATGTCTAAGATTACTCTAACATAGCAGAGACGAGTTGATTTACGAAAAATTGAATATTGCACTTTAAGACATTCAATTTGATTTGTTAGGTAAACTAACTCAGAATATTAATGTTTGAAAACAAAATAAAACTTGAAAGCTACACCTCAGACAATTGGTTTGAGTAGTCACATGGTTAAGATTACTCTGAAATGATTGAGACCTGTTGTTTTATAAAAATTAAAGACTACTTTTCAAGATATTTAACTTGTGTAATTAGGTGAACTAGTTCAGAATATAAATGTTTGAAAACAAATAAAACTTGAAAAGCTATACTTCACATGGCCACATGGCTAAGATTACTCTAAAATGGTAGAGCCGTGTTGGTTTATGAAAATTGGAGGTTGCTTCTCAAACAATTTAGTTTGCTTTGTTAGATAAACTGGCTTAGAATATGAATGTTTGAAAACAAAATAAAACTTTAAAGTTACACCTCAAAACAATTGGTTTGAGTGGTCACATGGCTAAGATTACTCTAAAATGGTAGATACGTGTTAGTTTACAAAAATTGCATTCTACACTTTCAGACATTCAGTTTGACTTATTAGGTAAACTAGCATGAATGTTTCAAAACAAATAACTGTTCTTTTCTTGGAGTTGTATTTTATAACTTGGTATTATTTTCATTTACTTTTTAAAATTAAATCAATGTTACCTAAATAGACTTAAGATACATAATAAAAGAATGTTAGCAGAATGAACTGTAAGTACACAAATTAAGTTTAAGGGGTTACATGGATACGTTGTTGCTCTAAAAGCGAATGACATGTGATGGCTTACAAACTTGAAAGCTACACCTCAAACCAAATGACTGGACTGGTCACATGATTACGTTTACTCTGAAATGACGGAGAGTGAGCTAGTTTACAAAAATTTGAACTCTGCACTTCAAGACATTTAGTTTGAGTTGTTAGTTACTTACTTCTAAATGATTTCTAGTTGATTTGCACATGCACATATGTTATTTTTTTAATTCTGCTTACTGAGTCGAGTAATTTTATACCTCACACTTGCCCTCTAAATCAAAAACTAAAAAGTTGGTTTGCACATGCGCATAAACAAAAATTTGAACTCTACACATCAAGACGTTTGAAATGATACCCCACATGTGACCTCTAACCCCAAAACTAAAACAGTTGGTTTGCACAGATACCAAATTTTTGTATTATACTCATCGAGCCAAGTGAACTGATACCAAACATGTGTGGTTTAGACGAAAAACTACAAAAGTTGGATTTGCGCATGCGTATATCCTATTTTTTTATTCTTCTTGCTGAGCCGAGTAAAATGACCCCCACACTTAGGGTTTAAAGCAAAAACTAAAAAACTTGTATACATTAGGATTTGAACCTGTAACCACACATGCATACCATTTTTTTTAACTTACTGTTTAGTTGTTCAGTAACCTCGTTCGTATTTGTTTGACGCTACCATATTAAGGAGCATTGATCAGGAATCGAACCTGTATCCCTTTCAAATAAAATCAAAATGTTAGAATATTATTTTAGCAGGTCAGACCGACTGTGTGTTGATTGCATATCTTCATACTTTTGCTTCAAAACCTAAGTTTGATACTTACACTTACTCAGTGCCCTCAGATCTAAAACAAAAAAAAACTCTAAATTGGTTTGCGCATGCTCGTATGCTAAATTTTGTATTCTACTCATCGAGCTGAGTAAAATGATAACTCGCACATAAGGCCTAAAGCAAAAAATAAACAAGTTGTAAACATCAGGATTTGAACCTGTATATTTTTCAAATAAAATCAAAATGCTGGACTATTATTTTTATCAGGTCAGGTCAGGTATAAAACAAAAAACTCTAAAATTGGTTTGCGCATGCCCGTATGCTAAATTTTGTATTCTACTCATCGAGCTGAGTAAAATGATACCTTGCACATAAGGCCTAAAGCAAAAATAAAGAAGTTGTAAACATCAGTATTTGAACCTGTATATCTTTCAAATAAAATCAAAATGCTAGACTATTATTTTTAGCAGGTCAGGTCAGGTCTAAAACAAAAAACTCTAAAATTGGTTTGCGCATGCTCGTATGCTAAATTTTGTATTCTATTCATCGAGCGGAGTAAAATGATACATCGCACATAAGGCCTAAAGCAAAAACTAAACAAGTTGTAAACCTCAGGATTTAACCTGTACCCAACTATTGTTTCTGAGCTTACTGTTTAGTTATTCAGTATTTGTTGTTAGTTTTTAAGTTCGGCAATAATAAGTTAAGGAGCGACCTCTATTGCATATGTGTTCTTTTATGTTAAATGTTATTGAATTAAATTATTTAACACAGTATATTAATAGCATCTGATTTCTATATATTTAGTTACATAAATACTCACATGTTTCGCGTCTGTTCTGATCTTGTTAGTTTTTAAAAAAATATCATGTAGTGCAGCAGGCGGAGAGCTGGGGCACACTCTCTCGTCTCTCTCGGCATCTGGGGAGAGACCGCGACTAGCGCCTACGAGTTTGTGCTTGCGCCAACCGTCATATTGGTTACGTCACTCTTTGCAAAAAGCAAAATGGTGGAGCCTCTTACTTTCACTGGTGACGCCAACTATCGTTTAAAATTTAAAATTTTTCGAATTTTCGCGCCAACGGCTGCCATCTTAGCCGCCACCTTGGATTACGTCTCCTCAGTTTAGAGCTTACGTCATTCTCAATACA
Organism: Tillus elongatus; assembly: GCA_964006375.1. Lineage (NCBI taxonomy): Eukaryota > Metazoa > Arthropoda > Insecta > Coleoptera > Cleridae > Tillus > Tillus elongatus. Next base: position 163,907,471 of record OZ023264.1, read on the forward strand.
CTTCGCCTTCCACCTCCTGACTCACACCTCCCTGCTAGCTAGAGAGGTGGGAGGTGTAAGGTGGGAGGTGGGCCTAGAACCGCTCTACTATACCTACTCTTACATTGTCCCTATATTAAGGAAGAAATGGGCCAGGGCTGACAATTTACAAAATTGTTAGTTGGTTGTGCATAGTCTCTATTTTATAACATTTTGTGTTATTTGGAGCTGTCGTGACAACATACTACTTGGTTCCGCAACTATATGAAGATTTAATTTGAAATTGGACCAGGAATTGGTAAAACTACATTTATGAATACTAAACCATACTTATTGGATAGATTTATTTTTTGACGAACTTTTATTTGTCATCAATATGTACAAATATGACCATATGATTTAGATTTTAAGACTCAAATGAAAATTTATTATATCTGACAATCCGGCTAATTTATATTTAATTGTAAGATGATTGTTGTGTCGATTTTGAATTATTAGCTAAACATATTCATGATCTAATCACGCTTGTCAACATTGAACGTGCGAAATGCCTTAAGGAATTTGAGCAGATGTCTTAGATATTTTTTTTCGAATAACTTCTTTTCTCGTTTTGCATTAAATTTTGAATTTGGCTAATTGTTATATTGTGACGTCTCCTATATATGTGCAAATTTTCATTTGAAGCACTTAAATAGTTCAAAATATATTGCTTTTTAAAAATTTTCTTTACATCTTTTTAAAAATTAGACTCACGGTACTCATCTACGAAATCATCCAAGCCATTAACACAGTCAAATTTGGTCGACATCGGTCAAGTAATTTTTGAGTTATCGGTTGGATACAAATATATATATATATATATATATATATATATATATATATATATATATATATATATATATATATATATATATATATAGGGTGGCGCACTGAAAACGAAACAGACCAATTTGCGTCCAGACAATTTTTTTTAAACGTGAAACACGTCAATTTTAATATTGAGGGGTACATGTTTTGACATAAAACTCACATCAACCCCTTAAGGGTGGTGATAACAACCCTCATATTTTAAATAGGAAACATGGGTCGCGTGTTACATCATTTGAAAGCTCTTTCTTTTATGAATTCAGAACACTATTTTTTTTGGAAGTTTTATCAACTCGTTTAAAAATTATTCACAGTTGAAGATGCAAAAACGCATTTCACTCATTCCGATAAGATGTGCCGATAGTCAATGTTTTGTTGGTTTGTAAACAAAAAATTGACTATCACAACATTTCTTATCGGAATGAGAGAAATACGGATTGTTATTTAAGTTTATCGGTCGGTTTGATACTTGATAGTACCACCGAAAATTAATTTCACAATGGTGTATTCTGTAGAAGAAAGAGTTGAAATAATTACCCTTTTTTTTTCAAAAACGATGACTGTGCCAACCGTACCGCATATTTGTTTAATGAAAGACATCCGTACAGACATGTTAACAGAAAATACATTTTGGAGTTAGTTGCAAAGTTTCGACAGAGTTGTTCAGTAGCCAACAAAAAACGGGACCCTGAACGTGAATTTCCGGTTAGAAATGAGACTACTGAGATTGAAGTTTTAGGACAAATTCCTGCAGACCCAACTTTGAGCACGAGAAAATTGGCCACTCTTTCAAACATCAAAAGAAGAAATATTGAAGCATCATAAATTTCACCCGTATAAAATTCATCTTGTACAACAACTGAATGAAGATGATTTTGATCGGCGGCTGGAGTTTTGTGAAGTTATGACTGCACGAATAGCTGATAACGGGAACTTTATGTTCAATATCTGTTTATTCAGACGAGTGTACGTTTTTATTAAACTCTACAGTCAATCGTGATAATTGTCGTTATTGGGCAGATAATAATCCAAGAAATTTTCACGAAGTCCACACTCAAACTCCACAGAAATTGAATGTCTGGACTGGCATTTTTGGAGACCGTTTAATCGGACCAATTTTTCTTGATGGCAATTTGAGTCGCGAAACCTATTTGGAGTTACTAGAAGATATCGTTTACCCTCTACTAATAGACATTCTTGAAAATTATGATCGCTATCAAGAAAATCAATTAGTGTTTCGACAAGATGGAGCTCCTCCGCATTTTTCACAACGTGTTAGGGAGTTTTTGAACAAAGAGTTTCAAGAGCAATGGATTGGTCGTAGAGGTGCTATTGAGTGGCACCCTAGATCACCGGATTTAACTCCTTTAGACTTATTTCTATAGGGCCGTTTAAAGAATAGAATTTACGCAACAGAACCGGAGTCTCTGGAAGAATTAGGACGACGCATTGTTAAAGAATGCCGTCTAATAACTTCACAAATGCTCCAGAATGTCAGAGCTCGTTTTGAACAAAATTTATACTTTTGTATGGAAGCTGGTGGTCAACAATTTGAACACTTACTTAACTGAATAAACATTTTTGAACTTTTGGTTTTGTTTTTTAGTTTTTTTTTAACGAAAAATTGACTAATTAGTGTATTTCTTATCACAATGAATGAAATACATTCTTGCAACTCCAGCTGTGAATAATTTTTAAACTAGTTGATAAAACTTCCAAAAAACTTATGTGCTGAATTCAGAAAAGAAAGAGCTTTCAAACGATGTAACACTCGACCCATGTTATCTATTTAAAATATAAGGGGTATTATCACCACCCTTAAGAGGTTGATGTGACAAAGTTGAGTTTTATGTCAAAACATGACCCCCTCAATATTAAAATTGTCGTGTTTCAGCGTTTCTTAAAAAAGAATTTCTCTGGACGCAAATCGGTCTGTTTCATTTTCAATGCGCCACCCTCTATATAGAAACATATAAAAATTGAAACTGATCCTGGGTATGGGTTCTAGAGGCCCTAGTTCGCGCTCACTTGAAAAATTTTTCCAAAAGCCTTACCATCGATACCTCTCTATTAGTAAATTTTCCTAATGAAAATTCATAAAAAGAAGATTACAGCTGAACATTTGTACGTGTCCCCATTATCAGCCAAGTAGCTTGTGATACTTTGGTATGTTAACTACAATACTTAGTGATTTTATCAATCGTCGCTGTAGTACTGATTTACTAAAAGCAGTCTGATATATAATAAAATGCTTTTTCATAAAATGTTCCACTACAAACAAAAAAATATGCGAGTTTTCCTTTTAATCTTTGAGAAATTTGCAAGCATCAGCAACCAGCTATACTTCGGCAAAGCGCATCTCATTTATAGACAGTTGCCGTTAGTCCCATCTTATTGGGTTAAGCGCCTCGAATTACGCTAAATGGAACCCTATCTGCCCACTTCCCACCACTAACATCTCCTAATAATATTAATTTCCCATATTATTCAAACTAATTGACATTTATAATAATGAGACCCTCGTAAATATTTGTTAGGCAATATTGTCTTGTTTTATTGGACGTCGTAAAGCTTTTATCTCAGTTTTGGGTCAACTGATACGGCAAGGGGACCTGGTCGTTCAAACATAAACAATTACACGAAATGCCCTTACGCCAAATCAAATAACACTAATGTGTTTGATGATTACAAACATAAAATATCTTGTTTAGATTAAACGTAATTTATTTCTGTTGCCAAAACTAAATCAGTTTATACATATAAAGTAACCTTACCGTATATTTTATGTGTTTTTGTTTATTTAACGTCGGTCTATTTCCACGAATATGGCCAATCACCGACACCATTGAGCCGTTTCACCTCACTATCCTGAAATTTCGCCTAACCTTTGCCCTTCTGTAAGAAGGGTAGGGATCTTTAACGAGCCCAGTATTGCACTGATACGGGACCGACGGCTTTACGCCCCATCCGAAAGGCGGAACGTGCAGACATTCAACTTGATTAAATACAATCCCACAGCCTCGGTTGATGTTAATTTTTACAGTATGTACCAAAAAGTGAAAGGGGAGCCCTGTCAATCGAAGCTAGTACCCTTCGGATCAGATGCGCACGTTCTTAGCACTGTACCACCGAGGCTCGTACTGTATAGTTGTTAATATAATACACAATGTAAGTGAACCGCTAAATTTAAAGCAAGTGGTTTAGTGTCTTTGACGTTAAAGTAGAACTGGCCTTCTGTGTGTGTGTGTGCGCTTTCGTTTCTTTAACGTCGCCCTATTTTCTCGTTAATCGCCAATCACCGAAACCAGGGAGCAGTTTCTTCTCACTATCCTGGAAATTGTAACCTCCCGCCAATTTTTATGTGTGAGAAAAACAGTAATAATATGTGACGGACCTCAAGTGAACTCAAATCTGGTCGGTAGTGAGGTCACTATTTCCTATAAATCCTACCCTAAAAAGTTTCTCTCTATCAGATTCATAATTAGCAGGATTATAAATACTTTATAAGGCTGGAAGATCTTAATACTGTTTACTACTTACGCTTTTGTTGTGTTGTTGCACTGCCTGAAGTCTTATATTTGTCAGAGCTCCAAACTAGTGCCTGGCTACGATGATTCTTCTACAAATTTAGTACGATATCCCTAAATGCGATATTTAGAATTTTAAATTGTGCTGTCATGACATTCAAGAGGGTTAAAGCAGGAATTATTCTTCAATCAAACACATATATAGAAAAATAAATATTTAAATTTATTGACAAGCATTGCAATTAAAACCAATTTTTTCACACGTTTGGTAAAGTCGAAATAAATATCACAGTAACGAAAATGAAATAAAACAATTATTACATGTCTGAGAAAAGAAATTGGCTATTGCTAACGTCAAGATTAAAAATTTTATATCAATTTACATAAACATAAGTATTTCATATTGAATGAAACTAAATAAAAACATCAAGTTTTATAAATATAAATAAACATTCAATGGTGTTTTGTTTTTCATTTATTACCCTTGGTATTTCCAAATTTTACATGAGAGTTAAATGAAATACCCAGATGCTTAATTGGCCAGTTTACTTAATTACTTAATTAAAACAAGCAAAGTCAAGTTAAGCTAAAAAAAAAAGGAATTTAAGATTAAATTTCTAATTTACAAGTTACAAGTGAAATATCCAAAATATGCTGCTGACTAGATAACTGATAAACTACAATAATTAATATGAATTTGCAAAGTAACACATCTGAATTTGCACTATTGACAGAATGTTAGGACATAGATATTAAATTACAGTAAATTTAAACACACATCCCACTGATATGTTGAAAGTTCTTATTTAGTTAGGTTCACTTGAAAGTTCATACTACAAAGATTCGAAAGTTAAATGCCAAACCAAAATTTAATGTTCAGCACACAGATGAAATTTAAGAAGAAAGACACTCTCCAAGACTGATCTGCATGGATAAATTCGATACTCCAGAGTTACCTGTTGATTGCTCAATCACATTCCAAGGCAGATACTAACCATCAGTGCTCGCCACAGGATCAATCTCTTACAGGAGAAAGAAAACCGGGAAGAATGCAGTGCACTTCCATAGAATAAAGGCAGACGAATTGCATATACCAATGCCTTGCTAGATGAACAGCAAAATCGTATTGTTGACAGACAGCTCTGGGGATGATGTCACTCCTCAGGCATATTAATCAAGATTTTCTTTGCAGTTTTAAGATGCAAATGACGGTATCGAATTCAAAACATGTGGTTCAGGACCCGGAAAGTTTAAATCTGCATTTGTGATAACCTTAAGAGACGCTACAATTTCAGAAACAAAAGCGTCACCATTATTTAGCTGTTTTTATTAAAATGCATAATTAATTTCAGATTAGGTAGGACTCAAAACACTTTTAACAACTACTAAGATCATAATCAAACGATATTTGAAGCCAGGAATAAGATATTAGACATTTTTAGTGTAACTAAAAATGCCTCGATAATTAAAACATGTTGATTTCTCTGCAGTTCACACGAGACTCTCAGATTCAAGCGAGTCGAGTCATGAACTCTGCCGATGATGCACGAAAAATTCTTACTGTGACCGTTAGTGACTGTGCGCGAGCTCCTTCTAGCTTCCTCTCTTCGAATGAGATAAAACGAGCCCTCCAATTGGTGGCGAAGTCACGACGTCTTCTATACACACCTCAACAATAACGGACTCGTCCTCCCGTTATTTTATGGTTAATATTGCATAACATCAGCCTCTGCTATTCCGAGAGAGTTCCAGAACAATTAAGATATTCTTTTTCCTCAACAAAATGCAACGTCTTCTTTTAATATTTGCTTTTCGACACATATTATAGGGAATTCAGTGCGGGTGTTACGATATAGAATTTCTTAGCGAATTTTCAATGAAAAATTTTGAAATCAAAACATGAATTGCCTTATAGATATTGGATTGTCGGCTATTAATTAAGTCTCTTACTGTTTCATTTTGAATATTTAAAGCAGTAATGAAACGCAATCGTTACAAAATTTGGCCGAACCCTTACATTTCTGTAAGGAGGGTAGGGACCTTTAACGTGCTCAACATCGCATGGACACGGGACCGATCGCTTTACCACCTTTCCAAAGGGTGGCACGTGCAGGCATTCAACTTTCTCAAATACAATGCCAGAGTCTCGGTTGGTGTTAATTGTATAGTATGCACTGAAAATTTGAAAGGAGAACCCAGCGATCGAACCCAATACCCTTCAGTTCAGAGGCGCACGTTATTAGCACTGAACTACCAAGACTTATGAAGCCTTTTAAAATAAGAGCTTTCTTACCACTGAACTACCAAGCTTAAAAATTGCGAGAGTGAGGGCTGTTTGTTTTCTAACCAAAAGTATTAAAGGTATATACATATACTTATTTATTGTTCCTAAACGTCAAAATGTTTGGGGTTGACATCTTTGGGTGAGTTGAATAAAAAGGCTTCTTCTTTCTAAACAACTCTTTATTCCTTGTCTCGATGCGTTTCGACCTGGTGCCCGGTCATCTTCAGGGGAATTTGTCCATTATTAAACAGGACTAATAAACTATACAGTTAAATGTCCAAGGAACAAGTTTCATCTGTTGCTTTAGGATGGATCCACTGGCGTCATAGGTGTTAAACACGAACAGAAGCAACTTATATTGAAAATAAGAACGAATTTTTGTTTTAACTTGCAAACTTAAGCGTAAAAGACGTCTCCAATGACAATGGATACGAGCAGCTACAAGGAATAAACATTTGTTTGGAAAGAAAAAGCCTTTTTATTCAACTTGCCCAAAGATACTAATTTATTTGCTTGCATAATTATACAACTTGTCTTAAAATAAAGCAATGCTTGTGTTTGCATTTAAACAATTTTGTTAAACATTCTCTTCTGAAATTCCATCGGCGAAACCCATTTTTATATGGTTAAAGAGATTTGGTCCATTTTATTATCCTCCGTAAATGAACCATTTCGAGAGTACAAAGTGTTATAGTTTAAAAATTAAACTAGTTGGTTTCCAATAAATTTCAGATGGTGCGATGGATTCAAATGAAACTTTTCTGATATTGCCTGGTCAGTAAACGATTTGTTTTTACATACATTGGGGATTTTAGTTTCAATGAACCTGAAAGTTTTTATTCCTGTTAAAGCATGTAGTAAACTGACCTGACAATACTCGTAAAGTTTTATTCTAGTCTATCGCACCGACTCAAATTCACTGGAGCAAGCCATTTTATGTTTTAAACTTTAACACCCTGTATTTGTTAAATTATGAATTTACGAAGCTACGACCTACCTTAGTGTGAGTGGTTTGGTACAAGAAATTTGCAGTAGGCCGTTTGCAGTTAAAATTTTGGGACATTTCTCTTTACATATATAAAAAATGTCTGTAGCATTTTTTTTTAACCCAGATAAGTATTTTTGTGTTTTAAATAATATCTCCCGCTAATACCTCTTGAGGTGAAGTGGATTTTCATAAAAACAAAAGAAATTTGTGGTTTTCGTATTGTATGTTTCTATAACTATAAATTTGAGACCTAAGTATCCCTACTAAATACAGAGCCAAAGTAATAGTCTTTACGTCTGTATTTAGTATGAAAAGATTTCACAAAGTAAGGGCAACAGCAATCAATGAACTAAATATTTTTACACGTGGCCCCTGAGAAATATTCCACTGAAGTTATCTAGAGTTTGCCCTTGAAACAACAATGACGAATAATAGCTTAGTTCTCTCTTCTCTCGGTACCAGCAAAATGTTTCAGATTTGAACTCCAGTTGCTAAAGAACTGCTAGGGAAGTAGGTCAAGTGGTTATCAACATTGAAATTTTCGGATCCATAGCATCTGTTGGTTTCTGTTAATAAAAAAATGATTTAACTAAAAGTGGGTAAGTCGTTTCGTTTCAACTATTAATTATATTTGCGTCTAAGAAGCAAATTTATACTAATTAGACGTTCGAGTTGGTATAATAATGAATATACTGTTGGTTTTCGCTAAAAGTCACACCCATTATTTGGATTTTCATCCCGTTTCCGATTTTGACAAAGATCGATACCTGACTGACAGAGACCTGCAGGTAAGCCACCGTAATAATATTACGCGGAGGAAAAAAAATAAAATCCTTCTTGTTATAAATTAAATTTTAAGCAGAAACGATGTGGTTTAAAAAGCATAAGTTTGAATTATATCTGTAAAATTTAATTGGTTACGTTATATGTTGTGTTGAAATAAATATTATATAACTATTGCTATGCAATACAGTGTGGCCATATTGTCATAAACTTTTTCTAAGTTATCTTTCTACAAGGCTTACTGTTTTCTCTTTACACATTGTAATGAGATTTCTATAAAGTTTATATTTAAAGTTACCTTTTTAGTAAATTTCATTTAAAAAATCAATTATGAGGAGATCTAGACTTTTGAATTTTAAACAATTTCTTCAAATGAGCGCTAACTGGGTCCCCTAGACCACATATCACATATACGGGTTTAGTTTCAATTTATATATATATATATATATATATATATATATATATATATATATATATATATATATATATATATGTATATATATATATATAGGTATCCGAGCGATAACTCAAAACATACTAAACTGATTTCAATCAGACTTGGCAAAAATCTTATTTGGCCGAAAACCGAGGTCAAGTTCGTTAACGACCTTTATTCTCAAGTTTTCCCGGTGGAAAATCGGGGAAAACTTTTGGAAAACGGTATATTTTTGTAAGTATCAGAGTAACTAAAGTGAGACTTTACACGTGGCTAGAAATGGTGCAAATAAACATATGGTGTGAATTTTAAGTAATTTGGTACACAATATTTAGAGTTTTTCCAATTTAAAAATAAAATCCCAAACACATGCGTTGAAACGCCTTAGTCGTTAAAGTCCAATGCTTGAGAGACAGAGTAGTTAACTGCCACGGGTAGATTAATTGATATAACGGGTATAAACCATACATCAACGGTAAACAAACTAAATATATACCAGTTAGAAAACATACTACCGGAACCAACAGCCGTGAAATCTTGGCCACAATAATGGAAAATGACAGAGACATGAAATTAAAAAAAATTGCCAATTGATTGTTACTTAACATGGGGAATCAAACAGTTATCAAAATACACTATAATTGTAGCTTTATTAACGGCCCCAAATGCACTTTTAGCAAAGCATAGATATATTATGCTGTCATATTATTATGCAGAAATTTAAACAAAATCAAGCCAAGTCTGTGTAAAATGATTAGAAAATTGTTTATTTTATATTTAAACTTAAACAGAAGACGTCATATAAGACCCAAACAGTCGTGGGATGTGTTCCAATAGTTACTTTAATAATTCTGTATATAATAATTGTTACGTATACTGAATGTAATATATATCTGGGAATGAAGGCGATCTAAAGTATCACACAAATAAAACGTTAGTTGACCTGTTCCTAGACGGCGCAGGGTGTCTCGCGCTTGCCTCCTAAGCAGAAGGTTGCCCGATCGAATTCAGCTCGACGAATGTATTTTTTTAAATGTTTTGTTTTAACATTTGGAGAAATAATAGTGCACAGATTTCATAGGTTTTGAACAAGATCTCATTTTTGTTTAAAAGGCCTAAATAAGTTTGTCACCTTTGAGTCTGAAATTATAGTTTTGTTATTGTTGGTATTGAAAAAACCGGTTAATTCGGTTGACTAAAACGAAATCATACTGGCGATTAATAAGGAAAAATTACTGCTACGTTTGTAATTTGGCAGATACTTTACTTTACTAAATACGAATTAGGTTTCCTTCTGGCAATCTCTGTATAACTTTAATGAAATTTTTAATACAAGTTCCTTTTAAAGAGACTAACACTATCTATAGATATAGAAAAATTTGGTTCATTAGCTTCATAGAAAATTGAGTTTTGAGCCATTTTCTCAAAAGAAGTTAGAACGCAAGATTTTTCTGAAAACAGAGAGATATCGGTAGTAACCCTTTCGAAAGAATTATTTAAATGTGCGCGTACTGGGACCTCTAAAGTCGATCTTCCAAGTCTGTGTAAGTGTAAACTATTAACTTTACTAATATGCCGTATGTTAATAGTGTACAATTCTTATGAAAATTCGCTACTATAACGCACTTGCTGCGTCCCGAAAATTTTTGTTTTCGTTTTAAGTTCTGATCAATAATATAGTTTCAATTATTTGTAATAACAATAACATTTTATTTATCCATTTGAAGCAAGTTTTATTCAACTTGGATAAACGTTTTGTTCCAGCGAATACTTTAAAATGTCTCTAAATAGTTTTTCCAAAAGAATTTAAGGGGTTTATTGGAAAGAGAGCTTTTTTTTATTTGCATGATATAAATTAACCGTAAATAGTCGCACCTGTAATTTAAAATTTTCAGGACATTTTAGTAGCAACTGTTAACTACTACTAAACGCCAATCTGAGTGCGGGGGTACCGTGCAGGTTACGAGCACTGTCTATTTTATTTTCGAAATAAAATACTAATTTCTTAAATATAAAAGACTGTCGTAAAGAAGGTTTTAGGTAAGATTTTTCAGTGAATTTTCTTAAAAAAAAATTCCCGACTTTTGAAAAAATTTCTTCAAACGAGCGCTATTTAGGACCCCTGGAACCCAAATCCGAGGTCGGTTTTAGACTTTATATATATATATATATATATATATATATATATATATATATATATATATATATATATATATATATATATATATATTTATGTGTCACACCTATAACTTAAAAAATAATGGACCGATTTTGATAAAACTTGGTGAGTACCTTCCTTTCGCAAGTGGTTTGGATAAGTTCGTTAGCCAGGAAAATCCACCAAGGTTTTCCCGGAAAATGTTGTGTTTTCCTTCGAAAAAAATCGAAAAAAATTTATATCTCCAAAATTAACAAAGTAAGGCCAAACCAATTTTATACGCGCGTTTATGTCATTATAGGTAAGTTACCTACCAAAATTTAGCTCTGTAGGTTGAAGGACAAAAAAGTTACAGGCATTTAAAATAAATAAATTTGGTGTTCCTCAAAACGTCAAAGTCGCGATTTTAAACGTCAAAATTAGTAATATTTAGGCAATGAACCTAAAACTAATATGAGCTATGGAAGGAAAATGTCTCAAGAAGAATGTTTTACAAAGCCTGAATTCTTAGTTTCAATCGTCATTGTCCTTCATTTTACTAAAATATTCCCAGAAAATTCATTTCAAATAGACCCTTTTTCTGATGATTTGGCAGTAGTGTTGGCTATAGAGTTTATCGGTTAATGGTATATCATTGTTGTAGAATTTTCGTAAAAAAATATTAAAGTTCAATATATCCGTTATTATGCACGATACGAAAAAAAATTGTATACATTAATTACAGGGTGTCTTGAGCTACATCTTTAAAATATTTCTGCAATTACAGGGTGGCCCATAAGTCTTTGGTGATTCAAGTTTGCTTTTTTAGTGAATTTTCTCAAAAAAAATTCACTAATGGGGAGATCCGTTTATATATATATATATATATATATATATATATATATATATATATATATATATATATATATATATATATATATATATATATATATATATATATATATATATATATATATATATATATATATATATATATATATATATATATATATATATATATATATCGTACCGATGAATTAAAAAAATAAAATAATGGACAGATCTTGACCAATTTTGGTGAGCACCTTCCTTTTGCAAATGTCTTGGATAAGTTCGTTAGCGACGAAAATCGGACAAGGTTTTCCGGGAAAATTTTGTGTTTTCTTTTTAAAAAAAATCGTATCTCCGTAGATAACAAAGCGAGGGCAACTAAATTTGGTAAGCGTGTTTGCATTATAAAGAGTGAACTCTGTACCAAAATCTAGATCCCTATCTTTAAAGACAAAGAAGTTATGGGCAACCAAAGAAACAAATTTTGGAATTTTCCTCAAAACGTCAAACTCGCAATTTCAAACGTCAAAATTGGCAATGTTTAGGCAATGAATGTGAAATAAATACCGATTGTGAAAAGAAAATGTTACAAGAAGAGTGTTCTGCAAACCCTTAAATTTCAGATTCAACCATTCAACCAATATTGCCGTTCATTTTACTAAAATATTTACAGAATATTCATTTCAAATAGACCCCTTCTCTGATTCTTTGGCTGTCAGTTTAGTTAAGTTGATGCGTTTTTTTTGGATATTTATTTGTAGGTTTAGTGAAGTTAATGGTCTATAATTTTTTTAGCTAATTTTCGTAGAACAAATTTGTTAATGCATTTTAGCATTTTTTATCGAAATATGATGCATGTTTGAAAGAAATAAATCTGGACGCATTAAGTGCGTTTTTGTAGCGAATTTTCATTAAATCCTTCAAATTTCAATAACTCAATTTGCTACTAACGTAAGTTTTGTTGGTTAGGAAACCAACATATAACTTTATTTTCGGAAAATTTTTGTGTAAACGCGGCAAGGGCGTTTTGGTATCGAATTTTCATTAAATGTTTCAAATTTCAATAACTCAATTTGCTATTAACCTAAGGTTCATTGTCTAGGAGACCAGTTTTCTCAGAAATATTTAAAGTTTATTTTCGGAACATTTTTGTACATTTTCAAATAATTATTTTGATAAAATATGGTACATTGTTCCTACTATATAGGTTATACCGGTAACCAAATTGATTTTTATGAAAATTCACCTCCACAACGCACTTGCTGCGTCTAGAGTTTTTTCTAGATATGCTCCATAGAAATTCAACTTTATTCTTTTCAAGAGGTAATTCAGTCTTATAACATCTTTTGTTTTTCAACAGCTGAAATCCGGCAAGAAGGCAAGCAGTGTGCGGAAGGTAATTTTTGAGTGGTAAATACTTTCAGTATATAAACTTCATGCAAGATTCTCATGGCTGCCAATTTATAAATATCCGCTTATGCATTTTCCAGCCAAACTTACTTCCAACATGTTGATTCTGAACTTCATTTACCGAGCAGTCTTATTAAACTGAACAAGTTACGATGAAAGTTTAACAAACGAATAGTTTATTCGAATTTATATTCAAAATAGATGCCTGTCTGTATTTTATGAAAGAGACTGAATGCTGAAAGTAGAAATATTCCACCATAAAGCTAAGCAGTAAACAGCTGCCAGCATTAATAGTGCATTGAATTTTTAATTTAATCTAGCATGCCATATTTTACGGCTCTCTTATTTACAATCTTCTTCTTGTATTAATGGAAATATAATACCGCATTTCGGTTATCATTTATTTTGAGTCTACTAGTTTTTAGATATGCCAGAAATTACGTTTTCAGTTAAGTAAAATTATAGTTCCTGCAATTGTCTATCACCATTATCACTGCCCAAAGGTGATGTTTTGTTAGAATCATCACCTTCTGTCTTCAGCAGTTATTTTTAGTTTCATTATAGTTGCTTAAGTTAATACATTTTACATTTTTTATCGAAATATGATGCATGTTTGTAAGAAAAAATCTGGACGCAGCAAGTGCCTTTCGGTAGCGAATTTTCATTAAATCCTTCAAATTTCAATAACTCAATTTGCTATGAACGTAAGGTTTGTTGGTTAGGAAACCAACATTTAAGTTTATTTTTGGAAAATGTATGTACATTTTCAAACAATAAGTAATTTTGATGAAATATAGTACATTGTTTCCACTACATAGGCTATACCGGTAATCAGATTGATGCCTCCTCGCATTTGCTATTTATAACATTTTTATGAAAATTTACTCCCATGGCGCACTTGCTGCGTCCAGACTTTTATTGAATATTGCAGCAGTTTATGACATGAAAGCCTTTTTTGACGGACCACAGTTAACTGTGTTAACTAACTGTTAAAAAAAAATACTTTCTAGACTAAAATTTCAATAAGTTTGCTTGGATTCGAGATCCATTTAACACCAGTGCTCGGTCTTAATTTCTTTTCATACAACAAGATAATATTAGTGAGTTGTCTGCAACAAGACTCTAAAAGCAGAATCTCTTATCATGGAATTAACAGAAATTTGAGTTTATACTTACTTTAACTGGAAAATCCTGGTGGTTTAAATTGCGTTTCCAAATTATTATTAGTGTATTTTCTTTAAAAAAAAATCACTAATGAGGAGATCTCGACTTTTGGATTTTGAAAAAATTTCTTCAAATGAGCGCATACTAGGACTCCTAGAACCCATATACTGGGTCAGTTTCAATTTTTATATTTATATATATATATATATATATATATATATATATATATATATATATATATATATATATATATATATATATATATATATATATATATATATATATATATATATGTAAATGAACCACAGCCTTTGGCTTATTGTGCATGGCCTTTCTCTTTTCTACTCCAACCATTTCAAATTCCACTGTGCCTTGAACTAGTCTGCACAGCAATTGGTAGAGTAAAGTTTATATTGCTCTGTCTCCTGTCTAGGCTGTCCGTAGATCAGTTGTCTTTTGCGGTCCAGAGCTATACACTGACACAAGAGGTGCTGGGCTGATTCCTCCCCCTGGCCTCAGAGCCTGCATGCCAGGTCCCCCTCGAACCGCCCCATTTTATGCAGGTTTTTCTTGGCGGCCATGTATTATTGCAGGATAGTCTATATAGTCCTAGCCTGGCCTCACCCCATGATAACTATGTGTAGGCAAAGCAGATCCAGCAACACCTTCATGGTGGCTTTTGGGGTTGAAGTCATGGCCCCTGTGATGCCTAGGCAAGGCACACTTTGGATCTTGCCTAGTTTTTGTTTCGCACTGGATTGTGTCACCTTAGACTACCAGACCAATGCCGAGTATGTTAACGATGGTCTTGTTTATATCCAGTGGGCCATACTAGGTCCTAGTCCCCACGTTTTTTCATATAGCCGCCTAGTGACGCTAGGGTTATAACTGCCTTACTCAGTGTTTTTTCAACGTGACCATTCCAGGTTAAGTTGGAGTCTAATACCACCCCAAGATATTTTGACCTTTGGGATGTTTCTACCGTATAGAGTAAGAGTTCTGTGGCTCTCCCACTTCCTTCTCCTCGTAAACGGTATGACGGTTGCTTTCTCGGGGCTCACCCCGAGCGCTTCGCCAACCGTCTACCTATCCATCACTTTCAGTTCTGTCTGCATACGTTCCCACACTGACTGTGTAGCCTTTCCTCGGCCTATGATGACAATGTCGTCGGCATTGCCCTGTACCTCGTCCCCCCTCCTACTTAATGCTCTATCATTGATTTTATAATTGAACACAAGTTTCAATTTTTTTTACTGTATTTACAATTTTACATTTGTCAATGTTGAGATGAAGTTTGTTTGACTGACACCATTCTGATATCTGATTATTTTGTGATTGATTTGCCCTAAATATTTTAAGATCATCAGCGTATAGCAAATAGTTCTAATCAATAACCTCCACAACATCGTTGAGAAATATAACAAACAAAAGAGGTCTAAAAATACTACCTTGAAGTACATCACTTGTTACACTGTACATTTCAGATTAAAACTCATGTAGGCCACATAATGTGGTCTGTCAGTAAAATAGTCTTGAAACTGTTTTATGGCATATTTGGTAAAAGGCCTTAAAATTGACCCTGGATATGGGTCTATAGGTGTTATTGTTATAACCATCATATTTTGTCTTGTGAGAAAATAAAGAATTTAGTAGGAGTATGAGTAAAGTGAACACATTAGAGATAAAGCCAGTCTCCACATATGCCGATTTACACGCCCAAGCTAAAACCAATATAACAATTTAAGCATATTCAGAATTGTCAAACTATTCGGAACAGCGACTCACAAATGACATAATTGCAACGCTAGGTCTCTATACTTCGAGGTGAATCCAAATAGAACGTTACAAATTCATAAGCGGTATTGGTCTCCAAAGTTCGAACGTGTTATGTTTGCTAAATTGTTGTCCGGAACAGATTCCAATCAACAAACTAATTCTTCGAGGTCGATTGACACCAACAGAGAAAATTAATGATGCATCATTCCGAGTTTCAAGGGACTTTGTCAGTTAAGCTGTCTCACAATAACACTAAGCAAAGACAGCGATGTTTTTGTCTCCGGCCGAGTAACGAACATCGAGATACTCTGGTCTATTGTTTCGGTGGCGAATCGATTGAACAAATAGTTTTCCTACACGTCAAATATTTAGAGACGTATTGTCCGATATTTTATCGGATAAAGTGATTTGGGAAAAAATAGTTCAATTCTCACATAGGAGCAAACATTGAATATAGGTTTTCCAAACAAAAATAGCCTAAGTGTTATTGCTATTAAGGAAATTTTATTTACGATCCATTCAAACACATTACTAGGATCTAATTTTACCAAATTTTCGGGGGAAAATTCGCCATTGAGAAGATAACGATTTTCGGAATCTCCAAAAATAATTTTTTCTAATCTGCAAACCAGTTACCCTCCCTAACCCTTCGAAAACCATTTCCGGGGTAGGTTTTCAGTTTTGAATCTTAATAAGTTTCAAGGTCTAGTGCCTTATTTAGCTTTATATAAAATTAATAGTTTTAGCATAAATGTGTGTTTTAAAGAAATAATTGTAGACAAGAATGATTATGGAGAGTTGTAGATGCATAGGTAATAAAGATATTGCATGAAGCAAAGGTGAAGAAAGTGGAGGTAAAGATAATTTTTAGTTTGGTTATGTCATAATTTGAAGTTTGACGATTGTGGAATGTATCTATCAAACAGCTTTGGATTTTTTTTAGTCTTAAAACTATGTTCACATATAGCACAAGTCGCCGACATATTGTACAATTTATGTCAATAAACGTCTATTATTATTATTATTATTATTATTATTGTTATTAGCGAATTTTCATTAAGAAAAATTCGCTAATAGAGAGGTCACGATGAAAAGCTTTTGCAAAAATTTCTTCAAATGAGGGAAAATTTGGGTCCCTAGAACCCAAAACCAAGGTCCGTTAAAATATGTATATATATATATATATATATATATATATATATATATATATATATATATATATATATATATATATATATATATATCAGAGCCATAACTCAAAAAATACTAAACTGACTTCAATCAAACTTGGCAAAAATCTTGTTTGGTCGAAAACCAAAGTCGAGTTCGTTAATCAAACTTTTTGAAAACGCTATATTTTCCTAAGTATCAGAGTAACTGGAATGAGACTTTACATGTGGCTAGAAATAGTGCAACTAACCTATGTTTTGAATATTAAGTAGTTTGGTACACAATATATAGAGTTTTTTCCTAATTAAAAATAAAATCCCAAAGACATGCGTTGAAACGACTTAATGGTTAAAGTCGAATGCCTGACAGACACAGTAGTAAACTGCCCCACGTAGATTGGTTCATACAACAGGTATAAACGATACATTAGCGGTAACCAAACTAAATATATACCAGGCAGAAATCATACTACCTCAACCAGCAATCGTGAAATCTCGGCCGAAATTATGGAGAATGACAGACGACATGAAATAAAAAATTTGCCAAGTGATTGTTAATTGACTGGGCGATTCTATCAATTATTAAAATACACGACATTTGTAGCTTTATTAACCGCCCCAAATACAGTTTTAGCACAGCATAGATTTGTTGTACTGTCGCGTATGAAGAAACGTAAACAAAATCAAGCCAAGTCTCTATAAAAATGAATCTAAAACAGTTTCTTTTATCTTTAAAATTAAACATAAAACGTCATATAAGACCGAAACAGTCGTAAGATGTGTTTCAACGGTAATTCTATTAATTCTGTAGTTAATTGTTGGGTATACTTTGAATATAATATACTGGGCATGAAGTCGATCTAAAGTACCATGCAAATAAAACGTTAATTGACGTGTGCGTAGATGGCGCAGGGGACATCTCGCTTGCCTCCTAAGCAGACTATTACGCGATCGAATCCAGCTCGATGAATGTATGTTTTTTTATGTTTTATTTTGACATTTGGTGAAACAATAGTGCACATATTTCATACGTTTTGGACAAGATCTCATTTTTGTTTAAAACGCCTAAATAAGTTTGTCACCTTTGAGTCTGAAATTACAATTTTGTTATTGTTAATATTAATAAAACGGGTTTGATTAGGTTGGCTAAAATGACATCACACTGGCGATTAATAAGGAAAACTAACTACTACGTTTATAATTTGGCAAATACTTTACTGTTCTAGATATAAATTAGGTTTCCTTCTGTAAATCTTCTGTATAACTTTAATGAAATTTGTCATACAAGTTTTTTTAAAGAGACTAATACTAACCACACATATAGCAAAATTTAGTTCTTTAGCTTCATAGAAAATTGAGTTTTGGGCCTGTTCCTCAAAAGGCAATATTTTTTCTTACAATAGATAGATATCGATGGTAACACTTTCGAAAGAATTCATCAAATGTGGCGTACTAAGATCTCTAAGATCGATCTTCAAGGTATGTGTAAGTTTAAAGTATTACTTTTACAGATATGCCGTATAATATTAGTGTACAATTATTATGAAAATTCGCTACTATAACGCACTTGCTGCGTGCGGAAATTTTATATAGATATACACGGTGTCCCACTGTGAATGGAATCTATCAATTTTGCAAAAAATAGGCGTCGAAATTTGGTCATGTAGGTACTAATGTCAATAGGGGCAACTCGGCAAACATATTCTCAAAATGGTGGCATTTCCAGTTATACCGGAAGTAAGTACCAACTTTGTTATTTCTATTGGAACATCCTGTATACTCTTACATTTTTAGATTCTACGAAAAATTGCAGATACCATGTATGTTTAATCTCCGATACCTAAATCTAACCGTGATGGAAAAGTATATAAACACCGGATTACAAAAATTTCTTGAAAAACACAGTCTAATCCACGACAGGCAGTATGGATTCCGTCAGCGCAGATCAACTGCCGACCTCCTTTCCTTTGTCACCCATTCTTGCAACAAGTCTACGGAACTACACGGTGAAACCTAGATTTTCACTCTAGACACATCCAAAGCCTTTGACCAGGTCTGGCACGCAGCGCTACTTAATAAACTACCCGCCTGTGGCCTACCACCAAAACTATGTACCTGGACAGCAAACTTTCTCTCCAACCGGATCATTTCTGTTGCTGTGGATGGCCATTCCTCTAAACTATATCCAATTAATTCAGGTGTTCCTCAAGGCTCAGCTTTAGCCCCTACTTTATTTCTCCTCCACAACAATGACCTCCTCTCTAGCACATCCAACCCAGTTCACAGTTGCGAGGACGACAGCACCCTCCACTTAAATGGACAATATTCTAAGCCTGTCTCTTTGGCCCAACTAGATGAGGATCGCAGACTCATGGAGGGGTTCTGTCTCTGTGGATCTTCAAAAAATATTATACTGGGGGGAGTAGAAATATTGTACAATTCTCAGTCTTGCTTTCTATCTCATAAGAGATGCACCAGCCCTAGACCCATCACAATGAACAACCAAGTTATTCAAAGTAATGGCTCCTTTTCACTTGTTGGCATTTCTGTGGATCGAAATCTAAATTCGCACCAACATGTCACATCAATTGCAGAAGCGGCTGCTAAGAAATTAGATTTCCTCTTCCAGGCCCGCAAATACTTTTCACCAGGTAGTCTCTATAACTTATATACTTCACAAATAAGGCCAAACTTTGAATACTGCTCTCATATCTGGGGTGCCGCTGCCGCTTCACCAGACATAGAACATCTTGTTATGCACGCTTTTTTCTCTCGAGGACTTCCAAGTTGTGGAATTCCTTGCCGGAACATGTTTTTCGTTCTCCTCCGAACCTCCAAACCTTCAAGTCCAGAATTAACAAGCTGCGTCTTTCCCCCTTGTCAACACCCACGGTACGATAGTATTTAGGCTGTAAGCCCTCGTGGTGTGTTGTTGGAATATAAAAAAAAAAAATTCGTTCAGTTCAGTTCAAGTTCCAATCTTCCGACTCAATTTCCGTTCGTACAGTGATACCGTAAATATTCAGTGTCTTCTTCTAAATTAGGAAGTATACGTAGTCAACTTCCATCATACGCGCATTTAAATAAATGCAATACACAGGTAGCTAATAAGATTGTGCAATCTCCTGGGTAGGCTAGATAGGCTGTCCTCGTGATGTGTTGTTGAAATATATAAAAATTCGGGACGCAGCAAGTGCGTTATGGTAGTGAATTTTCATAAAAATGTTTTTAATTGCAAATATGTTTTTAATTGCAAATATGTGTGTTTCCTTTTTAAGAAAGCAGGCATCAACTTTGGTTACCAGTATAACCTATATAGTAAAAACAATGTGCCATGTTTCATAAAAATAACTTTATTGTGTGAAAATGTACAAAAATTTCCAAAAGTAAACTTAAAGTGTTCCCGGAAAAACTCGTTTCTTGGTCAACCTTATAGGTTAATAGCAAATTGAGCTATTCAAATTTGAAGCATTTAATGAAAATTCGCTACCATAACGCACTTGCTGCGTCCCGAATTTCTTTTCTTACAAACATGCATCGCTGAAAAATTCAAAAATGCAATAACATAAGGCGTGTTTGATTAAAAAAAAGAAAATTTGTATCACCAACGACTTATGGGCCATCCTGTGATTGTAGAAATATTTTTTTAAGATGTAGCTCAAGACACCCTATAATTAATATATACAAATTTTCTTCATATCTTGTATAATAACGGATATATTGAGCTTTATTGATTTTTTACGAAAATTCAACAAAAATTATATACCATTAAACGATAAACTCTAAAGCTAAGGCTACTGACAAGCATCAGAGAAAGGGTCTATTTGAAATGAATTTTCTGGAAACATTTTAGTAAAATGAAGGACAATGACGGTTGAAACTAAGACTTCAGAGTTTGTAAAAGATCCTTCTTGAGACATTTGATTTCCATATCCCGTATTAGATTCAAGCTCTTTGCCTAAATGTTGCCGATTTTGACGTTTTAAATCGCAACTTTGACGTTTTGAGGAAAACCCCAATTTATTTTTCTTTAAATGCCTATAACTTTTTTGTCTTTTGAGCTACATAGCTAAATTTTGGTAGGTGGATTACCTATAAGGATGTTAACTAGCGTACCACATTTGGTTGCCCTTACTTTGTTAATTACGGAGATATAAATTTTTTTCGAAAGAAAACACAAAATTTTCCGGGAAAACCTGGGCAGATTTTCCTGGCTAACGAACTTATCCAAGCCATTTGCAAAAGGAATTTTTCCACCAAATTTACTCAAAATCGGACTATTATTTTTTGAGTTATCGGTGTGATACATATATATATATATATATATATATATATATATATATATATATATATATATATATAAATAAATATATATATATATATATATATATATAAATATATATATATATATAAACATATAAAAATTGAAACGGACCCCGGATATGTGTTCTAGGGGGCCTAGTTCGCGGTCATTTGAAGAAATTTTTTCAAAATTCAAAAGTCGGGATCTTCTCATTAGTGAATTTTTTTTAAGAAAATTCACTAAAAAGGGATAGTGAAGTGAAACTGCTTCCTGGCGTCGGTTATTGGCCATAGTCGCGGAAATAGGCCGAATTTAAAGATATAAAAACAAACACACAACACATACCTGTTTTGAGTTTGATGTATTTCAGTAAAAAAAACATATGAAAAACATTTTTCTGAAAATTTACTACCTAACACACTTGCTGCGTCCGGAGTTTTGTATGTGCACTCGACCATTTATAGGAAATTTATTTAGTAGCCAAACACACATGTTCTTGAAAGATATCAGGAAATTATGAGTCAACTAGAGAATGGCAATCGGAAATTCAATCTCAATTGTGTGAGTCTAGCGGGATCCGATAGGTACAATCAGTGGTTGAGCTAGTGCCGATTACGGCTAAGGAAACATACTGTCGAACCCTTGTATTATCTACATTATGATACACTGGCCCCTTGCTATCTCAGCCAGATATCTTTATACGTTCCTTTTGCTTAAGCTTATAAAAACTTGCTAACAAAATCTGCTGTCGATATATGAAAATAGCATAAAATTTATATGGTGACATAAAAACCGAAATGAAGGAGAAAGTTGCTTTGTTAGATTGTTTTATCACAGTCGAGAAATGTTTCACACAATGGACTGTGTGAATTTGTTACTTTTAAGAGTTCCTCCCAGACGTCTACTTCATTTTTATCTTTGCATCTTTGGCCTTAATAAATATGGTTTTAATGTGCCAGATATCACATAAAGTATTGTAAGTATACTTGAGTTAAATTTAATAGTGGTATATCTTCCTACAGGGGAGATTGGGGTATTTGTGCACACCTAAGCAAGATTAGCTTCTGCGAATACGCAACGTATTTTTATCATAATATAAGCTGGAAATACTCAGTCACTTATGTTGCTGTACAACACAAGTCTTTGAATTATTGTATCAGCCTACTTTATAATTTAGACAAATAAACAAACAATAATAATAATAATAATAATATATTCTTAAAATGCCCAATATATAGATTTATACAAAAGTCTGGACACAGCAAGTGCGTTATGGAAGTGAATTCTCATAAAAATCTTTTTAATAGCAATGCAAGCAGGCATCAATTTGGTTACTGGTATAACCTAATAACCTATATAGTCGAAACAATGTACCATGCATAAAAAAAACTTATTATTTTAAAATGTACAAAAATTTTCCGAGAATAAGCTCATGGTTGCGAGAAAACCTTAGGTTAATAGCAAATCGAGTCATTGAAATTTGAACCATTTAATGAAAATTTGTTACCAAAATGCAATTGATGCATCTAGGCATATCTTTTTTCATACAAACACGTATCATATTTCGATAAAAAATGCAAAAATGTAATAATATAAGGCACGTTCGAAAAAAATTGTAGGTATCACCAACGACTTATGGGCCATCCTGTGATTATCAAAATAATTTTATAAGATGCAGCTAAAGACATCATCTAATTGACGTATACAACTTTTCTTCGTATCTTGTATAATAACAATTATATTGATGTTTACCGAAGAAATGCGTCATCCTGTGTATATCTAAAGAGAGAAAAACTCAAACGTAACCTGGATATGGATTCCAGGGGGCCTAGTTTGCACTCATTTGAAGAAACATTTTTAAAATTCAAAAGTCACGGTCTCTCCACTAAAGAATTTTTGTACGAAAATTAGCCAAACATTAAAGACTGCTAAACCATAAACTTAACTAAAGCTACTGCCAAAGCATCAGAGAAAGCGTCTATTTGAAATTAATTTTCTGGAAATATTTCAGTAAAATGAAGGACAATGATGGTTGAAGCTGAAGCTAAGAGTTTGTAGAATACTCTTCTTGCGACATTTTCTTTACATCAACGGTATCCGTTTCAGGATCTTTGACTAAATGCTGCCAATTTGGATGTTCAAATCGCGACTTTGACGTTTTGAGAAAAACGTCAAATTTTTTTCCTTTAAATGCCGGTAACTGTAGTGTCTCTTAACTTACAGACCTAAATTTTGGTACGTGGCTCACATTTTATAATACAAACACGCCTACCAAATTTAGTTGTCCTTACTTTGTTATTTCAGTAGATACGAAAAATTTTCGAAAGAAAACACATCATTTTCCGGGAAAACCTTGGACGATTTTCCTGGCTAACGAACTTATCCAAGCGATTTGCAAAAGGAAGGTACTTACCAAATTTGATCAAAATCGGCCTATTTTTTTGTTACCAGTGTGATACACACACACAATATATATATATATATATATATATATATATATATATATATATATATATATATATATATATATATATATATATATATATATATATAAACATATAAAAATTAAACCTGACCCCGGATATATGGGTTCTAGGGTGCCTATCGGGCTCATTTGAGAACTTTTTTCAAAATTCAAAAGTCTCGCTCTTCTCATTTGTAAATTTTTTAAAGAAAATTCACTAAAAAAATACAGTGTGCTTGCTCTATTTAATATTAAAATAATACTTAGTCACCTCAATTTGAAAACTAATAAATTTGTAGATGCCTTTTAAATTACAATAATATAAATATATAAATCACTTGACTGGGTTTTATGATCCTTACTACCTGCAACTTGAGTTCCATAGACCTAAGGCAAGAAGGCTAATTGCATACTTTCAATTGTACATCTGTTCGAAAGTTTAGTCATCCAATACTTGGTATTGCTATTTATAAATGAGTAACTATAAACCAGAAGGAAGAAAAATAGAGGTCATAACATGGTCAATAGAGAGACAGATTATGATCTCACTTCTAACGAGCTGGTGAATTGTTAGAAGAAATAGACGACATAAACAAAGAAGAAGAGGAAGATTACCTAAAAATAGCTAGACAAGCGGCAGGGTGTCATTTGGTAGGGGTGCCAACTTTCAAAGGGGAAATTTTCGTAAAAAAAATGTTACTAATCTCAGAAACAGGAGCCTTTGTTCTAGAGTTTTTGTGAATTTTCTTAACAAAAATTCACTAATGAGGAGATCCCGACTTTTGAATTTTGAAAAACTTTCTTCAAATGAGCGCTATTTGGGACCCCTGGAACCCAAATCCGAGGTCGGTTTCAGACTTTATATATATATATATATATATATATATATATATATATATATATATATATATATATATATATATATATATTTATGTGTCACACCCATAACTAAATAAATAATGGGCCGATTTTAATAAAACTTGGTGAGTACCTTCCTTTTGCAAGTAACTTGGATAAGTTTGTTAGCCAGGAAAATCCGCCGAGGTTTTCCCGGAAAATTTTGTGTTTTCTTTCGAAAAAAATCGAAAAAAATTATATCTCCGGAATTAACAAAGTAAGGGCAACCAAATGTCATACGCGCGTTTACATTGTCCTTCATTTTACTAAAATATTCCCAGAAAATTCATTTCAAATAGACCCTTTCTCTGATGCTTTGGCTGTAGGTTTAGTTAAGTTGATGCTTTCGCTGTAGGTTTAGTGAAGTTTATGGTTTAACGGTCTATAATTTTTAGCTAATTTTCGTAGAACAAATTCGTTACTGCATTTTAGCATTTTTTATCGAAATATGATGCATGTTTGTAAGTAATTAATCTGGACGCAGTAAGTGCGTTTTGGTAGCGAATTTTCATTAAATCCTTCAAATTTAAATAACTCAATTTGCTATTAACGTAAGTTTTGTTGTTTAGGAAACCAACATTTAACTTTATTTTCAGAAAATTTTTGGATAAACGCGGCAAAGGCGTTTTGGTAGCGAATTGTCATTAAATGTTTCAAATTTCAATAACTCAATTTGCTATTAACCTAAGGTTCATTGGCTAGGTGACCAGTTTTCTCAGAAACATTTAAAGTTTATTTTCGGAACATTTTTGTACATTTTCAAATAATTATTTTGATAATACAATGGTACATTGTTCCTACTATATAGGTTATACCGGTAACCAAATTGATGCCTTCTTGCATTAGAGCGATATTTTTTAATTAAAAATATTTTTATGAAAATTCACTTCCATAACGCACTTGCTGCGTCTAGAGTTTTTTGTTTTCAATAGGTGTAAATACGTAAAAAATAACATTTATCAAGTTCGATTTTTTTTATTGTTGTGCAGTTAATGGTGAGATATATCGAATATCTTCTCTGCAATATCCCTCCTCATCTTGTTCTTATTTTATTTACTTCAATCCTGTCAAATTAGTTCACAAGCGTGTATTGTCGCATCTGGATAAAATTGGTATCCTGTCATTTTTGACAGCTGCATTACAGACGTTAAATGAAGTAATAGTTTCAGAATTCCGACATATCAAGACGAATACAACAACAAGGAATGTAAAATGACCTGCATCAAATATTCAAATAGATAACTGCATTTCATGAAAATTTTCAATTTACTATGTTGCAAGTAATATCGTTTAATATCAGAAGTTAAAGTCGGAGTCCGTGGCTTTCGCAGCTCAAGAGCAATTCGTTCTGCTCTCAGAGGAATGTTCAAGAAATTGAGTACGCTAAGTGAAAATATAATGAACGAAAGGAATTCCCCAAAATGAATTCCATAAATGGAATAGAATGCAGAATACTGACGACCGTATTCACGGTTTGCATGGAGAAGTTTTTCCTATAGGAACTAATGCGTTGCTTTGTTGGGAATTGTTCATCAAGTTGATTTAATGACGAAATTAATGTTCAATCCGTTCTCTGCCCTGTTTATTGGATATTAGTTGGCTTTGAAGGATTAATTAAACACACAATTTAGTAAAAAGAGGTTCATGAGACAAACGAATTATATCGAAACTACATACAGACTTGGAGACTACTTCTCTGGCTTCACTGCTGGTTTTGGTTTTTATAGGTGAAGGACGTAGCCAGCGCGTAAGCTAACTGGAGCAAGTGGCCCTTACGAATTCTGGATGTTCTAGGATGTTCTTCAACGTTTCTGTGACTAGTTTCGCTGCTTGACAGCATTCTCAGACAGATAAAAATTGAATTAGTACGAAATCATGACAACTACAAATAAAGATCTGTTGCTATGTTATGGTATGATGTTTTGGTCAAAAAATTTATCAAATTGTAAATCAAATGAAACACAGATGACAGATGAGGCTTTCAAAATGTCTATGTGATGTATGTCGATATTTAACATAAAAATAGAACTAGCCTATAATAACTATGATAACAGTTACAACAATAAAATAACTAAACAATAACTATATATATATATATATATATATATATATATATATATATATATATATATATATATATAGGGTGGCGCATTTAAAACGAAACAGACCGATTTGCGTCCAGACAATTTTTTTAATAAACACTTCAATTTTAATATTAAGGAGGACATTTTTTGACATAAAACTCAACTTTGTCACATCAACCCCTTAAGGGTGGTGATAACAACCCTTATATTTTAAATATGGAACATGGGTCGAGTGTTACATCATTTGAAAGCTCTTTCCTTTCTGAATTCAGCGCACTATTTTTTTTTGGAAGTTTTATTAACTCGTTTAAAAATTATTCACAGTTGAAGTTTCTAAAACACGAGAAAATTGGCCACTGATACAAACATCAAAAGAAGGACTATTCAGCGAATATTGAAGCATCATACATTTCACCCGTATAAAATTCATCTTGTGCAAGAACTGGATGAAGATGATTTTGATCGGCGGCTGTTTTATTTAACTCTACAGTCAATCGTCATAATTGTCGTTATTGGGCAGATAATAATCCAAGAAATTTTCACGAAGTCCACACTCAAACTCCACAGAAATTGAATGTTTGGGCTGGCATTTTTGGAGACCGTTTAATCGGACCAATTTTTCTTCATGGCAATTTGAGTGGCGAAATGTATTTGGAGTTACTAGAAGATATCGTTTACCCTCTACTAATTGACATTGTTGAAAATGATGATCTCTATCAAGAAAATTAATTAGTGTTTCAACAAGATGGAGCTCCTCCGCATTTTTCACAACGTGTTAGGGAGTTTTTGAACAGAGAGTTTCCAGAGCAATGGATTGGGCGTCGAGGTACTATTGAGTGGCCCCCTAGATCACCGGATTTAACTTATTTAGATTTTTTTCTATGGGGCCATTTAAAGAGTAGAATTTACGCAGCAGAACCGGAGTCTTTGGAAGAATAACGACGACGCATTGTTAAAGAGTGCCGTCTAATAACTCCACAAATGCTCCAGAATGTCAGAGCTCATGTTGAACAAAATTTGTACTTTTGTGTGGAAGCTGGTGGTCAACAAGCAAGATGGCGTACATCTCGGCCTGAAAGACCGTTGCATGAGCCCCGAGAGAAATACTGTTACTTACTCTCAGTCCTTTCGAATAAACGCCTGCCACCGTCCCACACTCCTCGCCGGATCCGTCCGTGAACAATACGAGTGCTCCCGTGGTAGGCCCGGCGTCTCCCCCCACCATGCCTCGCAGTTGAGGATTACTACTGTAAACTTGTTATCCCTGTATATTCGCGGGCTCGCAAATTCTGACCTCATTTCAAGCATGGGCTCCTTGACGATCTCCTGAATTTTGCAGTGGCCTCTGCAGCCTGGGTTGGTCTTCAGTCTATCATTGCAGGCTAGTCTGAATAGTCCTGGCCTGGCCTCCCCCATAATAACTAAGTTTAGGGGGCAGATCCAGCAACAGCTGCATGGCGGCTGTTGGGGTTGAAGTTATGGCATCCTTTGGATCTTGCCTAGTTTTTGTTTGGCACTGGATTGTGTCACATTAGGCCACCACACCAGTGCCGCGTATGTTAGCGATGGTTTCACCACCCTTGTGTGCAGCCAGTGGGCCATATTAGGTGTTGTCCCCACGTTTTTTCATATGGCCGCCTAGGGACGGATAGGGCCATAACTGCCTTGGGTAGTATTTTTTCAATGTGACCATTCCAGGTTAGCTTGGAGTCCAGTACCACCCCAAGATATTTTACCTCCCTTGAGTTGTTTCTACCGTATAGAGTGAGAGTTTTGTGGCTCTCCCACTTCTTCCTCCTCGTGAATGGTTGCTTCCTCGGGGCTCACCCCGAGCACTTGGCCAATCGTCCACCTTTCCACCACTTTCAGTGCTGTCTGTATGCGCTCCCACACTGACCTGACCTGACCTTAGTCATAGAATTCGAGAAGTCTGTGTGTGTGTTTGTGTATTTATATGCTTTAAAACCTATCATGGCTATGGGCTCCAGGAGGCCTAGTTCGAGTTGATTAGAAGGATATTTTTCAAAATTTCGGGATCTCTTCACTGAAATATTTTTTCTTTGAAATTAAATTAACTGATGGATTCTAGCAGGGAGTTTGGTCGTCCTTTCCTACATCTCTTTATAATTGCTTGTGGACAAGTTATGTTTGTAAAAAAATTAAAAAATCGATTAATTAAGTTCACAATCATAAACCGCTAAACAATGAATGCTAACTTGCAATATCTTCTGATAGCCTATATATTTCACCTTTTGATAGAGGCACAACTACTACAGCTCATGCTAGGTTTCCAGAAACATCCAGAAAACATAGAATATTGGTAATTAATTGTGTTTATTTAGCAGAGAAAACAATCTACCAAACCAATATTACACAACATAAGATAGAAAGAGAAAAAAAGTGTGTTGGTGTTAAATTCTATTATTATAAAATGTGTGGGTACACCAATATCACATTTGATATCAACAAAAAGCAAACATTATCAAGGATCAATAAAAAAAGCTGAAAGGGGTATAACCCACACATTTCAGTTGCAGAACTTATTAATTTAGTGAAACGATTTCCTCAATTTGAATGAAATGAAAATATATATGAATGAACGGACAAAGGGCCCTTGCATGATGAATTGGCATATTATCGGCGGCAGTGTGTGGTTATATACAGAGATGTAATTGAAACGTCAGATGCACGGCGTTGGAAGTTGCGGAAAGGCCGTGAGTATTGCGAGAGTACACGTTTCTCGTGTGGATTGACTGGCAGCAAAGGAAATGCATCCAATCTCTGTGCATTCTGTGGCTTGAGTAGCAGCATTTTGTTGGAATTATACACGAATTATACACTCGAGTCCCAAAGAATAAAGGATGACAGTATTGTAGTGCTAGTAGAAAGCCGATATCTGAGTGGTTTCATACATTTTCCGCTTACGGATGGCTATTTTCGTTATGGTGGAAAATGGGTGTCTTCTTTAGATGAGTAATACGAGTGTGGTTTTAGAGATAATTTGTGATGCGAGCCATTGTTCGCCAGATTGTAAAGCAGTGGTTTCAGGTTTTCTATAAACAAGTGTCACTAAAAATTTTAAAGAGCCTCGGTGGTTCAGAGGTAAGAACGTGTGCCTCTGAACCGAAGGGTACTGGGTTCGATCCCAGGGTACTCCTTTCACTTTTTCAGTACAAACTGTAACATTAGCATCAACCGAGGTTGTGGCATTGTATTTGAGCAAGTTGAATTTCTGCACATTCCGCCCTTCGGATGGGGCGTAAAGCCGTCGGTCCTGTGTCCATGCGATGTTGGGCACGTTAAAGATATCTACCCTCCTTACAGAAAGGCAGGGGTTCGGCAAAATTTCCAGGATGGTGAGGTGAAACTGCTCTCTGGCGTCGGCGATTGGCCATAGTCGCGGAAATAGGCCGACGTTAAAGAAACAAAACACACACATAAAAATTTTAATATCTTTGAATATTTTAGAGATTCAAATTTATTAACAAACTAAGTCGCAGAAATATAAGGTTAAAACTAAACGAAGTCTGGAACTTAACTACTTTATTCTGTATAAATATTCGAGGACTCCTTATCATTATGATACGGAGAAAATGATAAAATAAATAATAAATATACTATAATACAATATACCACACCCTCATTGTAGATTCTTAGTACTAATAGGCATTAAAAGTTTAATTCGAAAATAGGTATATTAACACAGTGAATTTTCTTGAAAAAAGTCACTAATAAGGAGACCTAGACTTTTGAATTTTGAAAACATTTTTTCAAAATGTGCGCAAACCAGCCGCCCTAGAACACATATCTGGGGTCAGTTTCGGATTATATATATATATATATATATATATATATATATATATATATATATATATATATATATATATATATATACACATCCCAATACTGTTTCGGCGTCTTTACAAAAGCATTCTGCTTCTGCGTCTGGTCAAGTCTATGACTTTTTTAGATAAAAATAATGCAGACTTTTGAATTTTGAAAAAATTTCTTCAAAATGTGCGCAAACCAGGCGCTCTAGGACACATATCTGGGGTCAGTTTCGGATTATATATATATATATATATATATATATATATATATATATATATATATATATATATATATATATATATATATAACTCAAAAAATAAAGGGCCGATTTTGATAAAATTTGCTGAGTACATTCTTTTTGCAAGTGGCTTAGACGAGTTCGTTAGCCAGGAAAATCGGACAGTTTTTCCGGAAAAGATTTGGTTTTCTCCTGGAAAAACTCATATCTCCAGAAATAACAAAGCTATGGCAACCACGTATGACAATCTGGTTTATGTTGTAAAAACCAAACTCTGTACCAAAATTTAGGTCTCTATGTTGAAAGGAAAAAAAAATATAGTAACTTAATGAAGCAACATTTTAGTGCCACTTAAAGTCAGAGAAAACGCAATACCAAAATATGGTATGTGTTAAACAAAATATATTAAATATTACAGATAACGTTTATTTTTTCATGGCGCAAAAGTTTCGAGAAGTACCAGAAAGATTACTTTGAGAATTTTATAATTTTTCTCCTGTAAATGTCAAACTGAAGATTTTAAACGTGAAAATTAGTATAACTATTGCGGTTTATTAATGGAGAATATTTCATAAAATGCGTATTGGAATGTTCTAGATTTATGCCACTCTTCTTATTTGTTAAAATAACTACAAAAGCTGCCTCTAAAGCCCTTTTATATATTATAAATAAATAATTTAAGACCATTATCGGTAATCTACCTTTCTTCATTGCAGTTTTTTTAGAATCCTTACGTGACTTAATAATTAGGACGCCTATCTGATGAGCGAAGGGACGCGAGTTACAGCACCCTGTATAATGCTGCATTGATATCACGCATTAGTGTAACAATATGATGGAAGCAGTCGTTCACCGCGGAAATACGAAAACTGCTCATAAATTATATTTAATGTAATTATTAGTTTAAGTCGTTTTATTTATGGCATAATGTTAGATAAGCAGAAACTAGTTGATATATAGAGGTAAGGTACAAATCTCACCGTTGACTGATTTTCTCTTTTATTTTTTTTCTTCTCCATTTTAACGTTATCTGATCAGATTATGTAATTCCAATAATTTTTTTACTCTTTTTTTCAAAAACGGCGACTGTGCAAATTTGTTTAATTAACGACAACCGAACAGACATGTTAACAGAAAATACATTTTGGAGTTAGTTGCAAAGTTTCGACAAAGTGGTTCAGTAGCCAAAAAAAAACGGGATGCTGAACGTGAATTTCCGGTTAGAAATGAGACTACTGAGATTGAAGTTTTAGAACAAATTTCTGCAGACCCAACTTTGAGCACGAGAAAATTAGCCACTGTTTCAAACATCAAATAAAAACTATTCAGCGAATATTGAAGCATAATAAATTTCACCCGTATAAATCTGTGTACGTTTTTATTAAACTCTATAGTCAATCGTCATAATTGTCGTTATTGAGCAGATAATAATCCAAGAAATTTTCACGAGTTTGACTCCACAGAAATTGAATGTCTGGACTGGAATTTTTGGAGACCGTTTAATCGGATCAATTTTTCTTGATGGCAATTTGAGTAGCGAAACGTATTTGGTGTTACTAGAAGATATAGTTTACCCTCTACTAATTGACATTGTTGAAAATGATGATCGCCATCAAGAAAATCAATTAGTGTTTCAACAAGATGGAACTCCTCCGCATTTTTGACAATGTGTTAGGGAGTTTTTGAACAGAGAGTTTCCAGAGCATTGGATTGGGCGTAGTGGTGCTATTGAGTGGCCACCTAGATCACCGGATTGAACTCCTTTAGTCTTCTTTCTATGGGGCTATTTAAAGAGTAGAATTTTCACAACAGAACCGGAGTCTCTGGGAGAATTACGACGACGCATTGTTGAAGAATGCCCTCTAATAACTGGACAAATTCTCCAGAATGTCAGAGCTCGTTTTAAACAAAATTTGTGCTTTTGTATGAAAGCTGGTAGTCAACAATTTGAACACTTGCTTAACTGAATAAACATTTTTGAACGTTTGGTTTTGTTTTTTTAGTTTTTTTTAATGCAAAATTGACTAATTAGTGCATTTCTGGTCACAATGAATGAAATACGTTCCTGCAAGTCCAACTGTGAATAATTTTTAATCGAGTTGATAAAACTTCCAAAAAAATTAGTGTGCTGAATTCATAAAAGAAAGAGCTCTCTACTGATGTAACACTCGACCCATGTTCCCTATTTAAAATATAAGCGTTGTTATCACCACCCTTAAGGGATTGATGTAACAAAGTTCAATTTCATGTAAAAACATGTCTTCCACAATATTAAAATTCACGTGTTTCAGCGTTTCTTAAAAAAAAATTCTCTGGACGCAAATCGGTCAGTTTCGTTTTTAATACGCCACCCTATATATATATATATATATATATATATATATATATATATATATATATATATATATATATATAATAACCTTGAATATGTGTTGTATGGGTGGCGCTCATAATTTTTTTTATTTTAAAGTCAGAATGTCTTTAACAGCGGATATTTTCTACAAAAATTTGCTCTAATGTTGCAAACATAAAGCACGATTGCCGAACTTGTGCGAAGAGCCTGTACGTGTCGATTTAGTTAATATAAGTGCTAAGTTTGCAGTAGGGTTGTTAAAAATTAATACAGAATACGTAACCAATTTGGTGTTTCTTTTCTTTGAATACTGATGTAATATAATAAGATTTTTACTAGTTTATTTCCTGAGTGTAACTGGAAGTACCGATAAATTGCAGTATCAGCAATCTATGATTGAAATTCTACAATGACTATGTAAGCTTGAAAACACACGTAGAATTTTCTTTTAAATTTCTTGTTAGCTACAGCACAACAAAATACAAATAAAACACAAAGCTCATGCATTTAAGAGCAGCTACGAATGTAAATTGGATGCGCTGAACATTAAAGCTTTGATTTTCGACGCCAGAGGCATCTGCAGGGGTGGAATGATGCAAACCGATAGATATCTTTTAAAGCTTCATTCAGTGATACTAGCAACTCTGTTCTATTTTTTGTGAATTTTCTTTTAAAAAAAAATCACTGTGGAGATCCCGACTTTTGAATTTTGAAAAAATTTCTTCACATGAACGGGAACTTTTGTTTTTTTTATATCATGTAGAGAGTTGTTATATTATATCACAAATACACACATATCATGAGATAGAGAGAGACAGATATATAGCACCGGACTCGAACCTCTGCCGCGCCGATCAACCGTGAAATATTCTCAATTCAATTCAATTTCAAAATATTTATTCATAATTCATAGGTTAAAAATATTACAATATGTTAGGTAGAAAGATTTAGTCTATGAATAGAGAAAACTAGACATCTAACAATATTATTTTACAATTTCCTTAGTATAAACATGGCTCCTATCTTAAGATTTATCCATGGTTTATGTTTACATATTTTGAATATAATAAAGAACATATATGTATTCTTAAGAAAAATGCTATCTATGGTTTTTATGTTGTTCCTACTGTGTTTTTAAGTTTGTTAATTTTAATTAACAGGAAAATTAGGAAAAACCTGCCTTAACATTATTTTGTTTTTGATTTTAAAATGACCAAATTAACTTATAATTATTTACACTACATACATATTTACATTTATTACATTTATACTATATCTTAGATACCTATGTTTGTTTGGGCTGCGGTATTGCCTGTTGATTGTTGGGGTTCTTTAAGTTCCGAATTTTGTTCTTGAAAATGAGAGTTTATGCTTAAATGTTATATGGGGATTGTCTGTTCTGGTTGTAAGAATTCGTCTGGTTAGTTGGCTGTTTTTTGTTTGCCTCTCGTAGAAGTTCTCTGATAAATACAGTTCATATTCCTTGATTGGTGTGATGTTCGTTGTTCTTATCATGTCAGATATTTTTGAGTATCTGTTGCCCCCGGTGATTACTCTTAAACACTTGTTCTCAAAGACGCTAAGTTTTCTGTATTTGGTATTTGATATGCTGCACCAAACAGGGCCCCCATATATGATGATGGGTCTAATAATCATCTTGTAAATTAGTAATTTGTTAGTAGTGCTCAGTGATGCACTTTTTAGTAGGGGATAGACTGTTTTTAGGGCAGCGTGTCCTTTTTTGATCAGTTGGTTAATCTCGCTGTGAAAATTAAGCCTTCGGTCGAGGGTTATACCTAAGTATTTTACGTTATCTCTATTTGGGTCTATTTCCGCATTTTCTATCTTTAATTTCTTGAATATTTTGTTGTTTGTGAAGTTTCTTGAAAAAATAATAGTTTCAGTTTTGTCTGCGTTTAAGGTTGTTTTCCAGGTGTTATTATTATATTTTTCTAACATATTTACGTGAATTTGGTTTTGGGTGTTAGCCACCGGTGCCCAGAATGAGTGGCTGTAGATTGCTGTGTCGTCAGCAAAGAGTGCCAAGTTTGTTTTCGGAAATTGTGGAATGTCGTTTATGTAGAGGCTGAAAAGTTTGGGTCCTAGGATTGAGCCTTGTGGGACTCCGGCATTTATGTTCTTGGTTCCCGATATGGCATTTTCTACCTTTACTGTCATGCTTCTGTTTTTGAGGTACGAATAGATGGTCTTAATTAGCGCATTGGGTATTTTGAGTTTGATAAGTTTATAGACAAGCCCATCGATCCATACAGTATCAAAAGCTCTTTTGATATCCAGTAGGGTCATGACTGTACATTTGTTTTTATTAAAATTTATGGTAATGCCGTTAACAATTCTGGCCACCTGCAAAACGGTGCTGTGTTTATTTCTGAATCCAAATTGTTGGTCGATAGTGATGCGCTTTTTTCGGTCAATGGTTTCAAGTCTTGCTAGGATGATTTTTTCTACTATTTTTCCAAGAGTGTTGAGAAGACTGATTGGTCGGTAGTTAGACGGATCTGTGTGATCTTTATGGGGTTTGGGTATTGGAATAACAAGAGCTCTTTTCCATTGATGCGGGAAGTATTGGTGCAGAAGGATGGTGTTTATTATGTACATGAGGTGGACAATACTTTTTTAGATAGGTTCTTTAATATTTTGTTCGGGATTCCATCAGGAACGGGAGATTTGTTATTCGCTAGCTGTTTAATTATGGTTTTGATTTCGGTGGGATTTGTTTTCAGGTTTGAAATTTGGGAGGGTGGTTGTGGCGGGAGTTCTGTGTTCATAAAATTTTGTACGTGTGCTGATATTTCCTTATGTCTTCTTTTTCATTGTTTAAAGTAGTGTTGTGCACAGCAGAAAACGTATCGGCGAGAAGTTCTGATTTTTCGTTTGTTGAGTAAACTGTACCATTATCTGTTTTTAAGGGGGGCAAAGTTTCGAATTTGTTTTTGAATCTTTTTAGAAATTTACAAATTGAATTATTTCGAGTGTCGAGGCAAGAGAGGGTATTTGTCCAAGAGTTATTACGATACACGGCGATTTTTTGATTAATAATACGGTTTAACTCATTACAATGTTGCTTGGTTGATTGGTCTGCCGTTCGTTGCCATCGTTTTCGTAGCAAGTTCTTCTGTTTTATTAGGTAAATTACGTCCGCAGGGAGGTTTTCGTTGAACGGGTTGATATCTTTTGTATCGGTGAAAAGTTCTATTGCTCTTTTAATTATTTTTGTAAATTTTTCGACTTCTGCATATATTTGTTCACTTGATGAAATTGATGTGTTTATAGTAACTTGGCTGTCTAAGTAAGCTCTGAAGTTGTTCCAGTTAGTGTTGGCATATGAAATAATTTTTACAGCTTGTCTTTCTATGGGTGTGTTATGGTCTAAGTGAAAAATAACGGGATTATGGTCTGAGCTTAGTTCAGAGAGTGTGTGTACATTGGTGAGATTTTTGTTAACAATAATGTCAATTACAGGCAGGTTATTGTTGTTATCTGGGTAGTGTGTTGGTTCGTTTGAATAGTGAATTGTTACATCGTTTGAACAGGTAAAGTTGTACAACACGTTTCCGTTCCTATTATTTCTAAGACAGTTCCAGGTATAATGTTTTGCGTTCAAATCTCCTACTATCAGAACCTTTCGAGAAATGTTAAAGATTTGCTGCAGTTCGTCACAGCTAAAGTTGTTGCTTGGTTTATTATAAGCGGCTACAATATGTATTCCACTACTTAATTTACAACAAAGGGTTTCTATTGTAGTAAATGGAATGTTTACCTGTTGATAAGGAATATTATTTTTTATGGCAATTGCTACTCCGCCCGAGGCATGTTCACTGGGACGAAATATTCTCGCGCTGTAACCCACTACTCCATGGCCGAGGAACTGATACGGATGTGTTTTAAGCATCATTATATACATTATATCTTTACAATTAGTATGACGCACATGTGATTCATGAGTCAGCTTCTTTAATGTCAGTCATATATGTTTTAGTTAAATGTTTAATATGTAAATATTTTGTAACACCAATGGATATTTAATTAATATGTGAATTTAAAGAAGTAGATAGTCCGCCACCTGGGAGGATGAAGCTTTAACGGAGAGTGATAGGAGCGTGGGGGGGGGGGGTTTGTGTCGAGAATATTTCACGGTTGACCGGGGCGACAGAGGCTCGAGTCCGGTGCTATATCTCTGTCTCTCTTTACCTCATAACTATATGTGTGTAGTGTGATATAAAAAAAAATAACAATTTTCATTCAATCGGTAACAGACGCCATAACCTAACAACCAAAAAAAAGACCACAAGATCTAAGGACCTAACGATTTAAGGACCCAAATACCTAAGGACGTAAGGTCCTAAATACTTAAAGACGTAAGGACTTAAAGACATAATCACCTAAGACGTAACAACCAAAGGAAGAAAGGACGAAAAGGACGAAAGGATGAAAGGACGAAAGGACAAGAATGACGAAAAGGATAAAACGACCAAAGGACTAAGGACTAAGGACTAAGAACATCTTAGCACCGTCGGTCAACGACCATGGGGTGGCTGACGCCGCCATCGGGCATGTGCACGCATGCGCACACTAAAGGGGGCGGAGCCTACCTCTCACTCCACTGACTCTCGACCAATCAGAACGGGTCGGTTGAGCCAGCTCAAGTGGCCCACTATCTAGTTAAAAACATGTATTTTAAACTCTAGGGATATCACTCACGGCTGCGGAAATGGGCATTGCGCTGATCGTAGATATAGCAGGATATTTTTTGTATTCTTATCGTTGTTGTTACTACATGAGAAAACCTATATAAATAGGATATTTTTAGTTTTATTTTTAGTGATATAATATCTTTACACGCTGATTTTATGAGTTAAGAATAATGCTTATGTATGTACCCACACACAAGTATTTTACTTTCGTGGGTTATAAATGTTTATTTTTCTACATAGTTATAGTCTTGTTTTTACTCTTGGTGAATTGTACAAAATGTTGTATTACCAAAATTTAGGTCTGTAAGTTTAAAGACAAAAAGTGATAGGCATTTGAAAAAAACAGTTGGGGTTTTCCTCAAAACGTAAAAAGTCGCGATTTGAAACATAATAATTGGCAACATTTTTGCAAAGAAGCTGAAATCAATACGTATTATGTAAAGAATGTTGTGCAAACCATTAACTTTCAGCTTCAACCATCATTGCCCTTCATTTTAATTACATATTACCAGAAAATTCATTTCAAATAGACACTTTCTCCGATGCTTTGGCAGTAGTTTTATTTAAGTTTAACGGTCTATAATTTTAACCTAATTTTCGTAGAAAAAAATCGTTAATGAGGACACCGCGACTTTTGAATTCTAAAAAGATTTCTTCAAATGAGCGCAAACTAGGCCCCTTTGAACCCATATCCGGGTTTAATTTCTGTTTACATATATGCAAGGTGACGCATTTCTACGATAAAGCTCAATATAATTGTTATTATGCAAGATACGAGAAAAAGTTGTTACCTATAGGTGTCTTGAGTTGCATCTTATAAAATTATTTTGACCATCACATGTTAGACCATAAGTGATTGGTGATACCTACCATTTTTTTTAACATTCCTTATTGCATTTTTGCATTTTTTATGGAAATATGATGCGTGTTTGTAAAAAAAGTCAAGACGCAGTAAGTGCGTTTTGGTAGCGAATTTTCATTAAATATTTCAAAATTCAATAACTCAATTTGCTATTAACCTAAGGTTCGTCGGCTAGGAAACGAATATTCTCGGAAATATTTTAGGTTTATTTTCGGAACATTTTTGTACATTTTCAGGCAAGTAATTTTGATAAAACATGGTACATTCTTTCTACTATATAGGCTATACCAGTGACCAAATTGATGCCTTCTTGCATTAAAGAGACATATTTCCTATTAAAAATATTTTTATGAAAATTCACTTCCATAACGCACTTGCTGCGTCCAAACTTTTTTAAATCGTAGCAAATGAAACCTGCAACCTAGTTTTAGGGCCTAATTAAAAGTTTGGCTTGCTAAGTCTAGTGTTCTGCTATCTGAACGCAGCTTGCAGCAGAGAAATCTAACATTTTAGATGTGTGAATACTCGCTTCGTTGGCAGTTATCCAACGTTTCAGCAAATAGAAACTGCTGTCTAATCATAGCAATTAGGAAAATATTTTCGTCATTAGTGGTTTGACGTAGTTAGACTAAATATTTTAATTGTCTGCGAAAATCGTTTTTGATTTAAAGTTCAAAGTTCAAATTAAGTATAAGGTCACATTTAGTAAACCACCTAGCATAAAACTAGAAAACGGAAATAGTTTATTTGTTTACCGAATGGATAACGAAATATAACAATAAGTTAGGTATGGGTTGTTAAGGTCATATATTTTAAATAAGAGAAATGTGCTGAGTCTTGCCTATAAAGAAATAAAGAAAACCTGGATCCAGGAAGTGCGTTTTTATAGCGTACTTCGTTGAAAATTTGTTTACAAAACAAATTATTAGTAAAGTATATAGATAATGAAGACTATATATATATATATATATATATATATATATATATATATATATATATATATATATATATATATATATAGTAGGATATGGCTAATCCCTGGTATATAAGCAGGTATATGCCTACTATTTTACAGAAGTAGGGAAAGTCCCCATAATTGGACCACTTCATGGTTTTAACGCATTATTTTTGAGGATTTGTGTACCATATTATTCAAAACTGGCAAACAAAAAGTACATTCATTTTTGAATATGTTTATTAAAAAAACAAATGAAAACGTACATTCCTAATGACAAATAAAAAATAAAGTAACGATAACTGAAAAAGGTCCAATTTTGGAAACCGGTCTCTTAAATTGGACCTCCATGTTCCTAAATTGAATCACTTGAAATTGTAGCATGTTAAATGAAAAACAATGTATAACAAAATACAAAAATTATGAAGCACATGCATTGTTTCTAGTCGATTCTGGTTCAAGTCCATATTATTCCATGTCGTAGAGTAAACATTTGGGGCAGAAGTAAATTTTTCGCTGAGGACTAACGTTCGCACAGTCCGCGTGATCCCAACTTTGGCACTCCATGCATCGGATCATATCTCTTTCTTTTTCTGTTTTACACAACACACAATACCATTTATCGTTACGTTTTACTGCTTTGCTCACATCTCTTAGTTTTCTTCTGGCCTTTGGTTTTAATACAACTTTTGCATTCCTAGTTCCTTTTCTAACATTTTCTTTTTTCTCTGTCAGTTCCTGTTTGTATGGACTACTTGTTAATTCAGCAGCCTTTTAAGCTCCTCTTGTGGCGCCTTTTGAATTTTGGAGGGTACCGGGAGTGAAGATAGTTCTTCGATCAATACATCCAGCTTAACTTTTTTAAAGGAGCATGCGTTGTTTATGCACCTAGTTTTCGAGGTTGAAGGCATCTGACGATTGTCAAAGATTTCCGTTTATAAATTTTTCTTCACCTGTTCCCGCCTGCACATGTCCACTTTCTTAGTGTCTAATCTCAATTCTAAAAACTCGCGTCCCTTGGGAATATTTTCACTATCGGCAACAATATGTTTTGGTTCTTGAGCTAAATTCTCAGCCGCAGCAAAGTGATGGTCACTGAAAATAAACCTATTCACAGGCCAGGCGCCTGTTGCCTTAAATGCGTTTACTGCTGTTTGAATACACGCAGCTCTTCCATATGCTTCAGCTAGTAGACCAGATACCTGAAACATCGTCACCTTCATACCGGGATTGGTCCTTAACCATGTTTCCATTGCTTGGGTGTAATAAGTTTCCATGGGTTTGAAAAACGTTACATCAAGGGGTTGTAAGCGATGTGTCGTGTGCCCTGGAAGCTGCAACAAAATCAACCCATGCTCGCGTGCTACAAGTAGGGCATCTAAATTTTTACTATGAGTGGTATGACCATCTGGTAATAGCAGCACTTTTTTGTTCTTGCTTGGGTTGACGACACTAATGAAATATTGTAGTCATTTAGTAAAAAGTTCAGAATTAATGTAGCCTGACTCTGATATTTCCACCAGACTTCCAGAGGGTGCACCTGTCTTTAATTCTGGTGCCATTCTTGCTCGTTTGAAAATTATCATAGGTGGCACAAATTGTCCTGAGGCAGTGACACAGCATACCATAGTAGTATTGATACCACGCTCCCCGCTTACTATTGCACCAATCTGTTTTTTACCTTTTTGGCCAATTATCTTTTGCGGCTTTTTTTGAACAGTTGAAAAGCCGCTCTCGTCAAGGTTGAAAACTCGGGTAGCATCTTAGTTGTTTTCAGAGAAAAATTTTCCCAGTAAATCAAAGAAGTGATATACATTTTCCTTGTTAAAGCCTTTGGCCCTTGCTATAGATGTTGATTCAGGTTGCCGAAGCGTCAGGTTGGGGTGTCGTTTCATGAAAGCGTAATACCACTTTTTTCTTGCTAGTCCTTTTTCGACATTAAAACAATGCGGCAATTGGTTCTTATCTGCAATATCAAAGGCGAGTTTTCGTATATCAGTAATCGTTAACCCAAACATAAGCTCTTCCATTCTCAAGATGTGTTCAACTAATTCATTTTCTGTGTCCTTTGAAAGAGTTCTATCTTTTCCGAATTTCGTAACTGCATCATTTGCCACTTTGTTTTAATTTTGTACATGTCTACTTAAAGTGGCTTTGGGCACTTTATATATCCTTGAACATTCATTGAGCCCATCCTGATGAGTTCGGTATGCACTGATAGCTAACTGCAGGTCATTCTCATCCCATTTGCCATAATTTCCCCTTTGCCTAAAACAAAATGAATAAATAAGTGAAAAGAATAGCTCGCACGCTACTTAGTTTCCTAAATTAAATCAGTCCAATTTAGGAAACACTTGTTGGTCAAATTTAGGCAACTTTAACTTTTGCTGGTTTCCATGCTTTCTTAAATATCACATAACCTTAAAATCAGAGGCTAACCCAGCAAATAAAAGCTTATATATTATGTTATTTTTACATGCGAAAGTTATTTCCAGGTGACTTACCGCCTTGCCCAAATTACAACAAAAGGACTAAAAAGCAACTCCACAGAACAGTGTGTTTGCTGAAACAACCACGGTCACAATTGAAGAATTTTACAGTGAGTTATAGTTAGTTCCAATCACTGACGGTAGGTGGCGGGCCATACTCGGTATACTCTTTGAATTATGAAGGTGGTCCAATTTAGGAACCGGTCCAATAATGGCGACTTTCCCCTACATATCACATAAAAATTAAGTAGTATATAGTTTAAACTATATATTTTCTGTTTATGTATATAAAGTCTAGGACAAGGCATAAGTAGGTGTCAGCGAAATAACTTAAATAAAAAATATGCCCAAAATTGAAATACCTTGTAATGTACAATCCACGTTCTGTACAGCCATACTCCGAGCGGGGGTAGTAACAAAATCAAATTTCTAATAGAAACTAAAATAAAAATATATAACATTGGTATCAAAACTTTAAATAAGACATAGAAATGGACAAATATCTACACCCATAAGTTAAAAGCAATTATCAACTATATGTATTTATAAAGTCAAAGTAACTGAGATCGAGCAACACAGTCACTAAGCAAAGAGCATGTAGCCAGACCATGACTGTTTTTAATATAAAATGTGACAACAAATATCAAAACGTGAAGTGACACTGTATTCAGAACAACAAAAGCTATAAAGTCTGAGTACAAAACGTTTGAAAAGACATGTGCTGAATTAATAAGTGCAGAAAAATGTTCGTTATTTTTTTTAATCAAATTGTTTAATAGACTAAGTAAAAATAATATACTTGATTTTGACAATATATAGACAATTTTGAATTGTGACCAATTTAAGAAAAGTTTGTTTACTTTTAGGAATAGGTTGTGAATGATTTGAATAATTTGATTGAGTTTAGAACAAACAGGTTAGAAAATTATGACTAATGAGAATTTAAACTTACCGGTTAAATAACATACATTTGACTTGTGTACAATCAATTCCATATTTGTTAATTAATACCTGA
The DNA here is from genome assembly GCA_964006375.1 of Tillus elongatus. NCBI lineage: Eukaryota > Metazoa > Arthropoda > Insecta > Coleoptera > Cleridae > Tillus > Tillus elongatus. The sequence goes on from OZ023264.1 coordinate 163,951,028, forward strand.
AACGAAATATCTTTCTTGAGTCATTTTGAGAACCTGCCATGTTATTGGACCTAATCTGAAAAATTAACAAATAGAATTGTAGAAAGTATTTCAAATAGAGTATTTATAAGACCAATCTTGTGAGATAATAAAATAATTTAGATGTTTTCGCTTGTTCAGAGAACAATGATGGTTGAAGAAGGGCAGTAGAAAAGCGTGGAAACATAATTATTAAGATCAGTTAAATAATAAGTGAAATTAGTTTTAGGAAAATTACCTACACTAAGTAATGTAAATATTGTATATAATTAGAGGTCATAATCGTATCGATAACATTGGCATTGAAACTATTACATTATTATATAAACAGTAAACAAGGTAACATTGCAGCGTACAAAGAATGCAGGACTGCTGAAGTCTGCAATTTTGGAAGGATGTAAACTGGTTTAAAAAAAACTATAAGTAGTATTTATTGATATACATAAAAGCACTGTTCAATTTAGATTCACGATGTAAACAGTCCGAGTTAAAATTCATTCATTTAGTTAGTTCGTAGGCATTGTTAAGATTGTGAGTTATTAAAGTTATAATTACACCCTTACTTATGTCTACATTCGCCTAGTTCGACGAGTTTATTCCTTCAATTATCCTCCGCTCCTTAAACATCGCTAAACATAATAAGTTAATTTTTGTGTTATTGTTGGACCACCCTCTGTCCTTATGGACCGACCACCTGTCCAAGAATTTACGTAGAGCTATAGATGTAACATATTTACAATTATCCATCATCTGATGACGCTAACTTGGTTAGTGAAACGATGGTCAGGTTTTTTATGTGTTGTGGTGATTTTGGTTCTTTAAGTGTACTTATCAGTGCTCACCCCAGGTTCCAATCTTCGCTTAGTGGATCAGAACATGTATAGGTATATAAGTCGCCTTATGTTTGTCTTACTCCAATACCTACTTACTGTGTCCCTCCTGTGTTATGTTATATGGGTGGCTCTGCCAGGCCCCAGCACATGAAAATGCGTGTTCTCCCCAATAAAAATGATAAGAAAAAAAATTGGGGCTATAATAGATAATGGTATATGTAGTAGGTAATAAGGTCGTTGGAGTAGGTGTTAGGTAATGTGTAAAGTATAGTGGTTTGACACACAGGTTGTAACGACGATCGAAATTAATTAACGGCGACATAAGTAACAGAACAGGACATTAATTGTGCGAATGGTTAACCTAAACCGCAGGCAAATAAACCGAACAATGAATGAATGAAGTATATTCTGGTTGTCTTCTAAAAGAACAGCTTTGAAACTAAATGCGTAGAATATTATAGACTATTAGCTATTAAAAAGACTGGAACAGTGTTTTTTTTTTTAAAGTCTGACCTAATAAAAAAATCACGCAAATTATTTAATGATATTTAAAAAACTCTGTTTTTTTAAGAAAGCAGGCATCAAATTTGATTACCAGTATAACCTATATAGTAGAAACAATGTGCCATGTTTCATCAAAATAACTTTATTGTTTGAAAATGTACAAAAATTTCCGAAAGTAAACTTAAATGGTTCCCGAAAAAACTGGTTTCTCGGTCACCCTTATAGGTTCATATCAAATCGAGCTATTCAAATTTGAAGCATTAAAGAAAATTCGCTACCATAACGCACTTGCTGCGTCCCGAATTACTTTTCTTACAAAGATGTATTATATTTCGATGGAAAATGCAAAAATGCGATAACATAGGGCGTGTTCGATTAAAAAAAAAAGAAAATTTGAATCGCCAACGACTTATGAGCCAGCCTGTAATTGTGGAAATATTTTTTTAATATGTAGCTCAAGACACCCTATAATTAATGTATACCATTTTTTTTCGTGACTTGCATAATAACGGATATATTGAGTTTTAAAAAATTTTTACGAAAATTTGACAAAAATGATATGCCATTAAACGATAAACTCTATAGCCAACACTACTGCCAAAGCATCAGAGAAAGGGTCTATTTTAAATGAAACTTCTGGGAATATTTTAGTAAAATGAAGGACAATGACGATTGAAACAAAGACTTCGGGCTTTGTAAAACATTCTTCTTGAGACATTTTCTTTCCATTGATCATATTAATTTCAAGATCATTGCCTAAATATTACCAATTTTGACATTTTAAATCGCGACTTTGACGTTTTGAGGAAAACCCAAATTTATTTTTCTTAAAATGCCTGTAACTTTTTTGTCCTTTAGCCTACAGAGCTAAATTTTGGTACATAGCTTACCTATGATGATGTGAACCAGCGTGCTAAATTTGGTTGCCTTTGCTTTGTTAATTCCGGAGATATAATTTTTTTTCGAATGAAAACTCAAAATTTTCCCACAAAACCTCGTCCTATTTTCCTCACTAACGAACTTATCCAAGCCATTTACAAAAGGAAGGTACGTGCCAAATTTTATCAAAATCAGCCCATTATTTTTTGAGTTATCGGTGTGATATATATATATATATATATATATATATATATATATATATATATATATATATATATATATATATATATATATATATATATATATATATATATATATATATATATATATATAAACATATAAAAATTGAAACTGACCACGGATATGGGCTCTAGCGGTGCTAGTTGGCGCACATTTGCAAAAAAATTTTCAAAATTCAAAAGTTGGGATCTCCCCATTAGTGAATTTTTTCTACGAAAATTCACTAAAATTTGCGATGCGTTAAGTGTTTAATACAGGTTTCTTGAACGAGGCTGCACTAAAATACTTTTTCTTTGAATACCAGGCAGCTTAAAATAAAAATCTCGACAAGAAACAGACATTCCAACAGTCCTCGTTGTATCACAGAATCAGTGACATATCTCGAGGAACCAAATAGTGTATCGCATATGTCGTAGACACGGGACTGGCTCGCCAATATATAAAATTCCGTTAGAGAGTTTTGATTCGTTTTTTAGTGTTCAATCGCATGAAAATCGGTATAAAAGTCTGTGAATGTGGGTGATAAAACATATATCCCGGTTCGTATCCAGCCCTCTTGTCACTTTTATTATTTTCCTTGTCTCTAGAATTGAAGTTTGTTGTTCAATCAATGCTTGTTCACACTTTGGGTTTCATGCACGACATCAACTCTTTCTATTCTAGATAATGCACATTTTCCTGTTGCATTGCGATTCTCCAAATGTATACAAATATGGAAAATGGATTTTTATGCCGAATGTTGTTCTTTTGGCGTTACTCCATACATACTAATGTTGCGGCTGGTGTTCTGTTCGCGTGAAATCTCTACGTTGCTGGTTTTCGATTTTGTAGCTTGGTTCTTATTGCCGTTTATTATGTTTCTAAACAAACATTCGTTAAGTATCTTGTATACTAACGAATAACGTTTAGAACCACACTTAGTGAAGTGTATGTGTAGGTCTTAAAAAATATTTCACCTACCAGAGAAAAATAAATACTTTTTAAAGTTTTGTTTAAAAAAAACTATCAAACATTACTTACAAATGCTATTTTTCTTACCGCATATATAATCCTCGTAAAAAATTGCGTAGACGATTTCTGTGAAAATTCACTACGATAACGCACTTCCTGCGTCCACACTTTTGGCGAATTTTTGTAGAAAAATTGTGCTTCCCATTCAAAATTTCCTGTCATAATTCCTTTGCAAGAGGTATATTTGCAGGCGAGAACCAGTATAAATGTCCGCGAGATCCCCAGATCTTACACCACTGGATTTTTTTGGGTTATTTATATTCCAAGGTCTACGCCAACAGATAGATAATAATAATAATTTATTGAAGAAAATCCTAAAACTTTTTTTTGTAATAGCTTGTAACAGTATAAATTGAATAGCTAAACAACTAAGCTAGTTTGGACGTATTTGTGGTTCCTTCTCTGCTCTGAACAGAGAATTATTGGCGACAATCGTGGTTATTTCTTCTGGCTATCCCTCGTATACGGAATAAAATTGAGATCTTTTGTTAAATCATTTCTATTTGTACTACCCCTGGTATATCGTGTCGGCTGCCACGCTTGCGTTGCAGTTTGTCGGTGGTTCGAGAATGGCCGAATGTTGAGAAGTCAGCTGTGGAATCTGGAATTTATGAATTAGGATCTCAGTGAGGAGGTCTTCGCTTTCCGTTGCCGCATTGCCGTTCCGTTGTTGCATTATTCCCGTGGTTGCAGTCCCGTACCCCTAAAGGCCTTAGTTTGGTATGGAAATTGTTGGTAATTTGATGGCCTAGAAGTCCAGGAATTTCAAGTAAGAATTTTCCGTTTTGTGATAAAGAATAGAGTGATAAGAGAGACAATCTTGATAAGCTAAATTTTAAATATTCATCTCTGTTAAATTGCTAAAATCAAACTGAGTTTATTTTATTTAAACTTCAATAAATGTGGTACAGATTTTTACGAAACCTTTGTTAATATAATTCCTTCACTTTTGATAGTACCATCAGTTATCATATATTGTTAGCATTAGTCAAGCTTATTGATTATTCTTTGGGACTTGATCTTTAATCAGGCCACTTACCTTAATTAACCTGTAATTAATTAATATTTGGGGAAATAAGTTGTGAGCTTTGCGTGCACGAAAAGTGGAATTTTTCCATAGAACAATTATATTTGGAGTACATTCATACATACTCAGTAAAGATCTTGATTATTTTGTAGTAAACCATTTTAGTTATATTATAGACTTTTTATTTTAGATCAGAATTTTAGAACAGCTTTTAATAAATTCTTGTATGCCAAAGAAGCTTAATAAAAGCCCTTATTTTATCATATTATAGGTGTGTTTTGGTTTTGTGTTTGTGTTTTGTTTTCAGAGCTGTTGATAGATTAGATCCTTACCGTTACCTTTACTTGTGGGTCTAGGAGACCATACCGTTCTGGAATTTAATTCGTGTTACCATAATTATAACTCCCTTGTAGCTTCCTGTGCTCGATTGTGGTTGGCTATAGTTGCCAGTGTGATCCAAGAATTCTTGGTTGTGTTGGATCTGGGCAAGGAAGCATATTAGTGAACATCTTATTAGAATATCCGGGAGTGGAGGTTAAACAATCAAGTGGCGCCCCTAGTTAACATCTTATTTTGACCCACGCCCATCTCCACTGTATAAAAGCTGGCGGCCCTCTAACTTCCCGGTAACTTAGCTTATGCCAATGACAAATTAGATTTGTGAATAGATTAGGAATTATTTGAGCATTTGTCATCAGGTATAAAAGGAAGTGTGGCGGTCATAAGCTTATTTAATATTTATCATTAATTACCAAAATTTCCCACAAAAATCTTACAAAAAATGATTTCTACGGCAGCATAAAAAAATTTCTGCAAAAACTGGCTAAACATTTTTTACAGAAAATTTTTATAAAAGCACACAAAGTTAAAATTACATAAAATTTAATCTGTGATTAAAATTAAAAATAAAAGAATCTGTTTTCACGAAAAGCCATTAAAACATTATTTTCCACAATTTTCCTTTAAAAAATGTTCCATTCGCAACAAACGTTTCTTCAAGCAAAATTCCTTAAGTTTATTTATAAGAAAATTCGCTATTAAAACAAAATTTTGTACAATAAAAATCGCTAATAAAAATATATTAAATAAATTTAAAAAACTGGTCCGATTTTCCAGCCCAAAGAACCAGTTCAAGTTATTTACCCACCTACCAAAATATAATTTTTCCCAAAAACTTTTTCGACAGGACAACAAAAATCTCATGAAAATTTGCAAGCAATTGTTTAAAGAAAATCCGTAAACATTTTTTTAATAATAGCTTATCAAACATTTATCATTAATTACCAATATTACCAAAATTTCACAAAAATATCTTACAAAAAATTATTTCTACGGAAGCGCAACAGCTGCTATTAAACTTGAATTAAAAGTCTTCAAAGTGCTTTTCTCTTATTAAGCTTTTTTTTAAGAAAAAAGTCGCTAAAATATTAAAATACATCAGATAACTTTAAAATTGCATCAAAGGCGAAAAAAGTTTTAAAAAATCTAAAAGAGAAATGCAGTCTAAGGCGAGGTTTGAACCATTGTTCCTTTGCTTATTAGCAATGTCTTTTACCATTCGACCACACTAACACTTGAAAAATGTTGTACAATAAAAGGTAGATAACACGTAATAGTGTCCGGTTATTTATTTGTAATATGTAAGTTCTTTACATGCATATTTTGCAACTATTTTAACAAATAAGAGGAGTGGCATAATCTAGAACATTTTAATATACATCTTATGCAATATTTACGATTAATAAAAGACAGTAGTTATACAAATTTTCGCGTTTAAAATCTCCAGTTTGACATTTACAGGAGAAAAATCATAAAATTTTCAAAATTTTTCTGGTACTTGAACTTTTTGCGGAATGAAAAAATAAACGTTCTCTATAATATTTAATAAATTTTGTTTTAACACGTCCAATACTTTGATATTGTGTCTTTTCTGGCTTTTAGTGGCAATAAAATTTTGCTTCATTAAGTGCCTGTAACTGTTTTCCTTCACCATAGAGACCAAAATTTTGGTACACTGCTTGGCTTTTACAATCTAAACCAGCTTACGAAATTTGATTGCCATAGGTTTGTTATTTCCGGAGATAATTAATTTTTAATTATTGCTTATTTTAATTTTTTTCAAGAGAAAATTCAAAATTTTCCTGGAAAACCTAGCTCGATTTTCCTGGCTCACGAACTAGTCTAAGCCACTAATAAAAGGAAGGTACCTGAATAATTTTATAGAAATCGGTGTATTATTTTTTGAGTTATCGGTGTGATATATATATATATATATATATATATATATATATATATATATATATATATATATATATATATATATATATATATATATATATATACAGGGTCGCTGATAAGTCTGGAAACGGTCGATTATCCGGGAAAATATACAAGGTGTCGAAAAAAGTTTTATACAAAAGTTTTTGGGTTCTTCAATGTCTACTAGGCGGTGATAATTTCATTTATACAGGGTTGGTCATACAGGCGTGGCACACCAATATTAATTTTTTTTTAATGGAACACCCTATATATTATTCGATATTTCAATCCTTCTCTTAATTTTGAGCAACATTTATCAGAAGCATGATGTACATAAACTCAATCGTTTCCGGGTAAAAAAATAAATAAAAATAAACTCTACTGTTTTTAAAATCTATTGGATGAAGAACAAAAATAAATGAAAAGTCGAATATCTCTTGAAAACAATCTGTGAGTGTGAAAAGAACCGGTTGCGATGTTTTTAACACTGTTTGGAATCCTATTTTCTAAGATGTTCAAAGTGTTCTCCATTGACCTCCTGACAATAATGAATTCGCTTAACAAAACATTGCACTGCATTTACAAGAGCGTTTTGAGGAATGTTATTAATTTCATGCACAATCCTTGCTTGCAACTCTTCAATATTCTGCGGTCTATTTTGGTAAATTAAATTTTTTACATGACCCCACAAAAAAAAGTCAAGCGGCGTCATGTCGGGAGACCTAGCTGGCCATTCAATAGTTCCCCTGCGCCCTATCCATCTGCCAGGAAAGGTTTGATTCAGATATTCCCGTACCTCAATTCCAAAATGAGGGGGTGCCCCATCCTGCTGAAACCATATTTCTTCCGCTGGTAGATTTGGGTCGTTATTGTTCGGAAATAATCGACTTACGTCTGGAACAATTGATTCTTGCAAAAGTGTCAAATATCGAGCAGACTTCAAATTACCGTGTATAAAATAAGGTCCTATGATATGTCCACCAATAATAGCACACCAAACATTTACTTTTTGCGGTCTTTGGGTGTGAATTTGTTCCATCCAATGTGGGTTTTCGTCTGACCAGTACCTACAGTTGTGCCGGTTGACTTGTCCATTCAAACAAAATGTAGATTCGTCGGAAAACAAAATGTGGTTGGCAAAGTTAAAATTTTGGCGTAACTTCTCCATAATAAGTTCACAGAACTCGATTCTGCGATCAAAATCGTCTTCACTCAGTTCTTGCAATAAATGAATTTTATATGGACGGAACTTTTCCCGCTTCGTAATCTTTTGAATTGAATATCGACTCATATTGTGATTTAAAGCCAATTGCTGTGCCGAAGTTTTCGGATTTTCCACCACATCCAATATTACATTCAAAGAATTTTCTTCATTTGTAACGGTTACTAGCCTTCCAGTTCTAGGTTTATCCTTGATACCGCCAGTTTCGTGAAAACGATGCAAAGTTTTCGAAACTGTGGATTTGGAGATCGATTCCCGCTCAGGATGCAACTCATTGAACATAATCACCACTTGAGCAAAACTTCGTGTTCTATCACCGTACCCTATCATCATTAAAATTTCGATACGTTCGGTTTCACTTAAACTTGCCATTTTGCACAAAAACTGTTGACACTAAATTACTAATGTTTCAAAATTGTTGACACTGAATGAATGTTTGACATTCGTTGTCCTGGAAACATTTTAAAACAAAAGAATAATTCTGCGTTTCTTATGGGCATCTTATCTTATCTTGGGATTCCAAACAATGTTAAAAACATCGCAACCGGTTCTTTTCACACTCACAGATTGTTTTCAAGAGATATTCTACTTTTCATTTATTTTTGTTCTTCATCCAATAGATTTTAAAAACAGTAGCGTTTATTTTTATTTATTTTTTTACCCGGAAATGATTGAGTTTATGTACATCATGCTTCTGATAAATGTTGCTCAAAATTAAGAGAAGGATTGAAATATCGAATAATATATAGGGTGTTCCATTAAAAAAAAATTAATATTGGTGTGCCACGCCTGTATGACCAACCCTGTATAAATAAAATTATCACCGCCTAGTAGACATTGAAGAACCCAAAAACTTTTGTATAAAACTTTTTTCGACACCTTGTATATTTTCCCGGATAATCGACCGTTTCCAGACTTATCAGCGACCCTGTATATATATATATATATATATATATATATATATATATATATATATATATATATATATATATATATATATATATATATATATATATATATATATATATATGTGTGTGTGTGTGTGTGTGTGTGTGTATATATAAACATATAAAAATTGAAATGACCCCGAATATGGATTCTAGGGAGTCTAGTTCGCGCTCATTTGAAGAAATTTTGTCAAAATTCAAAAGTCGAGATCTCACCATTAGTGAAATTTACTAAAATCATAAAACAAAATATTTTTATCAAGGAATTGGGAAAAAAAGTGATCAGATAGCGTCCAAAATGCTTCGAAGTGTTGGTTTGGCAGTGGAGCAAAAATTTTATAAATTGCATGGAAACAAATCGAAAATAATTTGCACATTTAATTAAATAACATTCTCATTCATTACTACTTTGTCTTGTCTTTAATTGGTGATTTTATTGCCATTTTATCCAAATCAGCATTTAAATGTTTATGTTGTTGTGAGGAGAATTGAGAAAGCTCTAAAACGAGGCGTCACTCAACATAGGGTGCCGTTAAAAGTTTACGGGTACTTTACGCCCCTGCCTAAGGGGAAGGTTCCAAGACACCAAAACTTGCGCCACCATGTGCCCCCCCTTGAAAACAAAGTCCACGTCTCTCGCCTTTGTTTCTCTTTTAGCGAATTTTCATTAAGAAATATTCGCTAATAGAGAGAAGGTTACACAGACCGTTACGCGATCGAATTCAGTTCGATAAATGTATGTTTTTTTATGTTTTATTTTGACCTTTGGAGAAACAATAGTGCACAGATTTCATACATTTTGAACAAGATCTCATTTTTGTTTAAAACGCCTAAATACGTTTGTCACCTTTGAGCCTGAAATTATAATTTTGTTATTGTTGATATTGAAAAAACCGGTTTGATTAGGTTGGCGATCAATAAGGAAAAATAACTGCTACGTTTATAATTTGGCATATACTTTACTTTTCTAAATATAAGTTAAGTTTTCTTCTGAAAATCTTCTGTAGTACTTGAGTGAAAATTGTAATACAAGTGTCTTGCACTATCTACAGATATAGCAAAATTTTGTTCTTTAGCTTCATATAAAATTGAGTTTTGGGTATTTTTCTCAAAAGGAGCCGGAGTACAAGATTTTTTGATAATAGAGAGATATCTATGGTAACTCTTGGAACAAGTCTATATAACTACACGGTGAATCCCAGATTGTCGCTCTAGACATATCCAAAGCATTCGACCAGGTCTGGCACGCAGCGATGCTTAATAAACTTCCGGTCTATGGCCTACCACCAAAACTCTGTATCTGGACAGCAAATCTTCTCTCTAACCGGAGCATTTTTGTTGTCGTGGATGGCCATCCTTCTAAACTGTATCCAATTGATGCAGGAGTCCCTCAAGGTTCAGCGTTAGCTCCTACTTTGTTTCTTCTCCACATCAATGACCTCCTCTCTAGCACATCCAACCCAGTTCACAGTTACGCGGACGGTAGCACCCTTCACTCAAATATACAATACTCTAAGCCTGTCTCTTTAACCCAATTAGATGACGATCGCAGACTCACGGATGGTTCTCTCTCTGTGGATCTCCAAAAAATATTAAACTGGGGAAGTAGAAATCTTGTACAATTCAACTCCACCAAATATCAGTCTTGCTTTCTATCTCACGAGAAATACACCAGTTCTTGACCCATCACAGTGAACACCCAAGTTATTCAAAGTAATGAGTCCTTTTCTCTTGTTGGCATTTCTGTGGATCGAAATCTTAATTGGTACCAATATTTTACATCAGATCCTGAATCGGCTGCTAACAAATTAGGTTTCCTCTTCTGGGCTTGCATACTTTTCACCAGCTAATCTTTATACCTTATGTACTTCACAAATGAGACCAAACCTCGAATACTGCTCCCACATCTGGGGTGCCGCTGTCGCTTCTACACTCGCTACACCTGCTGCCCCACCTGCTGGGAACAGAACGAATGCACCCTTTTACTGTCCAGGTCATTAGACAAATAACATCTTGTTATGCCCGTTGTTTTGCCCTGAGGACTTTTAAGTTGTGGAATTCCTTGCCGGCACCTGTTTTTCCTTCTCCTCCGAACCTCCAAGCCTCCAGGTGCAGAATTAACAAGTTGCCTCTTTCCTCCTTGTCGACACCCACTGTACGATAGTATTTAGGCTGTGAGCCCTCGTGGTGTGTTGTTGAAATAAAATAATAATAATAAAAAAAAAACACTTTCGAATGATTTCTTCAAATGTGCGCGTACTAGGACCTATAAAATCTTCAAGGTCTGTGTATGTTTAAAGTATTAACTTTACTAATATGCCCTATAAGAACAGTGTACAATTCTTATAAAAATTCGCTACTATAACGCACTTGCTGCGTTCCGAATTTTTTTTAATTCCGATATTTTAAAGGTAGGAAGTTTTAATTGGCACATTCTGTATATAAAAAATATTCACTCCTCACACCTCTACAGAGACAACCTAATATAACCTTTTATCAGTCATAATTGGTGTAGGAACCCTAGTTGCAGACCTTTTGCTGGTACATTATGAGAGGGGGTTGAACTTAGTTAATGTATTCATCAGCACCCATTCATCCAGAGCACAGGTAACGTCTTGTAGAGTTTCGATGTGTTTGGTGAAAGCATTTGGCACGTAAGTTGTGAGACGGATTGCTACTGATTCCGCAAGACACATGTGTGTAGAGAAATAAGCGAATTAACAAGCAAGCGCCGTGATTCCTAATTGATACATTCAAATAAGATGCAGGTTTTCCATAATTATAAGTCCTTTAAGCCTTGGAACGTACTTACGTATGTCTCCGCCATTCAGCTTTCCTAAGTACTTTACTGGGTAAAAAGCAGGCATGTAATAAGCTTTGTCATGTTTGTCAATGTGGAGGGTACATATCTACCTTTGGCAATGTAGGTGTATTCATTATTAATTTACGATCAATTTCGCAAATATTAGTGCTAAAATTAATATCAGCTTAACAACTGTTTCTGTTTTGTCAGTGATATTTTAACACAACATAATTTAGAGAATAGTTAAGGGAAACTTTTTACACTTTTGTATATACAGGGTTAGTAAAAAGTCCCGGAACGGTCGAATATCTCTGTTATTAATGATTTTTGGATTTTTGTAACGACGAATGGTCACAAATAAACCTTTTTTCATAACACATTCACTTTTCTCTCACTTTCAGTTTAACAGGAAATACTATGACCTAATTTTTTTAATGGAAAGCCTTGTACAGGGCCTTCATTAATTCCCGAGTCGCACGTGACCACTTAAGTTAGGCAACCCGGCATACACGGTTGTACAACCTGTATAAATGAAATCCCTGAGTTTCCAGTGTCGTCTCATATTTCCTTTAGGGTTTTGTAAGAAATATAAAAATTAAAATAAGTTGAAACAGTAAATGTCTTAAATGTATTTATTATTTAGTATTTTTAACAGCAAGTCTGTTCATGTATCGTTTACTGTTATTGATTGTTAAAAAAATAAATTAAAAACATAATAAAATATTACATTTATTTTGTGTAGATATCAAAATTTTGTAATGTACGTAAACAAATTGAGGTCCGATTATTGTGTAGCATGTAACAAATATACACCTGTTTGGGCAGAAATACCGACGAACAGATTTGGTAGGTCTTCGTTCCATGCGATGTCGAATATCGTCGACAACATAACCTTAACATACCTACGCAATAAAAACCCTAAGTTTTGATAAACACTGCTTATTTTTATTGTCCAACAGATAGAAAATTATTTGAAGAAGCTAAACACTGGTCGAACTTAGAAAATGCACAATATACATACAAAATAACCGTCAAAAGGGAATTGAGCGCCAATGGACTGAACTGTCAACTGTCAATTGATTTAGTAACTTTAGGGTCCCTAGTCCAGTAGTTTTTTTGGTTACTTTTTGACTGTGAACTCATAAAATCATATTCCACTAAGAGAGAGGCTTAATCCGGTCACGTGTGACTCGGGAATTAATGAAGGCCCTGTATTATTTACCATTTTTGGATTCAGGGTAAAAAATTATGTTCTGAAACATCAACATGTTTTTAGCGAATTTTCATAAAGAAAAATTCGCTAATAGAAAAATCACGATGAAAATCGTTCGCAAAAATGTCTTCAGATGAGCGCGAATTATTTGGGACCCTAGAAACCAAAACCAAGGTCCGGTAAAAGTTTTATATGTTTATATATATATATATATATATATATATATATATATATATATATATATATATATATATATATATATATATATATATATATATATATATATATATATATGTATGTATGTATGTATCCCAGAGAAAACTCAAAAAATACTAAACTGATTTCAATCAAGCAAAATCCTGTTTGGGCGAAAACCGTAGTCGAGTTCGTTAATCAGCCTTTATGCTTAAATTTTTCCGGTAGAAAATCTGAGAAAACTTTCTAAAAACGCTATATTTTTGTAAGCATCAGAGTAACTGGAATGAGACGTTACATGTGGCTAGAAATAGTGCAAACAAAGCTTTGTCGTGATTTTTAAGTAATTTGGTACACAATATTTAGAGTTTCTTGCAAATTAAAAATAAAATCCCGAAGAATTACGTTGAAACGACTTCGTGGTTAAATTCCAATGCCTGACAGACACAATAGTTAACTGCCACGCGTAGATTGATTCATAGAACAGGTATAAACTATACTTCAACGGTAGCCAAAATAAATATATATCAGGCATAAAACATACTACTCGAAGCAACAATCGTGAAATCTTGGCGGCAATTATGGAAAATCACAGACCACATGAAATTAAAAAATTGCCAAGTGATTGTTATTTAACTGGGGGATTCAATCAGTTATTAAAATACACTATATTTGTAACTTTATGAATGGGCCCAAATACAGTTTTAGCGCAGCACAGATGTATTATGCTGTCGGATAGTATAGTAGAATGGTAAACAAAATCAAGCCAAGTCTCTATACAAATGATTCTAAAATAGTTTCTTTTATCTTTAAACTTAAACATAGGACGGCATATAAGACCGAAACAGTCCGGGGATGTGTTTCAATAGTATTTCTACTAATTCTGTAATTAACTGTTACGTATACTTTTCATATACTACCCCAGGCATGAGCCTGTGTCAAGTATCATGTAAACAAAACCTTAGTTGACGTATTACCAGACAGCTCGGTGGAGGCGTGCTAGTCTAATACGCAAAAGGTTGCATGATCGAATCCAGTTCGATGAATGTATGTTTTTTATGTTTTATTTTGACATTTGGACAAACAATGGTGCACAGATTTCATACGTTTTGAACAAGATCTCATTTTTGTTTAAAACGCCTGAATAAGTTTGTCACCTTTGAGTCTGAAATTATAATTTTGTTACTATTGATATTGAAAAAAACTGCTTTGATTAGATTGACTAGAACAAAATCATACTGACGGCTAATAAGGAAAAATAACTGCTGAGTTTATAATTTGGCAGATACTTCACTTTTCTTAATATGAATTAAGTTTCTTTCTGGAAATCTTTTGTACAACTTTAACGAAATTTGTAATAAAGAGTCTTATACTATCTACAAATATGGCAAAATTTAGTTCTTTAGCTTCATAGAAAATTGAGTTTTGGGCATTTTTCCCAAAAGAAGTTATAAGGCAAGATTTTTGTGATAATTGAGAGATAACGATAGTAACACTTTCGAAAGAATTCTTCAAGTGTGCGCGTGCTATAACCTCTAAAGTCAATCTTTCACGTCTGTGTAAGTTTAAAGTAGTAACTTTACTAATATGCCGTATAATAATAGTGTGCAATTCTTATGAAAATTCGCTACTATAACGCACTTGCTGCGTCACGAAACTTTTGTTATTGATAAGATAACACCACAAAAATGAATAAATGATAACGCAAAATCAAGATCGGCATACCGATTCAAATGGACTGGTGCCAATAAAGCACACAATTCAGGTGCTGCACTGACATTGTCACCAGGCTATTGTTGTCTTTATTTTGCTTTTTCATGTGTAATTAAAAATCTTGAAAATGGCAGTGAAACTCAGAGAATCTGAGCGCACTGACATCTTGATGATGCACGGATATGGTGATCGTCAACGATCGTTGGAAGAAGTTCGCACTTTATTTAATGGTTCATTGGGATAGGCAAATTAGTAAAGGATTTGTCGAGAAGTGTACGTCCAATAACAGTAAGTGGTGAACAACGTTGAATGTTCTATTATCAGTCCAAGAAAATCTTCATGCAACTACAAGAGAACTGAGTCAAATTCATGACATATCCCAAAAGTTTTCTTACAAAATTTTGAAGTCTGAAAAAATGAGACCCTTTAGAAGCATGTCGTTCATGAGTTGACCGAGGATGACCCAGATCGCAGACTAAATTTTTCTGAAGTAATGACCACTTATTTAAGCCCGGCCTAACTTTGTGAAGGTATTAGTTTTTTTCAGATGAAGCAACATTTCATCTGAATGGTACGGTTAGCTCGCACAATTGTCGTTTCTAGTCAACAGAGAACTATCATTGGATGGAGAAAGTCCATATGCAGTATCCTCAAAAAGTGGGGCTGGTTTGGTCGAAAACAAATTAATTGGACCTTCTCTTATCAGCAGAAATTTAAATATTGGTGGCTGCTTGAATTTATCGAGAAATCAAATTGTACCAGCACTTAGAGCACTCTTCCCAGCTCAATGAGACCTAACCATCCAAGCAATAATATTTGGTTCCAACAAGATGGAGCTTCGCTACACTTTACGAGTAATGTCCGTGACTATTTGTACCAAATATTTCCTGGCCGCTGGATCGGACGCAGAGGAGCAATCAAGTGGCCAGCTCGTTCTCCAGACCTGTCGCCGCTGGACTTCTTTTTGTGGGGCCACTTGAAATGCCAGGTGTATAAAAAGCGACCTAATGATCTGGAACAATTACAGGAGCGGATAACTGAAGGAATCAACCATATTACGCAAGAGATGATACAAAATTCAGTGAGACATTTTGCTGATAGATTATATCACTGTCAAGTTGTAGATGAAGCAAAATTTGAAGAACTACTTTACTTTAAATAATATTACGAACTATTATAACAGATATATTGATTTTGCATTATGAATATTTTAATAATTTTTTGTGGTATTATCTTTTCAATTACAAAAAGAATGTTGATGTTTTAAAACGTAGTTTTTTATCCTGCTTCCGAAAATGGTAATTAATACAAGGTGTCCCATTTAAAAAAATTAAGTTGTCATTTCGTGTTAAACCGGAAGTAAGAAAAAAATGACTGTGTTATAGAAAAAGGGTTATTTGTAACCATTCGTCAACACGAAAATCCAAAAAAATTGCGTAAATAATAACAGAGGTTTGTGGCCGTTCCGGGACTTTTTACCAACCGTATATATATATATTATATATACATCTATATATATATATATATATATATATATATATATATATATATATATATATATATATATATATATATATAGATATATATATAGATATACAGGGTATTTCATTATAAGATGTCGTCGATATTGAAGGGAGTGAATCTATGAATGATTCCAACAAAAATATTGATATGAACATTGGGCCATTTTAGCTTTCTGTCCGAGATACAGAGTGATTAAAAATCCTTGGATTTTTTTGGTTTTTTCCTCGTAGAACAAAACAGCCATTGAATATTTTCATGAAACTTGGTGGGGGTGAAATAGGTGTATTAAGTTGTCAACAGCCAATTAATATGTACCATACCTAACTCAGTTATGTTGGTTTTTAAATTAGTTATTGGATAATTTTTATTTTATATAAATTTGTCATAAAACATATTCCCTAAAATGTAAAAAAATCTTGGTTTTATTTTCTTTGAATAAAAGTGCTTCAAGTTGCGAAAAAAATTCAAGAGACTTTTTTTTTTCAAAAATAAGTAGTAATGTGAAAATAACTTTAATTTTTAAAAAAACCAGCGGTATATTATACTTTTATTCAAAATATTTAAAGTCACATCAATAGGGGCGCCACCAGTTAAATTAAAAAATTCGTATTTCCCTTTTCCCCTTAAAGAATGTGCCTCACCTATTTTACCATCACAAAGTTTCATAAAAATTTTCACGGGCTGTTCTGAGTTATACTCACAAAAGAAAACTTAAATAAAGGATTTTTTGGTTTCCCTAATCTCGGACAGAAAGCGAAAACAGACCTATATTCATATAAACTTATTTTCTTAAAATCACCCAAAGATTCACCCCCTTCAATATCGACATCTTATTATGAAACGCCCGATATATATATATATATATATATATATATATATATATATATATATATATATATATATATATATATATATATATATATATATATATATATATAGAGAGAGAGAGAGAGAGAGAGAGAACCAAATATTTATAATACTTATGGCAGTGAATACCTTCCTTTTCAGAAACATGCGTCTTAAAAGCTCTGTATGCATACACCACAGAAGAAATGTTGTGGTTTTAACCCCCAAAAAAGTAAAAGGACCCGCAGCGAGTAGAGGTGCTGGGCGCGGAAGAAACTTGACAAAAAATGTAAATGGAAAATGTGAAAAAACCAGCTTATCTTAGCTGAAGCACAGGGAAAGCCACCGCAGTAGAATTCGTAGCGTGTATTTCTAAGAAAAAGAAGCGTTAGGTTTAGAAGCGGATATTTTTTTTTGGCCTGCGGCGGGAGAGGGTCATCTGGTGGCGTAAATTTTTGGCCAACTGCGAGATATGTTGTGATGTGGTTGTTTTCACCACCAGCTTTTAGAGAAACGGGATTGAAACCTGGGCAAGGTTTTTGAGTCCATTGCTCTCCTTAAGTTTCTCTAAGCTGCTTTCTTTACAGTTCGCATTTTGGATTTACATTTCATTTCATACATTATTGCCCTATTAGCACCCCTATTGGCTAGCAGCCCTGTATCGTCCTCGGGCTTTCAATGTGCATTTATTTGTGGTTTATGCACATAGGGTTAGTTGTAAGCATGTTAATGACAATTTTTTAAAAAGCTAACCGTGAGATATTCTGCAAAAGAACCTTGTATTCATATAACACACACACACACACACACACACACACATATATATATATATATATATATATATATATATATATATATATATATATATATATATATATATATATATATATATATATATATATATATACAGGGTCATTGATGGTCGATGGTAGGTTAGACGTTTATGGAAAACGGAACATATGATTAATCTGAAAATTTGGATACTGCCATAAATAGGCACGACTTCTCTTTCTAAAGTATTTTCATTTTGGCGGTGTTGCCGCTTCTACTCAAAAGTAGTAACAACTTTTTTATTTTTAATGGGACTACCTGTATATTATTTTGTTTTTAGAACTATTATTTTTTATGATTATTTTCTCTTAATAGCTTCCTATACCCATCTACACCGGTTTTCGAGATAATACTAATTTAATATTTTTTTCTCATAAAAATAGTACCACTAAAATCTTAATTTAGCTGCTATTAGAAACCATAGAAGGCTGAAATTTTGGGCACAGTTTACAAAAGCCTGTTATTTAATATTTACATAAATAAATTCATCTTATGTTATACAGGGCGGTTTAGAATGGATAATTTTAACGTGACACACAAAAAAAGCCAAAACTTTATTTTTTCAAATAGGTCACCCTGTATATTAGTCAAAATTCTGAATGGCAATTAAATTTCCTCCAAATTGATGTACTTTAGTGGCATACCTAACTCGTCAAATTTTCGAAATAATCTCAATAAATACTAAAAAACACATGATCTTCACATAATTTGAATTAGTTGGTCATGGAACGCCAAGTGATTTGACAATTGCTTAATTGTTTACTGTGTTTGACAGACGCCGAAGTTTTAAGATTTATCTGCTATTTTCACACTTAATATTTATTTGAAAACAATACTCAGTAAGTGGTGGACGTGCCGCCACCAAGTTGCGGAACCAAGTAGTATGCTGTCACGCCAGCTCCAAATAACACAAAGTGTTAAAAAAATAGAGACTGGATACAGCTAACTAACAATTTAGAAAATTGTCAGCCCTGGCCCATTTCTACCCCAATATAGTGACAAAGTATGTAAGACTCGATGCATTTTCGCAACAATTAGAACCGTAGACCGGTTTCGCTCTCATTAGAGCTCTTCAGTACGGCATACTAATTGTAGCAAAAACGCATCAAAAATAATACGTCTATCGTATAGCCAGTCTCAAAATACTCAGTAAGTGGTGGACGTGCCGCCACCTAGTTGCGGAACCAAGTAGTATGCTGTCACGCCAGCTCCAAATAACACAAAGTGTTAAAAAAATAGAGACTGGATACAGCTAACTAACAATTTAGAAAATTGTCAGCCCTGGGGTAGAAATGGGCCAGGGCTTACAATTTTCTAAATTGTTAGTTAGCTGTATCCAGTCTCAATTTTTTAACACTTTGTGTTATTTGGAGCTGACGTGACAGCATACTACTTGGTTCCGCAACTAGGTGGCGACACGTTCACCACTCACTTAGTGCTTTAAGACTGGCTATACGATAGCCGTGTTATTTTTGGTGCATTTTTGCTACAATTACTATGCCGTACTGAAGAGCTCTAATTAGAGCGAAACCGGTCTACGGTTCTAATTGTTGCGAAAATGCATCGAGTCTTACATACTTTAAAAACAAGTTAAGACTGATTGAAAAAATTACTCAAGTGAAGTTTTGATGACACTATTTATTCTTCATGGACAATGTGACAAAATTGTAGCAAGAACATGTAGAAAATTCAATGAAATGTATCCTAAATTGCAACCAATGAACGAAAGAAATTTTATGCGAACACAAGATAATTTTATCAATTATGGTTCAAAACTTGGGGCAACTTGAAGTTTGCCAAGGCCTGTAACGTCGAATGAAGAAAATATAGTGAACGTTTTAGCCTATTTCCACGCATATCCACAAACTCTCATCCAAAGTGCAGCATATGATTTAGGCATAACTTATTATGCGGTGCAAAATATTCTGGCCAATCACAACATGCATCCTTTTAAATTTGTAACACTTCCACACCTGAAACGAGATGACTACTAACGTCGCATTCAACATTGTGAGACACCCTAAATACGCATTAAAGAGGAGCCTAACTTTTTGAGAAAAATAATATGGACAGACGAAGCCAAGTTTTCGAGAGAAGGCATTATCAATAGAAGAAATCTACATTTGTAGCCGATCAAAATCCATGCATTGTCAAGCAGAGGAGCTTTCAAGAAAAAATTAGTTTTAATGTTTTTTGACTCTTAAAAGACAACCAAATAAGATTTTTCATTTACAATGAGCCATTAAATAGCAATCAATACCTCCACATTTAAGGACAGCAGTATCAAATTTTATGGAAACTTTAGCAAGAAGATTTCCGTACTTCTTGGTTCCACTTGGATGGAGCACCTGCACATTGCACGCAAGAGGTAACAAGTGAGCTTTTTCTGATATTTGATGACCACTGGTTTAGGCGTTTGGGCCCATGGGATTGGCTTGCAAAGTCCCCCGAACTTACACCCCTCGATTTCTACCTTTGGAGTACTTTAAAACAGAAGGTATACCAGACACCACTAAAGAGGAGCTACGTCAACGTGTGACCAATTGCATCGACCAACTAGATGCTACTGAAATACGTAAAGCGACAACTGACGGTGTACATTGCGGAATTTGAAGTGCTTAGAAGTCAATATTTTGAGAATTTACTGTAAAATGTTTAGAATCTAATAATAAATAATAATCGAAAAAATTATCTTGTATTCGCATAACCTTTCTTTCGCTCATTGGTTGCAATTCATGATACATTTCATTGAATTTCTTACATGTTCTTGCTACAATTTTGTCACATAGTTCATGAAGAATAAATAGTGTCATCAAAACTTCATTTGAGTAATTATTTCGCTCAATCTAACTTGTTTTCAAATAAATATTAAGCGGAAAATTGCAAATAAATCTTAAAACTTCGACGCCTGTCAAACACAGTAAACAATTAAGCAATTGTCAAATCAGATGGCGTTGCATGACCAACAAATTCCAATTATGTAAAGATTATGTGTTTTTCATTCATTATTGCGATTATTTCGAAAACTTGACGAGTTAGGTATACCACTATAGTACATCAACTTGGAGGAAATTCAATTGGCTTTCAGAATTTTAAATATACAGGGTGTCCTATTTGAAAAAATAAAGTTTTGGCCTTTTTTGTGTCACGTGAAAATCATCAATTTTAAACCGCCCTCCTGTATGACATGAAATAAATTTATTAATGTAACTATTAAATACCAGGCTGTTGGAAAAATTTCAGCCTTCTATGGGTTCAAATAGCAGCTAAATTAAAATTTTAGTGGGACCATTTTTCTGAGCAAAAAAAAATTAATTAGTATTATCTCTAAAACCGATGTAGATAGGTATAGAAAGCTATTAGGCAAAATGATCATAGAGAAATTACAATTATATAAACAAAATATTATATAGGGTGTCCCATTAAAAATAAGAAAGTTGTTACTGCTTTTGAATAGAAGCGGCAACAACGCTAAAACAAAAATATTTTAGAAAGACAGCTCGTGCCTATTTATGGCAGTATGCAAATTTTCAGATTAATGTCCCGTTTTCTATGTCCCGTTTTCTATAAACGTTTAACCTACCATCGACCATCAATGACCCTGTATATGCGGTCCCAAAGAAAGGATCCAAAGCGCTTCCCAGCAACAACAGGCCTATTTATCTCCTTTCAGTCGTCTCTAAAGTGATGGAAAAGTATATAAACACCGAATTACTAAAATTTCTTGAAAAACACAGTCTAATCCACGACAGGCAGTATGGATTCCGTCAGCGCAAATCGACTGCCGACCTCCTTTCATTTCTCACCCATTCTTGGAACAAGTCTATGGAACAACACGGTGAATCCCAGATTGTTGCTCTAGACATATCCAAAGCATTCGACCAGGTCTGGCACGCAGCCTGCTTAATAAACTTCCGGCCTATGGCCTACCACCAAAACTCTGTAGGTGGACAGCAAATTTACTCTCCAACAGGAGCATATCTGTTGTTGTGGATGGTCATTCCTTTAAACTGTATCCAATTAATGCAGGAGTTCCTCAAGGTTCAGCTTTATCCCCTACTTTGTTTCTTCTCCACATCAATGACCTCCTCTCGAGCACATCCAACCCAGTTCACAGCTACGCGGACGACAGCACCCTCCATTCAAATATACAATATTCTAAGCCTGTCTCTTTAGCCCAATTAGATGAGGATCGCAGACTCATGGAGGGTTCTGTCTCCGTGGATCTCCAAAAAATATTAGACTGGGGAACTAGAAATCTTGTACAATTCAACCCTACCAAAACTAAGTCTTGCTTTCTTTTTCACAAGAGATACACCAGCCCTTGACCCATCACAATGAACAACCAAGTTATTCAAACTAATGAGTCCTTTTCTCTTGTTGGCATTTCTGTGGATCGAAATCTTAATTGGACCAACATGTCACATCAATTGCAGAAGCGGCTGCTAAGAAATTAGGTTTCCTCTTCCGGGCTCGCAAATACTTTTCACCAGCTAATCTCTATACCTTATATACTTCACAAATAAGGCCAAACCTCGAATACTGCTCCCACATCTGGGGTGCCGCTGCCGCTTCTACACTCGCTATCCTGGACTCCATTCAAAAGAGAGCTATACGTCTCATCGGTGACCCTACCCTCACCCAAAGGCTGCCATCCCTTGCCCACCGACGTGCCGTTGGTGACCTCTCTCTCTTTTATAGATATCTGCACGGGCATTGCTCAGATGAGCTTTCCTCTATAGTTCCCCCACCTGCTGCCCCCAACAGATCTACCAAAGGAACATAGCGAATGCACCCTTTTACTGTCCAGGTCACCAGACATAGAACATCTTGTTATGCCCGCTCTTTTGTCCCGAGGACTTCCAAGTTGTGGAATTCCTTGCCGGAACATGTTTTTCCTTCTCCTCCGAATCTCCAAAACTTCAAGTCCAGAATGAACAAGCTGCCTCTTTCCTCATTGTCAACACCCACGGTACGATAGTATTTAGGCTGTAAGCCCTCGTGGTGTGTTGTTGAAATTAAAAAAAAAAAATGAAATTTGACGACACACACAAGAAATGTGCTGGTGATTACGGTGAACTATGCTGAAAAATAAGAATAATTCATTATTCCTAGCCCATTATGATAATATATAGCGGGAGCAAAGCATAACGATCCCCTATGGTATGTTGTTATTTAGGTTAAATATTTACTCGACTAGGATTAGACAATCAAAATTATTAAGCATTAAGTCATGTACAACACAAGCTCAACTGGGGCAGGTATCTGTGATTACTGTCTGATGCACATGCAACATCAACATTGAATGTTGTTGGTCGAAGCACATCCAGATGTGGGTAGCTGTGATGAGATAAGTCCGTGCGGCCGTAGCCTCATCGTGGTCACAGTGTGGGCTTGCATGTTTGCACCACGTTACAGACGCCCAAGTCACTGGACCGCAATAATAGATTCACTTCCATCTGTTGCCCTCGATAGACTTCTTCACAAATCTCATCATACATGCTCCGTTACTTGTTTACGAGTCTATGAATTGAACGGCATCCACATTTCCGGAAAGCACTTCATCCCGACACGCTCAAGTGTGTATGTGTGAGAGACGCACTCAAACGAAAATAAAAAATCACTTGGAAAAACGAAGTTAACTTATTTTTCTGTGCCGTTTTTAACGCTATCCTTTTTCCCCCAGAAGCATTCGGTATGTTACGGGTTTATGTTTTTTGCTACACAATTATTATATTAACATTATTATCGTTGCAGTCTAAAGAGGATGTCGCCCTGTCAATTTTTATCGTCTATTGGCAGAATGGCCAGAACAGACTATCAGGAGAGTCGTAGATATATTACCTATGATCACTGAGGCCAGTTGTTTTGGATGTAGTATGCAGTCAATAAGATGGGTGTTGAAAAATTAGAGAATGTAAAATTGCTAAATAAAATACGTTCATTCTTAATTAATTCACGTCTTAATCCCAATCTCTGAATTTATTTTAGTGAATTTTTATTAAAAATTTCACTAATAGAAAAGTATCGATGGTGAGATTTTGAGAAAATTAGGAACCCTAGAACCCATATCAGTTTCAATTTATATATATATATATATATATATATATATATATATATATATATATATATATATATATATATATATATATATATATATATATATATATATATATATATATAGGGTGGCGCATTGAAAACGAAGCAGACCGATTTGCCTCCAGAGAAATTATTTTTTAAGAAACGCTGAAACACTTCAATTTTAATATTAAGGGGCACATGTTTTAACATAAAACTCAACTTTGTCACATCAACCCCTTAAGGGTGGTGATAACAACCCTTATATTTTAAATAGGAAACATGGGTCGAGTGTTACATAATTTGAAAGCTCTTTCTTTTATGAATTTAGCACAATAATTCTTTTGGGAGTTTTATCAACTAGTTTAAAAATTATTCACAGTTGGAGTTGCAAGAACGTATTTCATTCATTGTGATAAGAAATGCTCTAATTGGTCAATTTTTCGAAAAAAAAAACTAAGAAACAAAACCAAACGTTCAAAAATGTTTATTCAGTTAAGTAAGTGTTCAAATTGTTGACCACCAGCTTCCATACAAAAGTACAAATTTTGTTCAAAACGAGCTGTGACATTCTGGAGCATTTGTGGAGTTATTAGACGGTATTCTTCAACAATGCATCGTCGTAATTCTTCCAGAATATCCGGTTCTGTTGCGTAAATTCTACTTTTTAAATGGCCCCATAGAAATAAGTCTAAAGGAGTTAAATCCGGTGATCTAGGGGGCCACTCAATAGCACACCTACGTCCAATCCATTGTTCTGGAAATTCTCTGTTCAGAAACTCCCTAACACGTTGTGAAAAATGCGGAGGTGCTCCATCTTGTTGAAACACTAATTGAATTTCTTGATAGCGATCATAATTTTCAACAATGTCAATTAGTAGAGGGTAAAAGACATCTTTTGGTAACTCCAAATACGTTTCGCCACTCAAATTGCCATCAAGAAAAATTGGTCCGATTAAACGGTCTCCAAAAATGCCAGTCCAGACATTCATTTTCTGTGGGGTTTGGGTGTGGACTTCTTGAACATTTCTTGGATTATTATCTGCCCAATAACGACAATTATGACGATTGACTGTAGAGTTTAATAAAAACGTACACTCGTCTGAAAAACAGGTATTGAACAGAAAGTTCCCGTTATCAGCTATTCGTGCAGTCATAACTTCACAGAACACCAGCTGCCGATCAAAATCATCTTCATGCAGTTGTTGTACAACATGAATTTTATACGGGTGAAATTTATGATGCTTCAATAGTCGCTGAATTTTTCTTCTTTTGATGTTTGAAACAGTGGCCAATTTTCTCGAGCTCAAAGTTGGGTCTGCAGCAATTTGTCCAATCTCAGTAATCTCATATCTAACCTGAAATTCACATTCAGGATACCGTTTTTTGTTGGCTACTGAACCACTTTGTCGAAACTTTGCAACCAACTCCAAAATGTAATTTCTGTTAGCATGTCTGTTCGGATGTCGTTCATTAAACAAATTTGCAGTACGGTTGGGACAGTCATCGTTATTGAAAAAAGGAGTAATTATTTTAACTGTTTCTTCTACAGAACACACCATCGCGAAATTAATTTTCGGTAGCACGATCAAGTATCAAACCGACCGATATACTGAAATAATAAACCGCATTTATCTCGTTCCGATAAGAAATGTTCTGATAGTCAATTTGTTGTTTACAAACCAACAAAACATTGACTATCAGCACATTTCTTATCGGAATGAGTGAAATGCGTTTTTGCATCTTCAACTGTGAATAATTTCTAAACAAGTTAATAGAACTTTCAAAAAAAATATGTGTGCTGAATTCAGAAAAGAAAGATCTTTCAAATGATGTAACACTCGACCCATGTTCCCTATTTGAAATATAAGGGTTGTTATCACCACCCTTAAGGGGTTGATGTGACAAAGTTGAGTTTTATGTCAAAACATGTCCCCCTCAATATTAAAATTGACGTCTTTTAGCGTATCTTAAAAAAAAAATTTCTCTGGACGCAAATCGGTCTGTTTCGTTTTCACTGCGCCATCCTATATATTAAAAAGAATGGGATCAAGAACTGTCCTGAGAGGTAGGCCAGATATTGCAGTGCAGTGGCTACTTTTACAGGCTTAGGTCTTGTTACCTGTTTTCTTTCCCGCAGAACTCCGAAACAAATTTTAGGTAGTCCCTCTGAAACCCAGTTCTTCCAGTCTTGTCAGGAACTGTTGATGTGCAGTGTACAAGACTTTCTTGACATCCATAAACACGCAAAAGGGGTATTTGTCGGCGTCAAGTGCTCTTCACATTTTTGTCATGAAATTTTCTATGGCATCCTCAGTTAGTACTCGTGCTCGAGACCCGTACTACTTCATTGAGATGACTTAATACTTATTCAGATAACTGATAATTCTCTGCTTTATTATCGAGTTTTTCGCGAAAAGAAAAATTTACTAATGAGGAGATCTGTATATATATATACATATATATATATATATATATATATATATATATATATATATATATATATATATATATATATATATATATATATATATATATATATATATATGTATGTATGTAAGTATAAGTCAAAAGTAATGGGCCGATTTTGATAAAATTTGGTACGTGCCTTCCCTTTGTAAGTTGCTTGGACAACTTCGTTATCCAGGAAAATTGGAGTAGGTTTTCCGGAATAATTTTGGGTTTTCTTTCGGATTTTTTTTTATGTCAGAAAATGACAAAGATATTACAACCAAAGTTGGCATGTATGTTTTTAATATCAAACTTACCCTACAAACCGAAACTGACGTTTCTACGTTAAAACAAAAAAAAGTTATTGGCATTTAAAAAAAAATTGGGTTCCACTAGTGATCAAAGAAAAGCACAAGAACAAAATATTTTGTGTGGCTAACAAAACCAATTAAATATTACATACAGCGGGTAAGTTTTCTTGACGCATAAAAATATTGTGAAAATTTTATAATTTTTCTTAAAACGTCAAAGTCGCGATTTGAAACGTCAAAATTTGCTATTTTCAGACAAATAATCTAAAAGAAATACGGATTGTGTAGAAGAAATGTCATAATAAATATGTTTTACAAAGCCTTAAGTTTCAGCTTCAACCATCATTGTCCATCATTTTATTAAAATGTTTTCGGAAAATCCATTTCAAATAGACCCTCTTTCTGATGCTTTGGCAGTAGTTTCAGCTATAGGGTTTATGGTTAACTGGTATATATTTGAGCAAATTTTCTGAGACGTATGAATTTTGAAAAGATTTCTTCAAGTAAGCGCAAACTAGAACCTCTAAAACCCATATACGGGGTAAGTTTCAGTTATAGTCTGTTCACACATATACATGGTTACGCATTTCTACGGTAAAACTCAATATTTAAAAGCTTATTTTTTATATACAGGATACGAGCAAAAATTGTATACCTGAATTACATGGTGATTTGAGCTGCATCTTATAAAATTATTTGATGATACACAGTTTCTTTTTTAAATAGAACACCCCTATATGTTATTGCATGTTCGCATTTTCCATTGAATTATATTGCATATTTGTAAGGAAAAAAATTGATATCGTTAATTGGTTTTGAGTTATTTTAATTGTTTTGCAACTTTTCACGTTTTTGGCACATTGCACGAACACATATCACAAATTGTAAAAAAGCGTTTGTACTAATAGAGAGCTGAGCCCCATGCAAATGGCGCATTGAGCTTTTGGTTTGTATTACTCGTCGAAAAATCAAGCTGTCGTATACAGGCACTCTCAAATAGTGGCCAAATTTGAAACATTTTCGCCGAAATGATTTTACTGTTTCCGTAGAAATCATTTTTTGTAGCATTTTTGTGAAATGTTGGTAATTAATAATAAATGTTTATTAAGTTATTGTAAATAAAAGTTGTCGAATTTTTGTGAAAAATATAATATATAACTTTCTAAGTTTATGTTCGGAAGATGTTTGTACTTTTTGAAACGGAACCTCCGTGGTTCAGGGGTAAGAACGTGTGCCTCTGAACCGAAGGGTAGTGGGTTCGATCCCAGGGTACTCCTTTCACTTTTTCAGTACAAACTGTAAAATTAACATCAACCGAGGTTCTGGCATTGTATTTGAGCAAGTTGAATGTCTGCACGTTCTGCCCTTCAGAGGGGGCGTAAAGCCGTCGGTCCCGTGTACATGCGATGTTGGGCACGTTAAAGATCCCTACCCTCCTTACATAAAGGCAGAGGTTCGGCAAAATTTCCAGGATAGTGAGGTGAAACTGCTCCCTGGCGTCGGTGATTGGCCATAGTCGCGGAAATAGGCCGACGTTAAAGAAAAAAAAAATACTTTTTGAAACAACAAAGCTATTTTAATGAAATGTGGTACATTGTTATTACTAAATAAGTTATACTGCCAGCCAAATGTTCTTACAGAAACAATACATATTTGCCATTGAAAACATTTTTACGAAAATTCGCTAACATAACGCACTGGCTGCGCCCAGTCTTTTAAGGTTTTTTATTAATTATTTTTGCCCAGTTGGAAATTAGGGATATTGAACGATAATTTTGTATATCAGTTTTACTGCCTGATTTATAAAGGGCTTTGATTATTGCCAGCTCAAATATAGAAGGAACACCCCAGTTTCAAATATTTTATTTGAAATGAAATGCAATGAAATCCTTTTTGTATTTAGTTTAGTTATCTATATACAGTGTGATCATATTGTAGCATCACACGGGAGCTTCCCTACAGGGTAAAATCCAGTGGCGTCTCCTAACCAAAAAGTTCGGGTGTGCGCTAACGAGTTGCGGTTATAGTGGTGACGGCGAGGAATACAACTTTTTTTGCATATAGAATGTCAATTTTAAATTACACTGAAAAATTTTCTTTAGCAAACAGATGTGAAAATGTATTTTGTCAATCAAACAAACAGTGACAAAATGACAAACTACAAAGATTCTATAATACTGTAGTCTGTGCAAGCGCAGCCATAATTCTCGTAAATAATGCTATCACAACGTTGGTTAGACCGGCGTTTCTTTCATTTATCTTGAGCGATATTTTTACAGCTCCCCGCAACCGTAAAATCATAGGTATTTTCCTCGCTATTTTAAACGCGTAGGTGGGGGATTGCATCGTATACCAATACAGCTCCATCGACTGAAGTTGTTCGGAAATATTAACGCACACCTAACCCGAATTCATTCCCCGTTGCTATTGACCTACTCATATTCTCTGCATCTTAACCGATTATTCATGAAATCAAATAAGTAAATTAATTCGATTTTCACAAAATATGTAGTGTATTAAGACTAAGGGAAAAACAAATAAAACATATTTAACTGTGCACATTTTGATTATATTTTCGGGTGAGCGGCGCACACCTTGCTCACTAGGAGAAATCGCCACTGGTAAAATCAAATTGTCTTTGGTTGCACCTACTCTTCATTTAAAACAAAAATTTTGTATATTACAATAAATACATTCAAATAAAGCTATCCAAACTGACGCAAAAAGCTATATAACGCTTGAAATGAACTACATATGAAAACGCATGAATGTTATTACCAGTCCATTACTGTCACAGTTACAATTTTGCTAACTAAAAAAGACCTTGTGGATCAACGGAGCGGAGACTCTTCTCTGTTTGAAAGTAGGCGAGCTTATTCACAGTGACAGTATAACTCTGTGTTATGGATACGCAAGATAGACTCACTGGGAGGCGTGAGAGGCATAACCCGACGAGGGCATTGTTAGACGTAGTCATTTGTCACAGCTCAAGTTAGGTCTGAAGCTCCCTTTCACGTCAGTGTCGGTCCGCTATCACTCCCTATGTGTCGAATTGTGTGCCCTGTTGCCCTCATTTCTCCCATTATAGTCCGATACAGCTACTTCCTCTGAGACACCGGACGAAATCCTCCCGTTGCGCGGCGCCAAGTTTGTGAACTCTTAGCCCATTCTCCTGTAAATATGTTTTGCCAGGCCCTCTCTTAATCAAGGCTATAATTTACAACAAACTAGTTACAAAGTGGCTATTTTAACAGAATGTTGGTGCTCTTGGTAACGCCAGTAACAAAAACTAATTTACATATACCACAATAGCACAAACGAAACTTAATAACATATTTGTTTTATTTATTTTACACTACAGAAAGTTTTAAAAAATTCGGCACGCAGCAAGTGCGTATTATGAATTTTTATTAAATGCTTCAAATTTGAATAACTCAATTTTATATAAACCTAGAAAGTTAAATTTTGTCATATAGTAATGACTTTCACAAGGCAACATATTCACCAAATTTCATCAAAATAGCTTTGTAATTTTCAGACACAAACATTTTTTTCTAAAGGAAACTCAAAATTTTCTAGGAACACCTTGTCCGATTTTCCTGGCTAACGAACTTGTCTAAGCCATGATTAAAAGAATGATTCTTGCCGAGTATAATTAAAATCAGTTACTAACTTTTTGAGTTATCGTGCGGATACACACACACACACATATATATATATATATATATATATATATATATATATATATATATATATATATATATATATATATATATATATATATATATATATATATATATATATATATATATATATATATATATATATATATATATAATTTAAACTAATCCCGGATATGGGTCCTCGAGGTCCTAGTTCGCACTCATTTGCAAAAATGTTTGCAAAGTCTCACCATCGATACCTCTCTATTAGCGAATTTTTTAAAATAAAAATTCACTAATAAAACAAACCAAACAGTATATCCCTCGTACTTTAAGTTACCTTATTATGACAAGCAGAAACACCATTTTAACGTTTTAAATAAAGTGGTTGAAGTATTTTACATAATATGTTGATAATTAATTACTTTATAGAATATAACATGATCATTTTCAAACACTCTCCCAGTATACAACACCTCCTCAGTCAATAAATTAACTTTTTTCATTCTGCTTTATCAAAACTACATTTAGTAAATTTTAATTTTACACTACAATAACGACTTGTTAATGCATTCTCCAGAGCACACAGAAGCACAGAAACGAGATAAGGTTATGAGCAAATATATAGTAGAAACAATGTGCCATATTTTATCAAAATAACTTACTGTTTGAAAATGTACAAAAATTTTCCGACAATATACCTTAAACGTTGGTTTTCTAACCAACAAATAGCAAATTGAGTTATTGAAAACGCACTTACTGCGTCTTGATTTTTTTTCTTACAAACATATTTCGATAAAAAATGCAATAAAATAAGGCTGTTAGAAAAAAAAATTGTAGGAATCACCAACGATCGACTTATGGGCCAGCCGGTGATTGTCAAAATAAGATATTATTATTATTATTATATATTATTATTATATTATTATAAGATGCAGCTCAAGACACCCTATAATTAACTTATACAATTTTTTCTCGTCTCTTGTATAATA
The DNA here is from genome assembly GCA_964006375.1 of Tillus elongatus. Lineage (NCBI taxonomy): Eukaryota > Metazoa > Arthropoda > Insecta > Coleoptera > Cleridae > Tillus > Tillus elongatus. Next base: position 163,982,587 of record OZ023264.1, read on the forward strand.
ATAATTATATTCAGCTTTACCGTAGAAACGCGTCACCCTGTATAATATCAAACCCTTTTGTAAAACTTCGATCCTTTATATTTATTTATATATTCAATATGCAAATACACAGTTTATAAACCATTTACGTATATATGTATTAATAAAACATAACAAACACTGTTTAATCTACCCACTAACATTAATAAAGGAATAATTTGCACTTGTATATAGAAACTTCCCAAATGACACAAATAATTCGTCGACTTAAACAAATAAACATAATATAAACGATCTCATATCATACGGTCATACGGTAAATGTCAGTTACAGCGTCTAACAAGGCTGCGCTATAATATAAAATTTACGTTACCACGACAACCACATACTAGATCTCATATAAACTATTCAATGAAAGGCGGTGAAATTAAACATAAATGTTTCAAATTTGAATAGCCTAATTTTCTGTAACCCTATAAAGCTGAATTTTGGCACATAGTTAGGTCTTTCCCAAAGCAATATTTCCACCAAATTTTATCGAAATATCTTTGTAATTTTCGGAGAAAAAATTTTTTTTCGAAAGAAAACTCAAAATTTTCCCGAAAAACCGTGTCAGATTTTTCTGTCTAACGAACTCATCCAAGCTATTAATAAAAGAAAGGCACTTGCCAAGTTTTATCAAAATCGGTTAATTATTTTTTGAGTTATCGGTCGGATACATATATATATATATATATATATATATATATATATATATATATATATATATATATATATATATATATATATATATATATATATATATATGTATATATATATATATATATATATATATATATATATATATATATATATATATATATATATATATATAAACATATAAAAATCGAAACTGACCCCGGATATGGGTTCTAGGGGCCCAAATTCGCGCTCATTTGCAAAAATTTTTGCAAAGTCTCACCATCGATACCTTTCTATTGGTGAATTTTTTTAAATAAAAATTCACTAAAATGCTTTTCAACAATACAATTATTTTAGAATATCCTTCCTAATATCGAATAACTTTATACTCCTTAAAGTACTAGGTTGTATATTTCGCTATCTTAACTTATGTTTACATTATTTTTTTTTACAAAATGTTAATAATTTATTATTAAGTAGCTGACCCGATAGACGTTGTCCTGCACAACTTTCCATACGTCAAACAACATTTGCGCGCTTCAATTTTTCGTTCACTAAAACCTTAATCTGGACTATTACGAACATTATTAAAATAAAATTAGCCAAATCGGTCCAGCAATATTTAAGTTCCCAGTAATACAATTTGAAAGAAATAATAATGAAATGTTTGTTGTGAACAAGTATAAAGGGTACCCACTTGAAAACGAAACGGCCTCGTTTTAGGGGACTTATCACGATTTTGTTGTAAACCGCCTAACGGGGATGAATTTTGGGCTTATTTTCAACTTCACAGCACCTACCCTTAAGCAGTGGTGCGATCCACCTCTAAAATCTCAAATGACAAGTGGGGTCAAGTAGCATATCATTTTGTCTCCGTCGTAATCCAGTGAAATTTGGTGAGGTTGCACATATTTCGTTATGTCTATGGTAGTGGCCAAAAAAATTTGGCGGAATAAGTTACTGCTTCTTTCGACGCCGTATTTTGCCATCTCATGGGCAGCTTCCCACTCCTCAGCCCTCAATATAAGTACATTATCATTACCGTATGCCACAGTAGTGCATATTCTAGGACATTTTTAAAATGGCGTTTAAATAAACCAGGAGCATAACGGGTCCAAGTACGCTACCTTGAGGTACAAGGGTTTCTATAATGACTCCATTACTTAAAATGTTTTCAGCTGTCACAACCTGTATTCTTTCTTTCAAATAGTTTTTTAACACGCTGTATGCATTTCGTCTGATACCACAATTTTCAAATTTTTGTAGTAGCAGCATATACGACAGTTTCGAAAGCTTACTGAAGATCTAGAAATGCTGCCAATGATTTTTATCGTGTCAAAAATTTAAAGTTTTGTAAAGAGGATCAGAGCATTTTCCGTGGAATTTCCTTGTGTCAAACTGGTTTTGTGACAATATTTTGTGTTTGTTTAAATACTCCAGTAATCATCTTTAACACATTTTTATACATATTTGTTATTTCCTGTAATTAAGGTTTTTGACCTATAGTTATCCATCGCCTTAACATTTACAGATATATAGAAATGTCGAGCAATGTTTTTGGTGAATTTTCCTTAAAAAAAATCACTAATGAGGAGATGCCGACATTTTGTTTTTGAAAAAATGTCTTCAATGAGCGCCAACTACGCCCCCTGATACATGTGTATCACACCGATAACTCTAAAAAGAATAGGCCGATTTTGATGAATGCTTCTAAGTACGTTCCTTTTACAAGTGGGTAAGACAAGTTCGTTATCCAGAAATATCGGCGCAGGATTTCCCGGAAAATGTTTTGTTTTCTTTCGGAAAAAAATTGTATCTCCGGAAATAATAAATTAACCCATTAACGCCCAAATTCTTTTTTTTCGTCAAAATTCTATAAAATTTTAATATGTTGCTGCTATATTGCACCTAAAGTCAGTAAGAGTGATCAAAATGATCAAAAAGATTTATTTTTTTTCAAAAAAGCTGTCCTATAAATAGGACACTGGGGGGATATGAATAGTTTTGCGGAATGAAAGTAAAATTTGAAACATGAATGAAATATTTATTTTTCAAAAACTACAACAACATAGGTCGATTCTACAGAGAAAAAATAAGGCAGCATAGTATAAATGATCAAATAAGGAATAAACAAGATGTATAAAATAAATTACTCATGGCTTGATGTGGTATTTAGGGAAACATTGACTGCATAAAGTAACATTGCACTTGCTGCAGAAAGTAGTTTGCTTACCCGAGCAGTTTGCATACTGACAGCGCCGTTGTTTTTTACGTTTTTCCAGAAAATGTCCTCTTTCATCAAACCTGACACCATCAGAAACCTTTAACCTGGAAGTTGAAGGGAAACTTAGGGGTCTACCTTTTAGAACACGTTTACCATGCCCAATTTTTAGGTATTCAACTGCAATTGATCTCCTAAATTCCTTTATGGAAATTGATTTCTTGCCATGAATTTTTCGATATCAAAGAAAAGCATTCACCACGGCCATATCAATAATGCGTGTCACTAGGGGCCAATACCACTTTTTTCCCCTCACTGAAATATTGTGTTTTTCCAACAGCCAATCGTGCTGGTCTACACCGCCCATATAATGGTTATAATTGTAAATTAGTCTTGGCTGGGGAAGAGCAACTCGCTCTTTTTTTTCTTTGCTCCACCGAGGAGCAAACGCTATTGGTTCAATTGCATCGAAATTTGTGGCAACTGTTACACACTTATTATCATTCCACTTTACAGCAAAGATTTTATTTTTTTGATCGAACTGATAATCATATGAACCACGGCCGTTTTTTTTCAAGTTCTTTAGTCGACTTTAGTGGACATTTTTGCGTCCTATTTTCCCTAATGGTCCCCGTCGCTCGAAAACCTAGGTCTTTTAGTCTACACAATAATGTATAGCTAGTGAAAAAAGTATCAAAATAAATGTAATAACTTTTAGGGTCTTCAACCACAGACAACACTTTGGTAACTACTCTGGTTCCAAGCGAGTCCATCGATATTTCTGCTTGGTCTTTGCCACAGTATAGGGAGACATTGAAACAGTAGCCATCGTTTTCACACATAGCCCATAATTTATAGCTAAATCTGATAGGTTTTGCCCTTATAAACTGCTTCAGCGGGTGGTGTCCATAGTATCGAACAATCATTTCATCAATGGATAGATTTGACTGAAACACTCCCCATTTAGAAAAATTTGAGTTTACCATTTGAATAAGAGGTCTAATTTTGAAAGATTTATCGTGCTTATTTTCATCGGCTTTGGTATTGTCTGGAAAGTGAATTAGGGATTTAATTTCTAAATATGCATTGCGACTCATAGCATTACGAACCAAAGGTATTCCTAAATCCTCACTCTCGGACCAGTAGTCCCTTTCACTTGGTAAAGTGTGATAACCAGAAAATATTAGAAATCCCAGAAAAATTTTGATCTCATCTATAGATATACTAAATGAGTGCTTTTTTTGACTGGCATACCTCAGGGTTTCTTCCACGATCATATTATAAACATTTTCATCGAAAAATTGTTCAAAAATACCAACAGGAGTTGCTTCTTGTAAAACTAGTTTTAGTTCATGGAGCTTTTGACTTGGGATGTCTTGTATTGGATCAAATCTATACTCTGGAGAAATTATTTTCCAGTCTGCTGTGATAGTTGGTTTGGCAAGTCTTCTTTTCTTTGCAGGCAGGTGGCAATATGCTGAAGTGAAAGGGCTATTTGTGAAAGGAGATGACGGCCGGCTTCTAGCTGAAGTTGAAGCTTGACTTTTGGTTACCAATGATGCTAATGGCAAGCTGTCTTCATCATCATTGTCTTTTTCTATTGTGTCACTTTTTTCATCTGGGTCTTCTTCATCACTGTTGATATCTACCTCTATATTTCCTGGTATGTCAGTGACCATAGGTATGCCAAGATCTCCATCATCAAATTCTTCCTCATCGGTCAATTCATCGACTTCAGGTGGTAGAGCTAACATTTCTGCTTCACATTCCGCTGAAAGCGCATACTCCCAGGCTTCCTCCATGGTTTTGAATACCCTTCTCATTTTTGTTGATTTAGAATGAAACCTGAAATAAAATTCATACATTATGAGATAATGGCTAAGATGGTCAAATATTCCCTGAAACGCCCAGCGTCATATTTATATGACACCAGGATTTCCGGGCCTACACACAAAAATCAAGTCACAAACAAATAGAATTTATATTTTCCATAGTAAACTTGACCTAATGCCTTGACAAAGTCACAATAAAAAGTTACTTACCTCGTATATTATCTACAAATTCACCGAAGTAAACACACGGTGCACAGTGACAAAAAAACGATAATGTGCAGGCAGCAAGAGCCGAGCTGTAATAACTAATGCGGGCAAACTAATACAAGCTTGGCAGGCTGTTCTGTATCTTTTCTTAGTCGGGGAATACCCGGTATTCATCATGTATCGGTAAGTGCCGGTAATAAATTCAAGAATGCATTGTCCTATAAATAGGACGCCGGGCGCTAACGGGTTGAAGGCGACCAAATTTGGTACGCTTGTTTGTATTTTAAAGAGTGCACCAGGCACCAAAACTCAGGGCTGTATAGGTTTAAAGACAAATATTTTATGGGC
>OZ023264.1:163990354-164075354 GCA_964006375.1 Tillus elongatus
TGTGTGTGTGTGTGTGTGTGTGTGTGTGTGTGTGTGTGTGTGTGTGTGTGTGTGTGTGTGTGTGTGTGTGTGTGTGTGTGTGTGTGTGTGTGTGTGTGTGTGTGTGTGTGTGTGTGTGTGTGTGTATGTATGTAGCACACCGATAACTCAAAAAATAATGGACGGATTTTGATCAAATTTGGTAGGTACCTTCCCTTTGTAAGTGGCTTGGATAAGCTTGTTATCCAGGAAAATCGGACCAAGTTTTCCGGGAAAATTTTGAGTTTGCTTTAGAAAAAAATTCTTATCTCAAAAAATAAAAAAGCTATGGTAACCAAATTTAGTACGTAGGTTTATTATATAAAAAGTAAACTATATGCCAAAATTTAGATTTTTATGTTACAAGAAAAAAAGTTATAATAAAATATTTGGTGCCAGATCATTTTTCTTCTGTAAATATCAGACTGGTGATTTGAAACGTGAGATTTAGTATAATTGGTTTATCACTGATAAATGTTGCAATATATGTATATTAGAATGTTCCTTATTTACGCTACTCTTCTCATTTGTTAAAAAAGTTGCAAAATGTCTCTAAAATACACCTCACATATTAGGAATAAATAACTGGAGGCCATTATGCGTTATCTGCATGTCATTATACTTTCTCTCCCAAGCTTCGTTAGCGCTGGGGCTTCCATAACTAGCTCATTAGCAAAGGGTATTTGTTCAAATCTCAGTTATGATTGAATTTCTCTTTCTACTTTTTTTTCGTTTTTTTTGGTCTTTGATTCAATTTTAACGTTATATGATCAGATTGTACAATTTCAGTAATTTTTGTTTAGTGGCTTTTTGTTGGAAAAAAAAAAACTAATGGAAAGATAAAGTCTTTTAAGACTTCTTGTTAGTAAAACCAATTCACAGTTAACACGGTCGTGGAGATTTGTAACTTCAGAAGAGTTTGATTTCTTTTCTGCAACCGCTTTAAATTTTAGTGAATTTTTTCTACGAAACGAATAATGAGGAGATCCCGACTTTTGAATTTTGAAAAAATTTTTGCAAATGAGCGCGAAGTAGAACCCCTATAACCCATATCCGGGGTCAGTTGCAATTTTTATATGTTTATATATATATATATATATATATATATATATATTATATATATATATATATATATATATATATATATATATATAATATGTATCACACCGATAACTAAAAAAATATAGGCTGATTTTTATCAAATTCGGTAAATATATTCTTTTTGCAAGTGTCTTGGATAAGTTCGTTACCCAGGATAAAGGGACCAGTTTTTCCGGTAAAATTTTGGGTTACGTTAATAAAATAATTTCTGAAAGTAAGTAAGGTATGACAACTAAACGTAATATGCCGGTTTCTGTTTGTTAATATTATTCTCTAAGTTGAAAGAAAAAAGTTGTAGGCATTTTAATTATTTTGTCACGCTGGCTGCCAGGGAAGCTAATCAATACCAAAATATTTGTGGAAAACAAAATCTATTACATATTACAGAAAAGATTAACTTATCTTGGCGCAAAAAGGTCAAGAAATACGAGAAAAATTAATTTAAAAAGGTGCAATTTTTTTTTCTTCTGAAAATGTCGGTGACGTCATAGCTATAGCAAATAATAACTTTCTATTTTTATTTTGTCACGTTGGCGGGCAGGGAAGCAAAGCAATGCCAAAATATTTGTGGAAAACAAAATCTGTTACATATTGCAAAAAATATTCACTTCTCTTGACGCAAAAAGGCCAAGAAGTACGAGAACAATTGATTTAAAAATGTTCTATCTTTTAGTGAATTTTCGTAGAAAAAATTCTCTAATGGGGAGATCCCGACTTTTGAATTTTGAAAAATTTTTGCAAATGAGCGCACTAGGACCCCTAGAACCCATATCCGGGGTTAGTTTTAATGTTTATATGTTTATATATATATATATATATATAGATATATATATATATATATATATATATATATATATATATATATATATATATATATATATATATATATATATATATATATATATATATATATATATATATATATATATATATATATAGGCATCACACCGATAACTCAAGAAATAATAGGCCGATTTTGATTGTAAGTGGCTTGAATAAGTTCGTTCGCCAGGAAAATCGGACGAGGTTTTCCGGGAAAAGTTTGAGTTTCCTTTCGAAAACTAATTTATCTTATCTCAAGAAATAGAAAAGCTATAATAACCAAATTTGGTGTGTAGGTTTGCGATCTAAAAAGTAAACTATATACCAAAATTTAAATTTCTATAATACAAGAAAAAAAGTTTTAATAAAATATTTGGTGCCAGATCATTTCTATGGAAATCTACTACCATAACGCACTTGCTGCGCCCCGACTTTTATTATTTCACAATTTGCGCTGCCTTTCTAAAAGAACACTTTTAAATATATTTGTCGAACAGAGATAAAAATATAAATAGAGAGCGCACAAAAATACATATTATTTATCAGACGACAGAAAATCGATTCCGTTATTTACTATTATCTGTTTATTATTGATAAAATATATTAGAAGAAAAAAGAGAATCGGGTCAGTTTTTGCTATTATAGCTGGTAAAGCTATGTTTACAGTCATCGCTTTTACATCGTAGTTGCATTAACCAGAATGGATGTCATAGTCAATGAAGTTACTTTCAGACACTAAATAATAAATGTATTGATATTTTATTAACGTAATCCATATAGAACCGATCAGGTTGTTATGAGATTAGACTGGTCAACTTACAGGCTAGACGACTAAAAAAATAAAAATACAGCCTTACTTTGACAAGTATCTCGTCATCAATTTCTTCTGCTGACTGTTTTCATTATATTTATGAAACTAAAATTAATTACTGTAATCTATATTGTATTTCAGTAAACCACAAAGAACAAAGCGTTGGACCATTCGTCTTGATTATCGTCCCTAGAACCAGGGGTATCATCTGGTATCTACGTGACACTAAAAAAAAACTAAGTGAAGATTGGAACCTGCGATGAGCACTGTTAAGTACACTTGAAGAAACCCAAATCACCACAATAAATCTTTTTAAAAACCTAAAGATCGATTCACTAACAAGGTACGCGTCATCAGAGAATGAAAAATTCTAACTGCTTACTTGTAACATCACCAATTATAATGTACGTTAGGTAAAGAACGATACCGAGCGGGAGACTAAAACGTAGGCAAATTTTCTGTTAATTGTATTGTAATTGCCGGAAGAGGTTTTTCAACTTTCATTGTCACTTTACCTGACAAGTTTCGGATTGCTCATCTGCATCAAAGACAGAACGCAAACAGAGGACTACAAACCAGTAGCGGCGCTCGGATTAAAGAACTTTTGTTTCTTATTGCCCTATAAATATAAATATATTCGTACTTTCGTACGCATCCAGCTCCGCTGGCCGTCTAACATTTTTGATAAGTTTCAGATTTTCTTTATCAATGTGGTGGTTATTATCCCAAATATTCTGTGCCACGCAATACTTGTCTACAGTACTCTATCTCAACTGTGCCATATGTTCACGAACTATATAGTCTTAATGGTACTCATAGTCTGCCCAACGTATTTAAGATTAAAATCTTTACAACCTATCATAGCTGTCCGACTTTTGAGTGGCTTTATCTTTATCTTTCGTATTACTTCAAAACTTCCTTAAATTATTTTTTGTCGATAAAGTAAGCTGTCAATAGGCTTTCTTAAAAATGCTCTCAAGACCCTTTGTGATACGAGGTTCAAAAGCTAGTTTTCTCTCTATTTTATCTTTCCTGAATGTTGTGCAATCCGCTAACATTTTCTTTATTCTGTGTCTATTGATTAATTTCTCCGCTAAGCAATCAGAATAACCTCACGCAAAAACAACGGCTTCTCTTGCACGATCAGCAAATTAAGTTCATCTTACCCTTAAAATGATAAACACTATTTTCTCAGCACTCGATATCACAAGTGTAATGATTCAGTTTTTACGTGGAATAATTAGTGGTTTAAAAACACTTAGAAAACCCCCAAGCATAATCAATAATACCAGAAACCCTATCTATATTAAATATTTTAAGTTTTGGTTTCAAAATAATGTTGACGAAAATTCGGTAAAAGATTCTGTATCGTAAGAAGCGTACTGAACTCCCTATAATATACGTCGAAATCCAAATATTGAAAAACGTTGCATTTTGTTGGGGAAAATAAACATCTCTATTGTCCTGAAGTTCTAGGTAAAAGCTGACGTAATTATGATGAAATCTAGAAAAACGGTTAGCAAATGAACGGACGAGTCCATTATTGTGGAGGTGTGTATAGAAGACGTTGTGACTTCGCCAGCGGTTGGAGGTCTCGTTTTATCTCATTCGAAGAATGAAGGCGAGGAAGAGCTCGCACATAGCCACTAACGCTCACGACTAAAAATTTCGTACAGGGGTCAGGACCAGCAGAACGCTCTCTACCTCTGGGAGTCTAGCACTGACGCCTGTGGCGTAAACACGTTGACTTTAGGTGTCTCTCGAATTGTCTTATAAACTGAGTTTTAATAGTCTTTCTGTTACCTATACTGACTTCTAACAATACTTAGTGGTTATTTGAAGTGCTTTAGTGATTTTCGAGTTTAAATAAAGATCGTAGTTAGCGTAAAAACGGAACTTAAGTTGTGGTTCTTTGTTTCAACCTGTTGATTTGCTATTTTAAAAAGAACTCCGTGTTATCGCCGAAGTTTAAGTCAATTGGCAGTGAATTTCGCTAGGGAAACTTCAACGTTTTAATTGTAAATCGCGAAGTTTCCATCAAGCGACTTTAGAATATCTACCTGGTTATCAAAAGATTTTGTACACGTAACACAATAAATCCACCGGCCTAGTAACAATCAATGGGAACCATCACTGTTTTCTCAGCTTCTTTTCTCTTGTTGGAGTCACTGAGACTTGTGTCAGCTACCAGTATTTGATTCAATTTGGAGGTCGTCCCCATAGAGTAACCAGGTAATTCAAGGCAGAAGATTCGGTGAGCCAATAGAATTTTTCACTGAACTAGCAAACTTGGTCTTATGCACTTATCTGGCAACTACACATTTATAATCTGAACTTTCAAAGACACTCAATCAAGTTTAGATTTTGAGCAATGTCAGGGAGTTGCTATTAGAATAATTATGAATTTCTTGTTTTAATCTCTGGAATCTCATCAGTTTTTTTTTGTAAATTTAAACACGTAGTTTTTGAAATTGTAATCAGTGAATCTTGTCTGTAAAAATATCTAACCTGTACATTGTCTTTAATATCACCTGTTTTTCAATAATTATGTATAAAGTTTTCACGGAGATATACATGTATACATACATATTTTTTCAAAATTGAGCCTCACTTGAGAAACTGGCCAGAATTTGAGTAAAAGATTAACCGAATTGGTTGACAAACGTCAAATAATTTATATATTAGTTTGTTTACTTTTGAGCTGCAACACACAGCATCTGATTTTTTTAACGTATATCAATATATAAGTGCTTAGATATCTTTAGTAATAACAAACCACATTTATCTCACCATTCTGTCACATGTATGTAAATTAATAATTTCTTGTTATTGAAATTCTTGCTATTCATTTGATTTCTATTTGTGTACAATTAATGTTCATTTTGAGAGTTACTAACCATTTAATTTTATTTTGTTAACCATTACAAATTCAATTCATCTGAATAAACTTAATATTTTGTTACATTAACATGGCTGTCTGATTGAAAAGTAATTTCTCTTTAAACCCCTTTGACCTTCCGTGACGACGCTTATAAGAACACTTGATCTCGATTTCCTAGATATCGAAAATATACTTTTGGAAAAATCATCGTAACCAGGCACTAGTTTGGAGCGCTGATAAATATGAGACTTCAGGCAGTGCAACAACACAACAACAGCGTAAGTAGTAAACATTAATAAGATCTTCAAACCTTATAAAGCATTTCTAATCCTGCTAATTATAAATCTTATAGATAGAAACTTTTTAGGGTAGGACTTTTAAGAAATAGTGACCTTACTACTGACCAGATTTGGGTTCACTTGAGGTCCCGCATATATTACTGCTACTGTTTGCCTTTTATCGAATTATCTGATATAGATAAGTTATATATAGGGAGGTTACACAAGTTGCACATCTTAGGTTGACTTGTATTTTAAATAACGTTCAAATTTAATTGAATTTTGGTGCTGACCTCTAGCGGTGAACTGGTAAGGCTTAGTGTTTCATACAATACATGTTGCGACAACGATTTATATAATTTTAATTGATTAGTTTACTTACCCACTTCGCCAACTTACCCTCCACACCCCTACCTCAAAAGACATAGAATATACTGGACTTTATCGTATTAATCAATCACCCTGTATACACATATAAATGAAAACTAACCTGGGATATAAATTCTACGTGTCTAAGACTAATGAAATGCAGCCTTTAAAAAACTGTCCCCTCTATAAGCAAATGTTTTTTAGAAGAATCGATAAAACGCGTTTCAGTCAACACAATTTAAAACGTATTGCGGCGTGTAAAATTTACACCAAGTTTTTATGGTTGCAATTTTTCCTCAACATTACTTGGGCTCGTTTATTAACCCGGCTACACAGTAATAAAATTAAACAACTACCTGTAATTAAAGTAAAGAGATATTTTACGCGGATACTCCATGAACAGTATCATAACCTAACTTAATATCAGGATTAGATCTGACAATTAAACGACGAGATTTTGATTGTAAAAGTTTACCTCCGGCGGAAAGGATGTATTAAAATGAGAATAAACAAGCCGAGCCAGCCTGAAGATAATGACAAGTTTACAAAAGCTGTTAAGAAGGAGCAAGCCTTCACATGGGATTTAATTTCCAACAACATTGTGATGAAAACATGCGATGACTTCAGGTGATGGGACATTAACTTAGTTTACGGGCGTTTGCAATCATAAAAGGTGTAAATTTTAAACCTGTAAAAGGCGCCTTGTTTCTTCTAACTTCCCCTGTGTTGCCTTTTTATCCCTACTAAGTATCAAACATAAATACATTTTGTTTGATATATTACAGCTCTGTCAGAGAAGCGATATAACTTGAAGTGTTTTTAATGTGACGTAGATACCAGATGATACTCCTTGTTGCAGGAAGGGATCATCAAGTCTTTTAACAAATAGTCCAATAGAGACAGTGTCTCGGCTGTTTACCGAAATATTACAATATGGATTATAGTAATTAATTTCACTTCCATAAATATAATGAAAATAGTCAGCAGGGTGAATGATGATAAGATACTTAACAAAGTCTGGTCGCAGCAAGTGTGGTACGGTAGCGAATGTTCATATAATTATTTTTAATAGAATAAAAAGTCAGTGATAAGTCTAATTTGGAGAACCCAATCCATCAAAATACAGTTTTAAGACCTGACGATCGTTTCGCTTACACGACTAGCTTCATCTAGGCGATGCATAAACTAAGCGAATAAAAACGACAACTCCTATTTATTGGTTAAATAGCAAGCAATTGCGGGCAGCTTCCTCTACAGAGGTGTCCAGACAAAATTCCACTGTTGCCTGTAAATAAAACTCCATTATTTATCATTTTTAAACGTCATAACGTCTGGGTTTGACATGGTTAAAGGACTGTGGCGCCATCACTGCTGCAGTCTCTCGTGTCTTAAGGAGAGACAATATCAAGTTCGCATACAGGTCCAGAGATACTGGTTCCTAATAAGGATTCTGTTCCTCACCTCAAGAAGTCGGGGGTATATTGTCTCACCTGTGGGAACCCCCAATTGTTTATATAGGAAGAATGGGAAGGGCACTGGGTACCAGGGTATCTGTACATCTTAGAAGAAAAAATAATGTCGATAACACCACTTCTGTCTTCGGTTACCACCTCAGAGATAGCGGCCACAGCTTTGACAAGGAGAACGACGCTAGAATCCTTCACCCATCTAGTTTTGGTATAGAACAGTTTGTACTGGAGGAGATGGAGATCTACAAGTACATAAATGGCTCCAATAATAATGTTATTAATGTTTCAAACACCAGCAGCATGAACCTTCCTCCCATTTACAGAAACCTTATTGAATAAACTTTCAATGGTAGTGCTCTAGCTCCACATAATTAACGTGCTTCTTTTGGTACCAAGTTCAAGAATAATCTTCTTTTCACATACAGAAAATCCTGAGTGAATACACTTTCTTTGGCAGAAACCTGACTGGAACTTTGAATGGTAGTGCCCTGAATGACGTGTGATCGATTCCAGCCATAGAGCAAATATCGGCTGTTTCTTTGGTTCTCTCTCCGCGCCGTTGACATCTTCTCTGTCGGCCGTAGTTCACCCGTCACTTCTGGTTGTTATGTCACTGGTCACTTGTCACCTGCAGTTTGCATTTCTTGAGTTAAATATCTAGAAATCCATGGGACTCCATTGTGTTCGTTTGATAAAATTAAACTAAAAAAGTAAGCGTCTTTTGCATTCATCTACTGGTTTCTTCAAGTCTTGTGATGTTCCTGCCTTCCTGTTTTACGCAGTTTCAGGTTGGTATCCTGAGGACAATAGACGAAAAGCCAAACTTTGACAACATTTCATACAGCATCTTTCTGTAATTGAGACAGGAAATTTGTAAGTATTAACCCAAATGTAGCATCTATTTCCTTCTTTTCTTTCTGAATTTCACATGTTCAGATGTGCTCGGGAAATTATGCTCAGCTTTGCATCCTGCTTTGCTTTATGTTTGTGCTTGTCTGTAGCTTTTTATGTAATTTGACTAGCTTGAATGTGACTTCTTGATTGTGACTCCATAAGAGTGTTGTTCATATTTGTGGGACCCCAGTCCCGTTTTGAGTTTTCAAATCTTAAATTGTACGTTTTTATAGAGAAGTTTTATAACTCCTGGCACTAATGTCAGTTTAAATATTGCATAGCCGTTAGGGCTAATTTGTATTTGATATTTAGCTTCGCTGGACTTTGTATTCTTTCTGTAGTTGCGGTGTTAGTCACTCGCATGTTAGACCTACCAGAAACATAGTTTCTGACCACCACCTTTTTAGATTCTAGGTCTAAACTCCCTGAAGATGGCACGTTAATGTGTTGAAACGCGTAGGGTTTTGAGAATAAATAAGTTTGTCTGGTAGTAAAAGCCTTTAATTTCCTTCAACCAAATAAAACTCCATTACCTGCTTTTCTAAAACTTCTTGTCGTTATTGAATATCCTTTCTAAGAAAGAGATACCGATTATTAACCCTTCGGTGCATGGGTGAAATATTTCTTTCAAAAACCGCCGTTGGGGTGTATGAGACTAAAAAAAATACATTTTACTGAATTTTCTTTTAAAAAAATCACTGAGAAGATCCCAACTTTTGATTTTAGAACAAATGTCTTCAAATGAACGCTAACTAGGCCCCCCAGAACACATATCCGGGTTCAGTTTCAATTTTTATATCTAATAACCGATCAGATTACGTGACTAGGTACTTCACTATTTTTAGTGAATTTTCTTTAAATAAGCGCAAACTAGGAACCCTAAAACCCATATCCGGGGCCAGGTTCAATTTTTGTATGTTAATGTATATTTTATCAAAATTACTTATTGTTAAAAAATGTACAAACATTTTTCGAAACTAAACATAAAACGTTTTCGGAAAACTGGTTTCCTAACCAACAAACCTTAGGTTAGTAGTAAAATGAGTTATTGAAAATTGAAAATTAGCTACCAAAGCGCACTTACTGCGTCTTGATTTTTTTATTACAAGCATGTATCATATTTCAATAAAAAATGCAAAAACTAAATAATATAACGGTGTTCGAAAAAAACAATTGTAGGGATCACCAACGACTTATGGACCATCATGTGATTCTCAAAATAATTTTATAAGATGCAGCTCAAGACACCCTATAATTAACTTATACAATTTTTTCTCGTATCTTGTATAAAAACAATTATATTGAGCTTTACCGTAGAAATGCGTCACCTGTATATATGTAAACAGATAAAAACTGAAAGTAAACCCGGATATGGATTCTAGAAGGCCTAGTTTGCGCTCATTTGAAGAAATCTTTTTAAAATTCAAAAGCGCGCTCTCCTTATTAACGAATGTTTTCTACGAAATTAGCTAAATATTATAGACCGTTATACAAAAAAGTTGACAAAACCTACAGCCAAACCATCAACTTAACTACACATACAGTCAAAGCATCAGAGAAAGCGTCTATTTGAAATGAATTTTCTGAAAATATTTTAGTTAAATGAAGGAGACTGCCGGTTAAAGCGGATACTTAAAGGTTTGCAGAATATCTTCTTGCGACATTTTCTTTCCGTAATCCGTATTTGTTTCAGGTTCTTTGCCTAAATGTTGCGAATTTTGACGTTTTAAATCGCGACTTTGACGTTTTGATGAAATTCCTAAACTTTTTTCTTTAAATGCCTATAACTTTTTTGTCTTTTAACTAATATACCTAAATTTTGGTACATGGATCATATTTATATTACAAACATGCATACCAAATTTGGTTGCCCTTACTCTGTTATTTCCGGTAATATACATTTTTTTTAGAAAGAAAACACAAAATTTTCCGGGAAAACCTGGGGCGATTTTCCTGGATAACGAACTTAACCAAGCTACTTGCAAAAGGAAGGTACTCATCAAACTTAAATAAAATCGGTCCATTTTTTTAGTGAATTTTCTTAAAAAAAATATATATATATATATATATATATATATATATATATATATATATATATATATATATATATATATATATATATATATATATATATATATATATATATATATATATGTGTGTGTGTGTGTGTGTGTGTGTGTGTGTGTGTGTGTGTGTGTGTGTGTGTGTGTGTGTGTGTGTGTGTGTGTGTGTGTGTGTGTGTGTGTGTGTGTGTGTGTGTGTGTGTGTGTGTGTGTGTGTGTGTGTGTGTGTGTGTGTGTGTGTGTGTGTGTGTGTGTGTGTGTGAGTATCACACCTATAACTTAAAAAGAATGGACCGATTTTGATAAAATTTGGCACATACCTTCCTTTTGCAAGTCGCTTGGATAGGTTCGTTAGCCAGGAAAATCCGCCGAGGTTTTCCCGGAAAATTTTGTGTTTTCTTTAAAAAAAAATCGAAAAAAATTTATATCTCCAAAATTAACAAACTAAGGGCAACCAAATTTCATACGCGGGTTTATATCATTAGAGGCAAGTTACCTCCAAAATTTAGCTCCGTAGGTTAAAGGACAAAAAAGTTACAGGCATTCAAAGAAAAATAAATTTGGGTTCTCCTCAAAACGTCAAAATCGCGACTTTAAACGTCAAAATTGGCGAGTACCTTCCTTTTGCAAGTGGCTTGGATATGTTAGTATTCCAGGAAAATCCGACGAGGTTTTCCCGGAAAATTTTGTGTTTTCTTTCGAAAAAAAATTATATCTCCAAAATTAACAAAGTAAGGGCAACCAAATTTTACACGCGGGTTGATATCATTATAGGCAAGTTACCTACCAAAGTTTAGCTCTGTCGGTCAAAAGACAAAAAAGTTATAGGTATTTAAACAAAAATAAATTGGGGTTTTTCACAAAACGTCAAAGTTGCGATTTAAACGTCAAAATTGGCAACATTTAGGAAAATAACTTGAATCTAATACGGGCTATGGAAATAAAATGTCTCAAGAAGAATGTTTTACAAACCCTGAAGTCTTAGTTTCAACCGTCATTGTCCTTCATTTTAATAAAAAGTTTCCAGAAAATTCATTTCAAATAGACCCTTTCTCTGACGCTTGGCAGTAGTCTTAGCTATAGAGTTTATCGTTAACAGTATATAATTTTTGTAGAATTTTCGTAAAAAAAAAATCAATAAAGCTCAATATATCTGTTATTATACCAGATATGAAAAAAAAATGTATATCACAGGGTGGCCCATAAGTCGTTGGTTATACAAGTTTTCTTTTTTTTTAAATCAAACACGCCTTATGTGATTGCATTTTTGCATTTTCCATCGAAATATAATGCATGTTTGTAAGAACAAAAATTCTGGACGCAGTAAGTGCGTTATGGTAGCGAATTTTGATCAAATGCTTAATATTTGAATAGCTCAATTTGCTATTAACCTATAAGGTTGACCAAAAAACGAGTTTTTTCGGGAACACTAAGTTTACTTTCGGAAATTTTTTTCATTTTCAAACAATAAAGTTATTTTAATGAAACATGGCACATTGTTTTTACTATATAGATTATACTGGTAACCAAATTTGATGCCTGCTTTCTTAAAAAAACACATTATTGCTATTAAAAAATAGTTTTATGAAAATTCACTACCATAACGCACTTGCTGCGTCCCGAGATTTTTTTTGTTATCGGCGTGATACACACACACACACATACATACATCATATATATATATATATATATATATATATATATATATATATATATAAAAATTGAAACTGACGCTAGTTGTAGGGGGCCTAGTTCGCGCTCATTTGAAGAATTCGGGATTTCCTCATTAGTGAATTTTATTTTAAAGAAAATCCACTAAAAATGTAAAACATGGGTTTCCATTTGAAAGAAAGAGGTGGTTGTTGTCCAGATAACAATTGAAGCCGCCGAGAAATTTCACGGTATTGTGACACCCATATGTAACATATCCCAAATATGAGTGGGGAGTTTGAAGCTCAAGGTTATTTAATTTTTTTCCACCATTGTAACCGCTACTAAACAATAGATTAACAAACATGTTATATCTTGGTTTTAACTAAGTGAAGATTGGAACCTGTGGTGAGTACACTTGGAGAGCCCAAATCACCACAACACATTTTAAAAAAGACCTGACGATCGTTTCACTAACCAAGTTAGCGGCATCAGAGGATGAAGCATTCTAAATACTTAAAAAACTAACATCAACTTATATACCGGATCTCAGGTAAAGAAATCGAACCGAGATGAGACACTAGTCGTAGGCAAATTCCACAGTGTATTGTATTTTTATCGCCTGACCAGGTCTTTCCGCTATCCTTATTGCTTTATCTAAAAGTGTCCATCTGTAATAGTCTTGAGAAAGTTCACCGACCGCTAAATTAACAACGGTTCCTTTGGCGGCAATAACTGTATACTTGTTATCGGTAAAAACGTGCCGAAAACGTGGGAATTTTATTTAGCAAAGTAATCTATCAAGTGACTCGTAATTGGCGCTGGTGCACTGTTCATACATTCTTTGTTGCAACTATATTTCGCAATATATACGCTCTCAAACCCATTCATCTGACCTGGTTTTCTAACATTTTTTATTAATTTCAGATTTTCTTTATCAACGTGATGATTACTATCCCAAATATGTCGGGCGACGGCAGACTTATCTACAGTACCGTAACGTAATTGGGATATGTGTTCTTTGAATCTGATTCCAATTGATCTTTTTGTTCGTTTTAAAATGTGTTGTGGTGATTTGGGCTCTCCAAGTGTACTTATCTTGGTTTTAAATTATGTTTCTGACACTTAGTTAACCTTTTCTCTTAATACATTTGTGCTGGTTTCCTCAATATTTATTAGTGAATTTTCGTAGAAAAAATTTTTGCAAATGAGCGCGAACTAGGACCCCTAGAACCCATATTTGTGGTCAGTTACAATTTTTATATGAAGCTACGTGCCAAATTTTATCAAAATCGGCCCATTCTTTTTTGAGATATCGGTGTGATATATATATATATATATATATATATATATATATATATATATATATATATATATATATATATATATATATATATATCACACCGATAACTCAATAAAAACTGGGCCGATTTTCATAAAATTTGGCAGGTAGCTTCCTTTCGTAAATTGCTTGGATAAATTCATTAGTCAAGGAAATCGGACGAGGTTTTCCGAAAAAATTTTGAGTTTACATTCGAAAAAAATTTTTATTAAAAAATAATAGGCCGATTTTGAAAAAATTTGGCACGTACCTTCCTTTTGTAAATGTCTTGGATAAGTTCGTTAATCAAGAAAATGGGACGAGGTTTTCCCAGAAAATTTTGAGTTTACATTCGAAAAATGTTCTTATTTAAAAAAATAAAAAAGCCATGAAAAATAAATTTGGTAGGTAGGTTTACGACATAAAAAGTAAACTATACATCAAAATTTAGGTTTCTATGTCACAAGAAAAAAGTTATAATAAAATATTTTATGCCAGATCATTTCTATGAAAATTCACTACCATAACGAAATTGCTGCGTACAGGCTTTTAAATCTATCCTCTAACTGAAGGTCTGGTTATTTCGCATAAAAATAACGTTTATGGATAGCGACTTTACATAATTTATATCAAATACATAATTGATGTAATGCATCGTTACCATTATCACAATTGATTATTACCAGTTTAGTCAATGATCAACAAAAACTGTATTGTATTGTATAAAATGGTCGATATGTCACTAGATAGAAAGAAAATGACAAACATATGCAGATAAAGAAGCTTATGACATATAACACAACACAAAAAGACAGGTCAAAGAGAAACAGTCACTAAAATATGTTTCAGCGTGGCAACATAATGCTAATGCAATAAAAAACGTGTCATTAAAGAAACCCTTGTAAGTCAGGGAATCCTGTGTCCGTTGAGTTTTTGAATCAGTGTCATGTCGGAGCTTTCTGGGGGCCCGTTCTTGCAGACTTCTCTATTGTGCTCACAGACAGCCTGTTAACCCTGCACAGTTCAAACTTGTATCTGATTTGATTCGGTATAAACGCCAAGTATTTTGACAGCCAGAATTGCCCATCCAGTTGGAATTCTTTTCACGGTACAGATTCGAGGATGCATCCCGACGTTTTGTTTGTACCTATTTGCTCCATGTATTTCTGTTTGTGCTTTGCAACTTGTTCTCTCTTTCTCTCTCTATGTTTATATAAAAGCAGTCTTATTGAAAATCCCAGTATTTATTCAGCGATGAATTCGACGAAAATAAACTTTCTGCTTCGGATACTTCCAATATGTTTATCAATTACGTTCCTTCCTTCAAATCTCTACAAAACGAAACCAATTTTTGAAATGTAGGCTCGTAAACTTTCTAGATCAAACGGCAAGTATATCGAGGGTGGCCGATTCGATGCCGTCTGCCGGAAACGGAAACCAATGCTCGATCTGTGAAAATGCTCATATCAGACGAATTTAGTTTACCCAAAAGGTAATTTGTCACCATTTTCATGCTTGTATAAATATTACCACATCCGAATGCTACACCGATCTGTACTTGTAATAAAAATGTATTAAGAATGCCCATTAAATGAAAAATTCCGGTAAGATACCGGCTGGCCAATAAAAAATGCGTCCTGTATGACGCTACAGTACATATTTTAAAATTTAGTCAGTTACATCTAGAGATATCAAAATTAATAGGTTTTAACAAAAGAAGCATATGCTGGTTAAAAAACAATCCTATAGAAATACAGAACCAAGGATCATATTCTGCGTTGGCGCTATCCAAAGTTTCAATTGAGGACCTAAGTATAAAAAAAATCGGGATGCAGTAAGTGCGTTATAGTAGCGAATTTTCATAAGAATTGTACACTCTTTTATACAGCACATTAGCAACCTTAATAATTTAAACTTACACAGTCCTTGAAGATCGATTTTAGAGGTCCAAGTACGCGCACATTTGAAACATTCTTTCAAAAGTGTTACCATCGATCTCTCTATTATCAGAAAATCTTGTGTTCTAAGTCCTTTTGAGAAAAATGGCCCAAAACTCAATTTTTTGTGAAGCTAAAGAATTACATTTTGCTATATATGTGGATAGTGTGAGTCTCTCTAAAACAGAGGCGGCTCCTCGATAAGTGCGCCCGTGCGCGCGCACTGCGCCTGCCGTGGAAAAAATAATGATTTTTCTATGCTATATTTTAATAAATTTTTATTTACTTTTTTACCTCCTGCATTTAACAAGCAAAATTAGTATATCGAGGATCGCAGAGAGTCGGCAGCCATTAATACAGAATACAGAATCAGAATAAGTATAGTTTTAGTCGTTGCAGACGTTATATACATCCATATAAAGCAGACGGGCGGCGGTGTGTATTTTTCGGCGCTCTCGGGCAATGCGATACTTCAGTTGGAAATCATCTCCGAATCTTGATGATCTTCGTCGAAAACGACCGAATAAGCAATCTGTTGTGCGCTATAAAATTACACACTTCCAGTTTGTAGTGGACTTTTAGGACAGCGTGTGTACCTACTTCCTGGTGATTTTTGTCTTCGCGTCGGATTGATTTTTAATTAGATCATTTCGTTGTTGTTTACATGTTCCAACAAGACAATTATTATTATTATTATGGTTACTACTTCGGGTTGTTTAATAAGTGGACAAAATAATTGTGATACTGTGATTAATTCAGTGGATATTTTAAATTTAAAAGTTAGCTTTTAAATTACTATAACGTATAACTAACTAGAGGAAAACTTGGTAAGTAGTTAATAATTATTAAGTTTAGTAAGTAGGTTTCTTTATAATACATTTTATGGGGGAAAATAGGCGAGACCTTCATTTTTGGTAAATTTTTATTTAAAAAAATTAACTAATAGAGAGGTATCGATGGGGACACTGCAAAAAATTTTTCAAATGAGCGCGAACTAGAACCCCTGGAACCCATATCCGAAGTCAGTTTCAATTTTTATATGTATATATATATATATATATATATATATATATATATATATATATATATTCAGCCGATAACTCAAAAAATTAACAACTATTTTCGATGAAACTCGGCAAATGCCTTACTTTTATTAATGGCTTAGACAAGTTCGTTAGTCAGGAAAATCGCATAACATTTTCCGGGAAAATTTTGAGTTTTGTTTTAAAAAAAATTCATTCTATTTTTCTCCGAAAATTACAAAGTTATTGTAATGAAATTTGGTGGATATGTTGCCCTGGATAAGACCCTACTATACACCAAAATTCAACTTTTTAAGTTCATAGAAACGTGAGTTATTCAAACTTGCAGCATTTAATAAAAATTTACTACCGTAACGCATTTGCTGCGTCCCAACTTTTTTTCTTGCGCACCCCCAATGCATTTAGGCACGAGGCGCTACTGCTCTAAAAGAAACTTGTATTAAAAATTTCATGAAAGTTATACAAAAGATTTCCAGAAGGAATCTTAATTCATATTTAGAAAAATAAAATATCTGCCAAATTATAAATGTAGCAGTTATTTTTCCTCATTAATCGCCCGAACGATTTCATTTTAGTCAACTTAAGCAAACTGTTTTTTTTTTCAGTATTAATAATAACAAAATGTCTGCTGAAAATTATAATTTTCTGGGAATATTTTAGTAAAATGAAGGACAATGACGGTTGAAACTAAGACTTCAGGCTTTGTAAAACATTCTTCTTGAGACATTTTCCTTCCATAGCTCATATTAGTTTCAGGTTCATTTTCTAAATATTATCAATTTTGACGTTTTAAATCGCGACTTTGACGTTTTGAGGAAAACCCAAATTTATCTTTCTTTAAATGCCTGTAACTTTGTTGTCCTTTAACCTAAAGAGCTAAATTTTGGTAGGTGTTTACCTATAATAATATAAACCCGCGTTGCCCTTTCTTTGTTAATTCCTTAAATATATTTTTTTTCGAAAGAAAACACAAAATTTTCCGGAAAAATCTTGGCTTTTTCTGGCTAACGAACTTATCCAAGCCACTTGTGAAAGGAAAGTACTCACCAAGTTTTATCAAAATCGGTCCACTATTTTTTTAGTTATAGGTGTGACACAAATATATATATATATATATATATATATATATATATATATATATATATATATATATATATATATATATATATATATATATATATATATATATATAATTATAAACATATAAAGTCTGAAACCGACCTCGGATTTGGGTTCCAGGGGTCCTAAATAGCGTTCATTTAAAGAAATTTTTTCAAAATTGAAAAGTCGGGATCTCCTCATTAGTGCATTTTTTAAGAGAATTTACTAAAACCACAAATCACCACAAAATTAATTTAAGAATAAAAAATAAGAAACACAAAATATTAACTTCTATAAAATAATTAAAACTGGGTTGCTTTATTTAAAATATAGCTGATAAAATATTTCGTAGTGTGCTCTCACCTTTAGTAACTGATCAGTCTTACTTCTCTGAAATGCGTAACTTGAAAACAATATCTATTGACTCCTTTATCTTACCTTGATTTAAAATCGTTCACTTTCTGGTCAGCATTAGGTCTGAAAACATGGTTTATTATTAATTTATAATTCTTAATTTAACTCGAGTCGACAGAAGTCTACGTTTGTTAAGGACTCTTCGGGATTGGTGGCTTTTTAAAATGTTTGGGTATTATGGCTAAGTCTTATTTCATTTAGCCACAGATGCCTTAAATTTTGAAAATCCCCAGTAAATGTGATTTTTTCATTTTTGATTTAATCAAATTAAGTGTGTGTGCGCGTGCTTGGGATGACCTCGGAAGCTTAAGTCCATTGGTCACATCAAGTGAAGTGGCATATTCTAAAACAGCATATAATTCCTAATTCGCCTAAATAAAGCGGGTGTTTGTGCCTGGCATCCTTTACTGGTATGGTACTAGTTGTTGTTATGGTTCCTTTGGCTGCGCGGAAAGCGTTGGACATAAGAATTAAGTGTTAAATATTAACTCAGATTTTTATATTTAAATAACAATGTTTCTTAAAATGTGATTTATTTTATAGAGATAAATACATACATTATTTAACGTTTGTAATTTACAAATGTAAAGACAGAAGGACTTTAATTTCGTTATTTGAAGGTGTTCTGAATGAAACGTGTTGCTACACGAAAACACATGCTATTATTTTGATGTGATAGAAGAAATATGAAAGAAGAAATAATTTTTGTATTAAATATGTTTTAAAATGATTGCAGCAGCAAAGTTGGTAGGAATAGAAATCGCAGCTGAAGAAGAAATTAGTTAAAAATCAAAAACTGATAGAGCAAAGTAATTTGACACGTTTAGGAAGAGGTTCTTTAAAATCGTGTCTAAGTGCAAGCACAAGCATGGCTTTCTTGTACGATATAATGTGTAATTTGAGTTAATGATAAGTAATAATAATAATAGCTAGCTTTGAAAGGACATGAAGTTAAGTTATGAAAAATGTATTGAAATGATCCGTTTAATAAGACTGGATGAGGTTGTATATATCATATTAGTTATAGTATATCTACATTAATTGGCTTAAGGTATCCAAATTCTGAACAAACTGTAAGATGTATCGAGCTGCTGACATCTAGGACGCAAGGAAGCAACAAGGAACTTTGTTTGTAAGACGCCTCCAGTACAAATTCTGTACGTCAGGTGCCCGCGTACAACCACTAACGATCTTTTAAAATCGTCAGACCTGCCACTACATTCCCACAAGGGAATATATCGCTCGTTTAAAATTTGGCTACCTTAAGCCAATTAATTTCTCTATATTTTGATTATTACTGGCGAGCTGTACGGCTCCACCTGATGTACAGAATTTGTACCGGAGTCCTCTTACAAACGCACTTCCTTGTTGCGTCCTTGATGTCAGCAACTCGATATATATATATATATATATATATATATATATATATATATATATATATATATATATATATATATATATATATATATACAGGGTGGAGCATTGAAAACGAAACAGACCGATTTGCGTCCAGATAATTTGTTTTTTAAGAAACGCTGAAACACGCCAATTTTAATATTGAGGGTGAAATGTTTTGACATAAAACTCAACTTTGTCACATCAACCCCTTAAGGCTGGTGATAACAACCCTTATATTTTAAATTGGGAACATGGGTCGAGTGTTACATCATTTGAAAGCTCTTTCTATTCTGAATTCAGCAGACTAATTTTTTTGGAAGTTTTATTAACTCGTTTAAAAAATATTCACAGATGTTTTGTTAAAAAAAACTAAAAAACAAAACCAAACGTTCAAAAATGTTTATTCAGTTAAGCAAGTGTTCAAATTGTTGACCACCAGCTTCCATACAAAAGTACAAATTTTGTTCAAAACGAGCTATAACATTCTGGAGGATTTTTGGAGTTATTAGATGACATTCTTCAACAATGCGTCGTTGTAATTTTTACAAAGACTCCGGTTCTGTTGCGAAAATTCTACTCTTTAAATGGCCCCATAGAACAAAGTTTTAAGGAGTTAAATCCGGTGATTTAGGGGGCCAATCAATAATACCTCTACGTCCAATCCATTGTCCTGGAAACTATCTGTTCAAAAACTCCCTAACACGTTGCGAAAAACGCGGAGGAGCTCCATCTTGTTTAAACACTAATTTATTTTCTTGATAGCGATCATTATTTTCAACATTGTCAATTAGTAGAGGGTAGATGATATCTTCTAGTAACTCCAAATACGTTTCGCCACTCAAATTGCCATCAAAAAAAATTGGTCCGATTAAACGGTCTCCAAAAATGCCGGTCCAGACATTCAATTTTTGTGGAGTTTGAGTGTGGATTTCGTGAAAATTTCTTGGATTATTATCTGCCCAATAACGACAATTAGGACGATTTATTGTAGAGTTTAATAAAAACGTACACTCCTCTGAAAAACAGATATTGAACAGAAAGTTCCCGTTATTAGCTATTCGTGCAGTCATAACTTCACAAAACTCCAGCCGCCGATCAAAATCATCTTCATTCAGTTGTTGTACAAGATGAATTTTATACGGGTGAAATTTATGATGCTTCAATATTCGCTAAATAGTTCTTCTTTTTATATTTGAAACAGTGGACAATTTTCTCGTGCTCAAAGTTGGATCTGCAGCAATTTGTCCTAAAACTTCAATCTCAATAGTCTCATTTCTAACCGGAAATTCACGTTCAGGATCCTGTTTTTTGTTGGCTACTGAACCACATTGTCGAAACTTTGCAATTAACTCCAAAATGTATTTTCTGTTAACATGTCTGTTCGGTTGTTGTTCATTAAACAAATTTGCTGTACGGTTGGCACAGTCATCGTTTTTGAAAAAAAGAGTAGTTATTTCAACTTTTTCTTCTACAGAATACACCATTGTGAAATTAATTTTCGGTAGTACTATCAAGTATCAAACCGATCGATAAACTGAAATAATAAACCGCATTTCTCTGACTCCGATAAGAAATGTTCTGATAGTCAATTTTTTGTTTACAAACCAACAAAACATTGACTGTCAGCACATTTCTTATCGGAATGAACGAAATGCGTTTTTGCATCTTCAACTGTGAATAATTTTTAAACGAGCTGAATAAACTTTCAAAAAAATTAGTCTGCTGAATTGAAAAATAAAGAGCTTTCAAATGATGTAACACTAGATCCATGTTCCCTATTTAAAACATAACGATTGTTGTCACCACCCTTGAGGTGTTGATGTGACAAAGTTGAGTTTTATGTCAAAACATGTCCCCTTAAATATTAAAATTGACGTTTTTCAGCGTTTCTTAAAAACAAAAAATTCTCTGGACGCAAATCGGTCTGTTTCGTTTTCAATGCGCCACCCTATATATATATATATATATATATATATATATATATATATATATATATATATATATATATATATATATATATATATATATATATATATATATATATATATATATATATATATATATATATATATATATATATATATATATATATATATATATATATATATATATATATGCGTGTGTGTGTGTTTGTAGATAAATAGAAACCGGATATATGTGTTAGGGGGCCTAGTTTCTACTCAGTTAAACAAATATTTTTTAATTCAAAAAACGCGAACAGTTCAATAAGTTTTTTCTACGAAAATTTGCTAAAAATATTTTGATTTTCGGCAAAAATCAGTTCGAAGTTATTCTTGTTAGATACTGGTATGGCATTCTTATATTTTTTAAATATCACAGTCAAGCCTCGGTTTGTCCTCGCCTGTGACATTTGTTTGGGAAGACTTAATTGGTTTTCTCAGTAAAACGGTTATATTTATCTCAATTTTTAGAAAATGTAAGTTAATAACCAGCAACTGAAAAAAAGCATAAAGACCCTTGACACATAAATGAAAAGGTTTTGTACACTTAAAAGATTCCTCAGTTTCCTTAAGAACGTTTTAATGAGCGTCATTACAAAGAAAAGAGGGATCCATATCATTTCAAGTGTGTCTTTTATTTTCTACTTTTGTTATTGTCACAAGAAGTTTGCTCTTTTCTCAGGCATAAAATTCGAACAGAGTTGTATTTCCTCGATAAATAAGGCAAGTATTGAGATCAAGTCTGTACTACCAATATAATCTCCTTGTCACAGCCTCACCTGGAGAGACGGTAGCTACTCGTAAAGACACTCTACCGGGCCAGGTAAGTCAAGTGGAAAACGCAGATAAAGTGAACTCCTGCAGGGAAAAGTTGCCAGATAATTTAATAACAAAGACGAAATTACGGAAGAATTTTCTTATAACACATCACTGCTTTATTACGATAACGTCGCTATTTTCTATATTTGCCCGTTCACTGCATCCTATCAGAGTTGTCTCAAAAATATGTCAAGTTTTATTCAGTCTTTGTGAATATCTGGAACAAGTTAAAGAAGACTCTTCTTTATTATAGTAATCGACTTAGAATTTTCTATCTGTATTCTGCTTATACAGACTAATGACAACTTAAGTCCGTAAAATTTTTAATACCATTAATATTTCGAAATTCGTTCATTCAATTTTCGCCAAAATTTGCGCAACTTGATTTCAAATTATGAAGCAAAATGGATGAAACTTCATCGTCGCTGCCAGTGCTCACAATTTTGTTAGATCACATAGATCACCCCATACGTTTAATATTATATATATATATATATATATATATATATATATATATATATATATATATATATATATATATATATATATCACACCGATAACTCAAAAAATAATAATCCGATTTTCATAAAATTTGGGAAATACCTTCCTTTTGCAAGTGGCTGGAACATGTTCGTTAGTCAGGAAAATCGGCCCAGGTTTTCCCGGAAAATTATGTCTTTTCTTTCGAAAAAAAGTATATCTCTGGAAATATTAAAGTGAGGGCAATCAAATTTGGTACGCTGGTTTCAGTCATAAAGAGTATCCTATGTACCAAAATTCAGATTTATATCTCAAAAGACAAAAAGTTAGAGGTAATTTAATTTTTAAATAATTAAATCTGATTCAGGAAAGTTAAAAATGTAAAAATTTATTGACCAGAATGTAAGTGAAAAATACTACAAGACATGACTAACAATCTCCTAGATATGTGTCTAAGTCGTTCTTTTTCTAGATTTTGTTAAAATATAAACAAAAAATCCATTGTAAATCAAAAAGGATTTATGTAAATTGTAAAACGTTGAACAACACGATATTCGTGCTGGAAAATGCATATACTGCGTAGCTCAGTGGGCTAGGTGTACAGTGGTCGCTTTACATCGTTATAATCGACTGCCAGATGACGCGTTCTAAACCTGGTTAGTGACTTCGCTTTTTATAATTTTTTTTAAAATTTTATTTCACTTTACAGTTATCTAATCTAATTGTTGTTATTCCGATGAAATTTTTAGTGAGTTTTTGTATAAAAAATAATTTTATATAGAGGAGATGAAATTTTTAAGACTTGATTCATTTTGAATAGCATATCTGGTTGTTTGTTTTTGCCCTAACTTAGTGAAACCGTTCCATATTTAATACAGTCGTAGACTTTTCCCGTGGCTTCACAAGTGCTTGTTTTAGGGAATTTTCTTTAAAAAAAATTACACTAACGGGGAGATCTTGACTTTTGAATTTAGAAAACATTTCGAGCGCGAACTAGTCCCGCTGAAGCCATATCCAGTGTCAGTTTCAATTACATATATATATATATATATATATATATATATATATATATATATATATATATATATATATATATATATATATATATATATATATAAAGGGTTAATAATTTACCAAAATTTAGGTCTGTAAGTTTAAAGACAAAAAAGTTACAGGCATTTAAACAAAACAAAAATTGGGGTTCTTCAAAACGTAAAAAGTCGGGATTTGAAACGTCAAGATTGGTAACATTTAGGCAAAGAACCTGAAAGAAATACGGATTTTGTAAAGAGTGTTCTACTAACCTTTAAGTTTCAGCTTAAACCATTATTTGTCATTTTCATAAAATATGTTCCGAAAATTCATTTCAAATAGACACTTTATCTGATACTTTGGCAGTAGTTAAGTTTATGGTTTCACGGTCTATAATTTTTAGCTAATTTTCGTAAAAAAAATTCGTTAATGAGGAGACCGCAGCTGTTGAATTCTAAAAAGATTTCTTCAAATGAGCGCAAACTAGTCCCCCTAGAGTCTAGAATCCATAACCTGTTTACTTTCTGTTTTTATATATATATATATATATATATATATATATATATATATATATATATATATATATACAGGGTGACGCATTTCTACGGAAAAGCTCAATATAATTGTTATTATGCAAGATACTAGAAAAAATTGTATACACTGATTATAGGGTGTTTTGAGCTGCATCTTATAAAATTATTTTGACAATCACAGGCTGGCCCATAAATCGTTGGTGATACCTGCAACATTTTTTTGAACATTCCTTATTGCATTTTTGCTTTTTATCGAAATATGATGCATGTTTGTAAAAAAAATCGTGACGCAGTAAGTGCGTTTTGGTAGCGAATTTTAATTAATGCTTCAAAATTCAATAACTCAATTTGCTATTAACCTAAGAGTCGTCGGAAGTTTTCTCGGAAACATTTTAAGTTTATTTTCGGAAAATTTTTGTACATTTTCAAGCAAGTTATTTTGATAAAATATGGTACATTGTTTCTACCATATAGGTTATACCGGTGATCAAATTGATGCCTGCTTGCATTAAAGAAACATATTTGCTATTAAAAACATTTTTATGAAAATTCATTTCCATAACGCACTTGCTGCGTCCAGACTTTTTTGTAGTTTAACCAACTCTGTATCTTGTATGGTTTGGGAGATCTTAGCAGTGAACCAGGCGAAGGTGATCACGGTATATATTTTATTTTATTCTCTACCATAACGTACATGCGGTGTCCCGACTTCTCTGATCTTGGTAGCTGTAATAACTAGTACCTCATCTAAGAAACAATGATCATATATTCGGTTTGTTTTATTAATATAGCAACACAAACGATCATCCTTTGACATATGCGAATTCAACAACTGTAAAATCATCAAACACACGCTGTGGTGTGTATTTCTTCCTGACCAGAATGGCAGTTAGCAAACTAAATATTCACAGTACAAGGCGTATGTGTTATTTCAGTGAAGCTGAAATAAGGGCAAAGTTATAAATCTATGTTACCTTTACTTTGTTGGTTATAGAGAGAACAGGAGAACTTGCAGAGGCAACTCGCAGCAAAGAGCCGACTGGACTGTGTTTTCATTAGCGAACTGGAACAGTCAGACCAAAGCCACGTCGGCAGTTTGAGTTTTACCCGGCCCTATGTGTGTGGGAAAGATGAATTAGTCTTTGATAGAGGATAATTGCAATCCTAAACCTGTACTCATTTGTCTATGTGGCCGAACACTGCAATTATATTATTCTGCTTCGATAACTTGCAACTCTGGATTTCTAGAAATTGATATTGCTCCCTGATCTTGACGCTAGCGTTATGTGTATTCGGTAATTACTGAATTTCGATCTGTGTGGTTAACTTATAATAGCATACTGCATCTTGTACGTTCCTATTAACAGAACTTTGTAATGAGCATCTTGTCAAATTGCAATATTAGCAAGCTGGACTCCTTCTTTAATTACGGTTAACTTAAAGGTATTTAATTAATTTAAAGTTGTTTTAAAAAAATTCCGGGACGCATCAAGATTATAGTAGTGAACTTTCAGAAGAATTGTACACTGTTAATAAGGTATATTATGAAAACTAATTCTTTAAATTTAAATGGACCTGGAGACCGGTTTTAGAGGTCCCAGTTCTGCCGTACAATAGTAAAACCTAGTAACTCTTAATTTATAACTTTTCAGTAGGGAAGTCCAAAGTTTTTATATTTCGACTGAAGATAGTTTTTTCATTACCCACAATTCATTTTTCTGATCCCGCAGATCAGATAAAGTTTTCACTGCTCTTTATGGATATTGGGTACTTACTTATAATATCTTTCAATTAAAATGCTTATTAACAAATTTAAAGTTACTTGGTAATTCAAACTTTACCATATTACAATAGTAAAAACCAGTAAGTCCATTTGCCGATTTTTCTCTTCCGCTAGCCATCTATTTTACAAGTGAAAAACCAAGCAAGGCGACTTCCACTTTTTTTAAATCTGTATAATTAATTCTTCACTTAAGTATGTAGGGATTGTGGTAATTAAAAACATATTTATCCATAGGTAAAATCACTTAACTTGAGTTGCTTTATATAACCTCATAATATTTTCTTCAATGATACAATGTTTATTTTGTATCAGTAACATATATGCTTATATTATATTATCCAATTGGCTTACATATTAAAACACGGGTCTTAAACATCGCCAACTTTACACCAATGGGTACCACTAACCTTTCAATATTAACACTTATAAAATATAAATAATTATAAAAGACAAACCTGGATAGGTTCAATGCTA
This sequence comes from Tillus elongatus, assembly GCA_964006375.1. NCBI lineage: Eukaryota > Metazoa > Arthropoda > Insecta > Coleoptera > Cleridae > Tillus > Tillus elongatus. The sequence goes on from OZ023264.1 coordinate 164,017,007, forward strand.
ATCATTGTCTGTAAGGATCTGTTTTAATAGTGCAATGATAATGACTCAAGATATGAGAATGTCTATTTTTAAAACGCATAGCTTGTCGGTTTAATATTTAGACAAGCGCCATGCAATTCATAAAAAAATATAATAATACATTAATTGAAAATGTTTACAAGCAAGTGGTTGTGGATGGTTCTATTAAGAAATGGCAACTATTCAATTGTGTGTCATTTTATTATAATTTTTAAGCGAAATATGAGACAGATAGTTGCAAAAGTATACTTACCAACAATAACTATATGTTAAATTAAAAAAAATTGCATACTATAGAAGATTTTTATATATTTTGTCATTATTCAGTAGTATCTGACACTTTTCCGAAATCTTATATGTCTTCTGTAGAAGCCAGGTTTTTCCAATAAAGGTGCTTTCTCGGTGGCATTTAGGGAAGTTTTATTATAGTACTTTTTTTAGAGTTTATCCCTCTATTGCACTGTATATTTTTAGGATGTGGCAAATCAAATCTCACAACATTCATTTGCAAAATCACATTTATAATGTATCTTTTTCGACCTCTTTCTAAATTGGACGCATTTCATCTGCTTGAGTTCATTTATTTATTTATTAGAACTGCCCCATAGATCTTTACAAGATATCGGAAATAGTCAAAACACAAAAAAGAGCTTATCAACGCTAAAATTTTAAATTAAAATATTCCTCCACATAATAAAAAGAATGCCCTCTAAAAAACGATTTCAAAGCAAGCTTAAATTGCCTGAGGCTGCTCAAATTTTTGACGCTGTCAGGTAAATGATTATATAAGCGTATTGCATTGTTGCTAGGTGCCCGATCAAACTGTTCAATCCTATAAGGGGGAACATACAAATCTTTAGCCTGTCTTGTTTCATACGCTGTTATATTACCGCAGGTACTAAAAATTGCAATATTTTTTCTGACATAGTAAAGCGCGTCAAGCATATATAGGCACGTCACTGTTAAAATGCCATACCGTATAAATAATGGTCTACAAGATGCGGAAGACGGCAGGCCAAACATGGTGCGGACAATTCTCTTTTGCATCAACAGTACCCCCCCCCCCCAGATGCACACAGCCTCCCCAACACAGCAAACCATATGCCAGGAGACAGTTGACACTACCATAGTAGCATGTCAACAACGCCTGAGTACTCAATGAATCCCTCAGCTGCAACAACGCGTAATTCCTAGATGCAAGAGAGGTCACGAAAATGGTCAACATGGACGTCCGATGATAAGTTAGAATCCAGATGGATCCCCAAAAACTTTACAGACGTACCATGTCTTATTGAACCGTTATTAGATCTCACATATAGGCTCAGATTCGGATGCACACCCACTGGAGAAAAAAGAAGCATTTTAGTCTTCCGCGTGTTAAAAACTAGACATTTCGCATTCTATTTTTTTTCTTTGAACGCATCCATTTTCAAATTCATGTAAATCTTCAGCTCTTAAATTTATAATAGGGTATTCTTGTTTGACGTCTTAATCAAAGTCTCCAAATCTTCATAATCTTAAACTTCTTTAGTTTTTCTTTTAATTTTTTATCTATTTAACCATGCATGAAATCTGCTTTTATGAAACTATGACCGCGTTCAAAGTATTTAAAAGTAATGCTTTGAAGACCCTAGAGAGACCGGCAGACGTGTAAACAGACTTGCTATAGTTTAACCCCACCAAAAGGCAACTGCGAAATCTACTTACTTTTTATTAATAGTTCATTTCTCTCCTTATATTATACGGAAACACGAGTTACTTGGTTTTACTTACTTACTGGTAATTCAATTTCTTTTTTTTTAAATTTACACTAGTTGCGCATTTCACCTAAAGAAATTATTGAACTAACTAATGTACACTAGACTTACTTCTTTATACTGTGGTAATTTTTATTGCGATCCAAATAAGAAACAAAAATTCCAAGCAAGTCGCCTTAGTGCAGAAGAGATTTAAATATAAGTCGGTATAAAGCTAAACACTAAATATCTTCGTAAAGGAAAGGCCTATTTACAAACGTAAAATAGCTACAGATAGAGGTCGTTACAGGCAATCGGAATATTGAAACAGAAGTAAAACCAAGCAATTCGAGTTACTAGGTTTTACTTTTGCACGGCAGAGATAGCGATTATTTAAATAAGTTTCTATTTTCTATGGAGCTAGAAAATTATAATTTGGTAGAGAGATATGTAAGTACTGCAAGTCTCTTTAAAAAAATTGTGTTACAAATTTCAATAAAGTCACGAAAATTATAGTTTGGTAAAGATACATGTAAGTACTGCAAGTCTCTTTAAAAAATGTGTTACAAATTTCATTAAAGTCACAAAAGTTTTCTGGAAAAAAAAATATATTTACAAAGGGAATGTACCTGCCACATCATAAATATGGCAGGTATTTTTCCTTTAAATTGCTTGGATGGTTTTGTTTTAGTCAACCCAATCGAACTAGTTTTTGCAAACAAAGCAATAAAAAGTGTTTTTTAAAACCAACTTGTAGTTATCCGCGGAGCTCATTATGTTATTTTTCTTTAATTTAGTACCCAGGCTGCGTTTACATAGTTGTCACTATGGTTCAATATTAAAGATTCTAGCTTAATAGGAAATTAAGTTATCGGATTTCAAATATTTTTACAAAAACCTTCTACCATAATGTGTTTGCTGCACCCAGACCTTGTTCAAAACTTATCTACTGTTGCTGTATCCACACTTTTTGAAAATGATGAAATATTGCAGCTCTCTATGTAAGGCTGAAAAACAAAGCAACCTAAGTTTAATTTTTGGAAAAAATATTTGTACAAATGAAATGGGGTAACAATTTAAACATAAATTGAAAATCTTGGTTCGCTGCTTTGTCGCAGAGGTTCCCCTTCCCTTCTGAATGCATACAACCACCCTCAATGCATAAACAAGAACAATGTAAAGAAGGAAAGTTTCTCGGGAACAACCCGCAAGAAAGTTACGGGACCTGCGGTAAATATAAGGGTTCTGGGTGGGATCAACAGAACTTTAAGGAGGTATAGCTACAAAATGGGATAAAAGCAGCTTATAAAGGTCCAGATATGTCGCTCACATTTACTTTTGATCTTCTTCCCCGCCCAACACCCCTAGTCACTCCTGGTCCCGTAACTTTCTTGGGGGCTGTTTGCAAATATTACTTGTGTTTTGTGCATCCAAAAGGAGATCTGAGCATGTTTCTGAATTTTTTGCTAAAAAGCTCCGGTGTGCTAATCTGCAAATTTACCGAAAATTGAATTTTTATTTACAAAACGAATGTACCTGTCAAATTATAAACGTGGCAGGTATTTTTCCTTATAAGTCGCTTGGATGATCCGTTTTAGTCCACTCAATCGAAACAGTTTCTGAAAACAAAATAACAAAAATGGTTGTTTTAAACAAATTTATCGTTGCCTGTAAAGCTCATTGTGTTTTTTTTATTTAGTACTCAGCCTACTTTTATATAGTATTTAGTATGTATCAAAACTGGAGATTCTAGTTTAATGGGAAATTGAATTATCATCATTTGGAATATTTTTACGAAAATTTGCTAGCATAACGCACTTGCTGCATCTAAACCCTTTTCAACATTTATTTCCTATTGCTGTATCCATACTTCTTGAAAATGAAATAAATAAATATAAGCAATAAAAGATTTTGAAATTAAAATTTTAATCATTTACACATCTGTTTATTGTTATAATTTAAACTACTGCATAATATTATGTAGTTTCATTTACCTCAAATTTTCCATATACGCAATGAAGAGTAAATAGTAATGAAAATTCACTAAAAACCAAAAGTAAACAATAAGTACTTTATTTCAAGATTTGAAGGTATTAGCTGACTCTTATTATTTGTTTATGACGCCTGTAAACAAAGAAGAAGAAGATAAGCTCGAATTCGACTCTCCCCTACTGTCAGTTTGCAAAATAACAGATGACAATGACAAATAGCTAACTGGCGTTGTCAGATTTAACTAGGATAGGACGATGGGTTTTAAATACCTTGAAGAATGGGAAGCTCTTTATTTATACATAATAAAACGTTGTTCTAGATTGCCTTTAAACAAATTGAATCACTTTCATTAAAATGTTTGTTTATTACTATATATTTCCTGATATCTTCAAATTCAGATGACAGTGTTGGCAAATGGCAACCCCGATGAGTATTTATTGTGACATATTTTTCTAGCCTGTTCGTTTGAAGTTTAATTTTGAGCAATTTGTTCGCAATAGCAGGGTAACCCTGATATATCTGTCTGACCTTGTCTAACATTATAGGCACCGATTCAGAGGTAATTTCAGGTTATATCGTAAATTATTTATTTTTTATTTGGTTATAACTCAGAATTTACTGAACCGATCAAGTTCAAATTTGGTAGAGAGAACCACTGATGCAATATCTATGCGCACATAAAGTTTCATGCTTCTAGTGATTTAAAAGATATTGCATTTTTAAGCAGTTTTATACATGTTTTTCTGAAAGTATGGGACGGTTAAAACTGTCTAACGAACTCATCCAAGCTATTAACAAAATGAACGGAACTGCCAAATTTGGTTTCGATTGGTGAAGTATTTTTTGAGTTATCGGTTGGATACATACATACATATATATGTGTATATATATATATATATATATATATATATATATATATATATATATATATATATCTTTCGAAATATTGCACTACACTGTAATCACTTTCAAATATACACTTTATTTGTTTGCTGTACGTTTGTGATTTCTTATTGGTTTGCGTGGACTGCAGTTTCGAACCGTCCCGGTTCATCATCAGCACGCTATTGACTATTATCGCTCCTGTGTGGTCTACGTCTGAGATTGTACGTGGCGCTTGCGCCGTGAGTTTCTATTGGTCTGTTTACTGTTCTCTGATCGGTTGCTGTTCGGACTGTGTCGTGTGTATCGGTCACCCGTCTTGATCACTGTGGTTTGATAATTTGTGTATTTGTATGGCCTTTATTAAGTTTTGTTTAAATGTTTGTACTTGCATTTGTTCTGGCATTAATTGTTTCTTATTGTTTGTTTGTTGAATGTAGTATTGTTCTCAGATTTCTATTTTGTTGTGGTCTTTAACATGTTTCATTAGTTGTAATTGGGTGATGTCTGTGTAGGTTTTCTGTGTATTTTGTATTCAATCTGGTTTTCTTTTCTGATTAGTGTTAAGTCTAGGAAGTTTATGGTGTTGTTTGATTTTTTTTTTCTATTTAAAATTTTATGTTTTTGTTAATTTGGTTTATTTTTTCGAGGATATTGTCTATGTTGGTTTTTTGATTGTCGTATATTATTAATATATCATCGACGTATCTTATCCATTTGATGTTTGGGTCTGTCTCTTTTATGATGGTGTTGATTTTATCTTCTAACTGATATATTATGTATATTTCTGCCATGATGCTTGATAGTGGAGATCCCATTGGCAGTCCGTCTCTTTGGATGTAATATTCTCCGTCTCAAACTAATTTTGTTTTAATATGATGTTTAATATTTCGCTGATTTGTTGTTATTTTGCATTTTATTTTCTATTATATTTGTAGTTTCGTTAATTGGTATATTGGTGTACATATTTGTTATGTCAAATGAGGCAAGTCTTGTGTTTTTCTTTATTTTTATATTTTCTAGTTTATGCACTAGCTGTATGAAGTTTTTTATGTTAAATTTGTTTTCTAGTTGTATTTCTTGTTTTAGTACTTGGTCCATTTCTTTTGCTATTTTGTATGAAGGTGCATCTTTGAGGTTGATGAAATACACAAAACGGGATACCCAATAAGACCACTAATCAACTTTTAACTAGAGAATAAGAAGCTTAAGTTTATACACACTGGTACCAATTAAAAAGTGAAAAATGTATTCCTATGATTTGTCGCAGGATTAATTTTTTAGCGACATCGACATAAAAAAATTGAAATATCTCGAAAATGGTGTGTCTGAGAGATTTAAATCAAATATAAGTTTTTTTCTTACAATTGATAAAGGCTGCAATGTAGCTATACTGTAGGTCGATATTACTGGGTGTCAAAATATTTTAGCCAATTGAATGCAAGTCATGTCTTACTGGTGGCGTCCTCTGCCAGCAGTGTTATTAACAATAACAGATTTAAATTTCTTGCCCTAGAAAACCCCCACATGCCAATTTTTACGTCAAAATTTTAATTTCACTCGGACTTATTCGTGAAAAACTGACAAAAGAAATAACTTTAACACGTTGTATTTAAAAAACTAAGCATTTGCAGACCCATGTTTATATGAAAAAATAGTCTTATTTTTTTGTGCTGAATGTACACCTGTAACATAGACCATCATTTTTGAAAGACCCTGTATATAAGAACAGATAAAAACTCAAGCTGACCTCAAATATGGGTTACGCGGCGCTTAATTCCCGCTGATTTGAAGAATTTTCTTCAAAATTCAAAACGCACGGTTTTCTCATTAAATTTTTTAAATAAAATGCATCGAAACTGCAGGTTTTTTTTCATTGAGTTTGTTTTGTACTTAGCAGTGCTTGCATGTCTTCATTTGAACTTATAACTTGTGTTGTTGAAAGTGTCATACGAGTCAAAACAAAAACCGATGTTATACGTAGTGACATATTCAAGTCTGGATTTCATTAAATTTAAATATCTTTTACAGCTGAAACGCTTTTGCTTTCTTAAATAGAAAACAAAATTGTAGAATTGACGAGACGCTGAATAATAAAGATGAGCATATCAACTGTGCTCTTGAAATAATGATGGTGAGAATGTAATTTTGAGAAGTTAGCGTAGCCAGATTTACGCTTGGAAAGCTTGACACTCGCTGATTCGTAAAGCACAATATTACTTTGTCGCAACTGCTTCAAGTAAATAATTTTCTTTTGTTACAAAACTTTACTACGAAATAAAGCGACATTATTTTTATTTCTGTTCTCATTTTCCCAGTTTGTGGAATAAGTGAATAATTGTTAGAATAATTAAAATAAAAATAAAAATTAATTGTAAAACAAGGAGAACGGATACAGTGTTTAAATAAACCCATAAATTTCAACTAGCTGAAGAAAAAATAATGCTTAAATATAAAGCTTTAATTTATAATATGCTTTGAATATAAAAATGTATTAACTCTAAACTGTATTATATGTTAGTTGTAATAAGGTACGTTATCTTTTGTGTCTGTTAAATGAAAGTGAATATGTTAAAGATAATTGAAACCTCCAAAACTTTACTTAAGTGAAATGTGGACATTTAGTAGGCATATAATATAATATATAAATTTTATTTAAAAAGTCTACCCAGAAACGACAAGCTTACTTTATTTAATCGTTGAGTCACCCTCTCTATATAAACGTTCTTTAGAAGGCGTATTCCCAGAAAAGCTATAAGTATCTTCTAGTATTTAAAAAAGGACACGACACAATTCTTAAGATATCGCCCGAGAGTTAATGAGACTGTTTTTGGTAAAATAATAGTGAATCTCATTTATTATTTTCAATTCTCCATTTCTCTATTTTTCTACTTCATCTTTATATATATATATATAAAAACTTAATCTGACCCCGGATATAAGTTCTAACGACCCTGGCTCATTTGAAGACATTTCTTTTTTCAAAATTTTAAGGTTATCATCATTGTGAGTTGCAATTTTTTTTTACGAAAACTCGCTATAAATAATAGACTGTTTATTAGTAAATTATATAACTTAAACTACAACCATAACATATCTTATAAGTTGTCGAGACATCTGTCCCTCCTCTTGATGTCTGGGTTAGCTTTCCAGTCATCTTACTCCGTCAAGAATTCCTCAGAATTGATAAGTAGACTCAGCAACATAGAACTGGGAGATAATTCTTTGTTGGTATCTTTTGACGTCTCTAATATTTGTACCAGTATCCCGGTGAATCAGACTCTCCTACTCTTGAAGAGTTTGCTTGCCTCATCCTCATTCAGTATTGAATCCCACAGGGCTCTCCATGCCGTGGTCAAAGTCTGCTTGGCTCAGAATTTCTTCTCGTTTGATGATATAATTTTCGTCCAGAAAAATGGTCTCGCCATGGATAACCCCTTGTCACCTTTTTGTGCAGAGGTATTTATGAGTTTCTATGAGAGGGGACTGGTTTTCAGAGACTACAATCCCTATTTGAGGTGGTAGGTTTTTTCCTGGTCACGTTATGTTGATGACATTCTAGTGGTTTGGTCGGGCACCATAGAGCAGATTCACCTGTTGCAGGGTTTTCTGAATGCCCTACACATCAACATCGATTTCACAATGGAGTCGTCCCTAAGCTTCATCGACCTGCATTTGAAGAGGAGTAACCACACCATACTATTTCACATTTACAGAAAACCCACTCAGACCGACCACCTCATTCCATTGAAGTCTTGCCATCATGTCTCACAAGATGGCTTCTATCAGATTTTTGGTTGACAGATTGTTTAGAGTCCCACTGTCGGGAACCGATTTCATCAGAGAATTAAACCTCATTAAGCAACTCGCAGTCAATAACGAGTACCCACTCAATATTGTTGATAAGACGGTCAACAGAAAGAGCCGTCAGCTCTTGATTGAAGCGAGCACTAGTTTACTCCTCGCTCAACCTGCAAGGATATCTCATTTCCCTTTCACCTATTGTGGTCCTGTCTCCAACGCCATAGTCAAGGCTCTCAAATGTGACAATGTCATATTTTCATTCAAGTCCATGTACAACGTTAAAAATTTGTTCATTTACAACAAAAATAATATTCCAGACCTGAAGAAGTCAAGTGTCTATCGTTTAAGATGTGGTACCCTTGGTTGTAAAGCTGTCTGCATAGGAACAAGCGGAATATCATTGGCTACCAGAGTCACGGAAAACCTCAGAAGTAGAAACCAACCCGATAATGACACGTCAGTCTTTGGCTGCCATTTGAGGGAGAGTGGCCACTGATTTAACAAAAATACAGATGCTTACATCTTGCATCCTTCAAGTTTTGGTGTAGAACAATTTGTCTTAGAAGAAATTGAGATTTTCAAACATTTCAACTATCAAACCAGTGACGCTTTGAACTTGTCTAACACTGATATAAGAAACTTTCCTTCCTTCTACAACCAATTGGTGTAATAGTGCTACTGAACTCTATTGTTTTCTTTGTGACCAGAAGTATGATGGATTTGGAGATGGCTGTTCTGTGGCACCCGTTGCATTTCTGATTATTTTGTCATTGACATATGTCGCTTCTGACACTTGTTTCTGATTTATCCTTCTGCACTTGCGCCAGTGCCTCCTACCTGTTCAAGTTGGCATAATGAAGGACCTTCATTGCTGCTGTTCATTTAAATCGCCGATACTTTTCATTGATTTTTGTTTAAGGACAAATTTCTGGCGAATTCAGATGTAGTGTTGCAGAGCCTCTATTACAATAGATGAAGTTTCTGCCCATTGAACCTTTTGTATAGTTTCAAATTCAATTTCAAGAATTCATCAAGTGAGTAGCTTCCATTTGTTTTTTCTTTTTTTTTCTCTCTTTTAATCTCTTATAAATTTCTTCACCTTAATGGTTCTTATTGGGTTTCTGCTTGATTGTGCTTGCCACTTGTGGTGTTTACCCTGTCAGTTTTACTCCTTGGCTTGTTCTATTTCTGCAATAGACTTTAAATGTTTAATTTTCAAATAATATACTTTTTGCATTTTTGTAGCTTTCAACGATTGTCAGTTTTCTCTGATGTTTTAATTTAGTTTATTTTTGACTGCATGTTTTAGCTTTAACATAGTATTTTAGATTATGGTACTGTAACTGTAATTCACTGTCGACGGTTGAAAGTAAATTTGCAAGTGAAATCAGTTAGCTAATAAATAAAAATAAACAGATTGTGACATTTACAAAAATTATTTTATTCATAACAGATGCTCTATTTGACTTCCATTCTGTTGTATATATAACCGTGTCATCTTAGGAATGATCCTCTTAGTGTACTTAGACTGCTTCGTGAAATTTCTTGAGCTGCTGTTCTGATTCTTTGACGTCCACCTGCCCGGGTATATCTGATTCAAGTATTGCCTTACTGCTAAGGCAGAGTGGGCTGGGCGTCCTCCATTTTGAAGCCACATTTTTCTCCGAAGTTCTAGTGGGTTGTCTTCCAGCAGTTCTGGGAAATTGTTTTGTAAAAACGCCAAATATTTTTGGTCATTTAACGTAGGACGCAGTTCCATTGGTCCCAAAAGTATTCCGTTACAAATACGGGCCCAAAGATTTATCTTAAATTGATGCTGAGACCTACGAGTAGATAGTCCGACACCTGGGACCATCCCCCTCCACTTTTTTCTGCGCATGCGCGATGACGTCATGCGCATGCGCTGACCTGTGACAGTTGACAGCTGACCTGTCAGTTTTGACAGGTGTCAATGTCACCTGACCTGACAGGTGTCAATGTCAGCTGTCACCTGACCTGTCAGTGTTGACAGATGTCAAATGTCACCTAACCTGTCATATGTCACATCTGTCACAAGCATTCCAAGATGGCTGACCTGTAATAGACAGCTGCAACCCCTGGTTCTCTATGGAACTGACCTGAGATGACGTAAGATGTTCCGTCTGACCTGTGTCCTTAGATATCTACAAGTCAGGTTAGGTATTAACTGTCTTATGTCTGACCTGTGATGACGTCACAAGCGTTCCAAGATGTCTGACCTGTGTCCATAGATATCTACAAGTCAGGTCTCCATGTATGTGTTTGTCGAATACCAGCTGTCTGATTGTTTATTAAGGTTATGTTTGTATTTGTTGATTGAGGTTATGTTCACACACGTGTTGAATACCAATCAGCTGATTGTTTATTAAGGTTATGTATTTGTTTATTAAGGTTAGGTGTTCGTAAACACACACACAGCTGTTTGTTGTTTATTGTGTTGGTAAGATGTGTTGAAGTTGTTAGGGTATTTCGTTTTTGGCGGGAAATTTGAATTTATTCTAAAACTTGTGTCTGTTATGTCCAGAGATCTGACTCTTCTCGAACAAGGGAACATTCTATTTGTAAAGTTGTAGAGTGGGAGAATATTCCCTTGTTCGAGGAGAGAGGTCTGTTGGACACAGTCATTCGGTTTAGCACACACATACATATATTAGGAAGATATATTGAGCGGGTAATTTGAAATTTGATTTTAATTTGAAATATGATTTTTGAAAGAAAAGCATTCGCCTGAAATTAGATTTGAATTAGATTCGAACCCCAACCATACAGCTTACTAAGATATGCAAACGCCCCTAAACCGATTATGCTAGCCAGACACACGGTGAAAGTTTGTTCGCAGTGGTATATATAAAATAAAACCTGTTGTTATTTACATATGATAATTTAAAAACGAGTTTATCAGGCTGATGAGTGTGTGTGTGTGTGTGTTTGGGTAGATGGTATCTCTATTACATTCCAATTTGAATATATAATAGGTACGGTAATTTTTTAAAAACAATAGTATATATATATATTTTATAGTAAAAGATATTTTATAGTAAAAGATATTTAAACACGTTCCAATTTACATATCTAATATAAAATTCTAAAAACAAAAACGTTTGAAGCAAACTATCAATAACAAAACGTATTTACATGTAGATATGTTAATGAATTTGTTTAATGGGGTAATAAAACTGGAGACCGGGTTTTATGGAGGTTTGTTTGTTTATGTTAGTGTTTTCCTATTAGAATGAATCTGTATTTATATAGGGAGTGATCAAAAAAACACAAGTAACAAAACTCGATTTAAAACAAGAAAACTAAACTTTGATATACGAGGATTGTTTGATAAGTATTGTTTGTATGCAAACATAAATAATATAAGATTATACTTACATACAGCAAGAGACGTCATACATGTTTCACGGTTTAACACACACTAACGTATGTTGAGGTCTTGAATGGGGGTCGTTATAGAAATAACACAGTTGTTTAATGACATACACTTGAACCAAACAAAACATATAGATGCTGTTGTTGATTGTTAACACACACACACACACGTCATGACAGCTCGAAGTCTTTGCTTAGACTGACAGAGCTGTGTAATAAAAGACAGACAGACAATTGATTGCCCAACAAGTATCATATAGAACCTTGTTTGAGCTTGTACAGCTGTTTAACAAACACGTCATGACAGCTCGAAGTCTTTGCTTAGACTGACAGACAGAAAGGGGTTAATAAAAATGCAACAAAATAAAAATAAAACAACTGTTTTACATACAATAAAAATTTATTAGGATTAATTAAGTTGTACATATTGATACATAAATGACATACTATTATTACATAATGGCTCTAACGATGCCCGTTAGAGGTTTATATTCCATTACACTGTCATGAATAACCAAACAATAAACACGCGTATTTTTAGGGAAGTTGGCGTGACTGATAAACACCACCTTAATGTCCACCGTTGAAGACTTGATTGACTCGTTCTGGTGCTGACAGTCAATCACAAATAGAGCTCTGTCTTTAAACTCGTCATAATTCAAGATAGGCTCCGACATGTTTTTATAACAGAAGCTTTTTTGAAAATCTGTATACATGTTATAGGCTTCTGCATATTTCGATTTCTCAAAATCCATATTCATAGATTCATAAGGGTAGCATTCTGAATTTAGAAACACTCTGAGGTCCAACATACCAATGTTATCGAAATAGTCTGACCTCTTCTTCACGTTATCCTTACGATCTGTTTGAAATGCTATAATCACATATCGAGGTCTTTCCAAGTTGGTTGCAGTTTTAACAGCCCACACATCTCTGTTGATATCTCTGAGTGCTGGTAACTCATATATGTCCCATTTGCGGTATGCGAGAAATATAGAGGTGTCTTTGGCTATTTTATCCATCAGTTTCAATTTCATTTTATCATTGGGAAATACATGTTTTACCTTTAAAAACATATTGGTTACGGTAATTTTTGCTCGTGCCGTACCTGTGCTGTAATAGCCGTTGGAATCGTTTCGAGCTCTTGTAAAGCGGAAAGTATGTTTGCCACAGAGAACTCCTTTGAAATGATGAAAGAAACTGAAGAGGAACCAGACAGGTATGAGCATGTGAAACTTGTTATCATTTAAGGTGATGTGCTCCGACGACACATTCAGTCCGGCGTTGCTAAGAGATTGGTCTTCATTCTTACTGAACGATAGCAGACTTTTGATGATGGTTGTGGTGTATGGGTCTCGCACTCGTTCCACTTCCTTGTTATTTAACTCATAGGTCATTGATTCGAACAGAGCTGCTCCTCCATTATTTGACAGATAACAAGCACCAGTGGCATTTTCGATTGCTACAGGTTCCAGAGCACCTTCGATTATTAGAGCTGACTCGGCCAGACATACGAACGCATCTTGTTGGTTGATGGCTATTTCAATTTCATCGCTGTTACCAAACGATTTAGTTGGTGAATAGTAAGAGCGCAGCTCTTCTCGATCGATGCCATCATCAAACACGGGTTCTTTGAATATTTCTAGTTTTGACGACATGATAACCCAGGCTTTGCAGGAACTCAATATTATCGGGACGAAGCGTACCCTTTGACGTGTGACTCAACTGAATTTGTTGTGGTAGATGCACTTGCTTTTATATCCTTAAAGACCAACATACTAAGCAACTTTTATAAGTTTCAAGCGAACAGACACCTCTTCACCTTGAAAGTTGACAGGAACTGAATCTTGGTCGACGATGTCGATGCTTATATTGGAAATCTCTTGCTTGTTCACCGGCAAGTAAATTAAATTTTTAGGTTCTATGTCGATTGCGTAGCCAGGATCAACCATCGGAGCAAACTCATACAGCGTATGTGAGGGTTGTCCGTTATAATAGGAACCAGACACAATATTGGTTTCGATGCGAATCTGTCTAACATCCACTATTTCAACAGGTAAATCAGATTCATAAAAGGTGTCCGGCTGAAGAACTTGTTTTGAAAAGCCCAACATTCGCCCAATCGAACCATCAAATTCAAAACTGACATTTGTATAACACTTTAGTCTACATTTGATGGTGTTCGGATTAGGTCTCAGAATCAGAGCCTGTTGCTTTTGTTCGTGTGTTGCTGTAGCACCAACAAGTTCATTTTGAAGTAACTCTTCCAAGTGTGTTATTTCATAAGCACCGGTGGGTATCGTGATGGTTCGCCAACCGGTTCCTTCTTTTACATGAAATTTGTTTTTACCTTCATAGATGTTGGGTATGTTGTTGTAGGTGTGAAAGCCTATCAAGGCAACAGCATAATTACCATCCAAAACAATTGGTGGATGGTAGTCTGACGACAGATGGGAGCTGCGGTCTTTCAACACAAAGGTGTGCGCCATGACTGATACACACAGGCTACTGTTTGAGTCTTTTATTGCAATGGTTTTTGCAGATACAACCCATAACCGGAGCGCTGTTTCTTGAGATACATGCCTTTGTCTCACTTGCATTCATATATATACACACCCCAAAAAATATAGTTTAGTTTAAGTTAAGATGCGTACCAGCAAACACGCTTCTGCCTTACCCATTACAAATATAGACGATGTTGTTACGGACACAGCTCAACAACAACTGAGGCATGGTCCTCTCTTTCCAAACACCGTTCGCTGTATCATATGTGGTCCCAGTGGGTGTGGTAAAACTAATGTCATGCTGAGTTTGTTGTTTGAAGCAAACGGTTTAAAATTTGATAACGTGTATGTGTATTCAAAGTCTCTGTATCAACCGAAATACAAGATGTTAAAGGAGGTGATGAATGCAACAAAAGGTGTTGGTTACTATCCTTATAGAGAAAACGATGAAATATTAGATCCGGCAGATGCCAAGGACAACTCTGTGTTTATATTTGATGATGTAGCTTGTGATAAACAAGATAAAATAAGAGCATACTTCAGTATGGGCAGACATAAGAATATTGATTCATTCTATCTCTGTCAAACATATACACGAATACCCAAACATCTGGTACGTGACAACACCAATATTATTGTGTTATTCAAGCAAGATGAAACCAATTTAAAACACGTGTACGACGATCATGTGACCACCGATATGGACTTTAAACAATTTAAAACTATCTGCTACCAATGCTGGAAAGATAATAAGTATGGTGTGTTGGTGATTGTGAAGGAAAACGATGTACACAAAGGTCGATATAGAAAAGGATTCGATAGATATATATTATTCTAACAATGATAGACAGGACAGTCAGCTGTCTAACACAGGTGTCATACAGCTGTCATACAGGTGTCTAACACAGGTGTCTAACACAGGTGTCTAACACAGGTGTCTAACACAGGTGTCATACAGCTGTCATACAGCTGTCTAACACACACAGCTGTCTAACACACAGCTGTCTAACACACAGCTGTCTAACACACAGCTGTCTAACACACAGCTGTCATACAGCTGTCTAACACACAGCTGTCTAACACACAGCTGTCTAACACACAGCTGTCTAACACACAGCTGTCTAACACACAGCTGTCATACAGCTGTCTAACACACAGCTGTCTAACACACAGCTGTCTAACACACAGCTGTCTAACACACAGCTGTCTAACACACAGCTGTCATACAGCTGTCTAACACACAGCTGTCTAACACACAGCTGTCTAACACACAGCTGTCTAACACAGCTGTCTAACACAGCTGTCTAACAAGACAGACGGATATCGTGATAAATAAGAAGGCATGTACCGTGACGGAGTCAGTATATGTTAAACCACCACACAACCTGTATCGCTCAACCAAATGATTAGACCGTCTGGTAACACCAAACAGTTGTAGCACAATGGAAGTGTTGGGCAAGGAAGAGCGAAAAGTTAAGAAAAGGATTTTACAACTTGCTGACAATATTCGAAAAAAACATTTAATGCTTAAACTTAACAAAGCTGAGAATGATGATGCTCTGCAACGTTTATATAAACCACTTGTTGAGCCCCTAAGTGAAATATCTAAAAACACAGCAGCACTACAGCAGCAGCAGCCCCAGCAACAACCAAAGGCTGAACAAATCAAAGACGAAGTCGATATACCAGAAACGAAACCCCAAGTACAGTTCCTTAAAGACCATGAAGTTTTTGAAGCTGAACCAAGGGAAGAGGCTGAGGAGACAAGTTCCGATGAGGATATCCCAGCATTTGAAGAGCTTGAGGCCGACCTACAAACTGTCACAACCAACCCTGCATATCAAGAATTTTTGGAGCAATATCCTGACCGAGTTCGATATTATGTAGACAAGTATTTTACTGAACCACCAAGGCTCGGTACCATTGATCAAACGTATGGTGCCCGCTACGCTAAAGATACCGGTAGCTGGAGTCTTGGTAACAAACACTTAGACTTTACCGATGCTGAGATTCAACTGGGCCAAAGGAGATACCCGCAAACACAAGGTTTGCTAGAATTGTTATTTATGAAAAGACCCCGGGGGTATACTTATGACGATCTTCAACACTATAGAGATATTCTAGAAGCAACTAGTGTTTATAAAATGAACTATGATCCTAACGCCCGAACCAAGGGTTGTTCCTCTGAAAAGTATCTGACTCTAATAAAACCAGTGATAAATCCACGAGGTCGTAGATCCTCAACACCTCAAGGTTTTGGTTACACCTACGAGGAAGACGATGAGGACAGCAACGACAGACATCTTAACAAAAAACAAAAGACTGAACTTAAAACTCAGAGTGATAAGAGCAGCGATAGCAACGGCATGAGCCCTAACAACAACATCAGCACCAACAACTATATGATACAAAATAACAAACAAATAGCCTATGTGTATTGGAATGGCATAAACGAGTTGGTTGACAGACTTAGACTTTTAGTGGCTTCCCAAGTTGCAGGTAATAATGCTCATAACAACGAAATTCAGTCAATCTTGGAAGAACTAAAAGAAGCTAGTGTTATCACCTAGTAAACCCTACAGCCATGAAGAGACACCAACGACAACAACAACAACAGCACCAACGCAACACTGAACCATCTAATGTTAATAATTCTATAAATGTATTCCAACAAAGAGTTTACATACTTGTACTTAGAATCAAATAAAAGTCTTTGTTAAAATTACTGTGTTTTTATTTTGTAATACAATTAAAAAGTATGTCTTAAAGCAATAATATCCTGAACAAACTTATCTTGTGGTACATCGGCTATATGTAGGTTGTTTCTATGTGCTGTAAGGTATTTCACTTCAGTCTTTATTCTGTTAAAGAGATTTACTGAATTTGGATCGTACAGCTTGTTTAGGATCACTTGGGCGTCGGGGTGTTTATTTTTTTGTGTTCTTACGGCATGATATGGATAGGGGGCGTCTTTCTCGTTTCTTGCAAGTAAACCAAACACACTTATTTTTCCCCGGTTACTTGGCTTTGGGGATATATCTTCAAGATATTCTGTGACTTTAGCATTTGTTTCTCGCATACGTTGCACCTCATCATTTATCTCCATTAATTTTACTTCAATCGCATCTAGGTTGTCCTTGTATTTCTGATCAAATTCGTTTAGGAAAAAATCAAAAATAATTTGGTTGCATTTGTCATAGAACTGATTGGATATCCAACAAGCCAAATTTACTATCAAATCTTTGCACACATATGTACCAGATATCAAGTTGTTTTCAGCCTGTCTCCCACCAAAGTCCACCACATATGTAGCTGTTGTTGGTATTACTTGAGTTGTTGCTTCCGTTTTTAGGGGGCCAGTAGTCCGGCTCCCTGGCGATAATTCTAAGTGGGCTCCTTCGGTTGAAATATTTAGGGTATCAGTATTCCGATAACCCAATTGTTCCTTCAGCCGACTGTTGTAATAGGCAATCAACTCTTTAGTTTTCTTATTTTCCATCCAATGATATAATTTTTTATTACTAGTTTTACACAGTTTAGTTGCATTAAAATAGCCAGTGTTCTTATCTATAATAAGTTGAAAGTCTCCAAATAGACCATACCAGAAGCTGTCTTTAATTTGCTGGTAACACACATCACTTAATGTAGCCATTTTGAAACAGATTTGGGTAGAGTAAACTGCACTACGTCTTTTCTCAACAACAACTGAATTATGAATACGTTTAAGAGCGTGTGTGTGTGTGTGTAGCCTATTTATACATATTACCCACAGTAACCGTTTTAAACTGTATTTGTTTTTACATGGATGATGTCATACTTCTAACGACTGTATTCTAGACAAGCTCAAACACGTATAATGGAATGATTCAACAGATATAACACAAGGTCATCAACTGACACGTTGTTTACCTTTAAGAGGGCCTCTTTCTTGCGTATATTAAACAGATACATAGACAAGCTCAAACAGGATCAAGGTTAACAACTGTAAAACGTTGTTTATCCTTTGTAAGGCCTCTCTCTCTCTTACATCAGTTTGTTTCCTCAATAAAAGAGAGACACTTGTTCAGTAAGTGTTAAGCCGTGAAACAAGGATGACGTCTCTTGCTGTATGTAAGTACACTCTTCTTATTATGTCTGTTTGTATTCAAATAACAAATACAAACATAACCTTACTAAACAATCAGATGATTGGTAATCAACATGTATACGAACACATAACCTCATATGTAAACAACAACTGGCTTTTGTTTTATATATACAACTGCGAACAAACTTTTAACGTGTGCGTCTGTGGAGCTATTGGTTTAGCAATAGTATATCTGAGAAAGCTGTCTATGGCCGATTAGAGGTTCGTGGGTTCAAATCTAATTTCAGGCGAATGCTTTTCTTTCAAATACACATGCATCTGTCAGTCTAAGCAAAGACTTTGAACTGTCATGACGTGTGTTATATCCTTTCAAACAGCATGTATAAGCTTCAACAATGGCAATCAGTTGTCTGTCTGTCTGTTTCCTCAACACAGGAGACATTTGTTCAGTAGTGTGTGTTAAGCTGTGAAACAAGGATGACGTCTCTTGTTGTATGTAAGTACACTCTTATTAACATGTCTGTTTGCATTCAAATAACAAATACAAACATTACCTTAATAAACAATCAGACAGCTGGTATTCGACAAACACATACATGGAGACCTGACTTGTAGATATCTATGGACACAGGTCAGACATCTTGGAACGCTTGTGACGTCATCACAGGTCAGACATAAGACAGTTAATACCTAACCTGACTTGTAGGTATCTATGGACACAGGTCAGACGGAACATCTTACGTCATCTCAGGTCAGTTCCATAGAGAACCAGGGGTTGCAGCTGTCTATTACAGGTCAGCCATCTTGGAATGCTTGTGACAGATGTGACATATGACAGGTTAGATGACATTTGACATCTGTCAACACTGACAGGTCAGGTGACAGCTGACATTGACACCTGTTAGGTCAGGTGACATTGACACCTGTCAAAACTGACAGGTCAGCTGTCAACTGTCACAGGTCAGCGCATACGCATGACGTCATCGCGCATGCGCAGAAAAAAAGTGGAGGGGATGGTCCCAGGTGTCGGACTATCTACTCCTACGCTCCCTGAACTCATATGGATCTTCAATTTTCCAACTGTGAAAGTTATGGAGGTTCATGTAACAAATCATTTTTACATGCTGACTCGCCACTCCATAAAACTTTATCGAAGAAATTGGGATCTTGTTTAATTTTTTTAACATAAATTCGCAAAATCGCTTGCGTCTTGCATATCCACGCAGTTCCAAAATTTGGACCGTATGAATTTGGTACCCATACCTTTTTAAAATTTTATGAGTAGTAGACGTTAAGAGACCAGTTCGTCTCTGTACTTTCCGCGTCGAGGTACCATGTTCTTCGATAACAGCATCCAGGACAGCATCCTGGTCTGCAGTTCCCGGCTGTCCAGTTCGATCAACACGATCGATGCCAGGCATTCTAACAGCGCTGTAGGCGTTACAGGTTCTTATGAACATGCCCTAATATATATGTTGTCGGTCTGGGTAGCGCTGCACATATATATTTGGCACTCGTCTGACGTTGTAAGCCACACCACCCCTGAATCTCCATAAATAAGATGCATGTCCGCATACTCTTGATGCGTGTAGTTTACCATTCTACCAAAAATCCAAAGTAAAACAAAGTTATATAGTGAAATAATTTACTGAGAAGTGAGCGCGTGTGTAGCAAGTACAAATTAGTAATCTTACTGGCACTGACATAAATAATTTTCATAAATGTCAAAATCTGTTCGTTTTTGTTTATTAGCTACCTGATTTACTTTACTTTCAATCGTCGCCAGTGAAATACGTTTAGAGATATTAATAATGTTTTATACCATTTTAGAATATTGATAAAACAGGCAAGTTTTTGAAATTATGAGCCAGTAAATTTTACTATTTTTTTTCAGTACGGAGGTGTATTCCAAATTTTAAAAAAATGGGGAAGAAAAGTCCGATTTTTATTATTTTCCCTTAGGATTTTATAAATGATAACACAAAATATTTAGTCAATAACGCCATTATTGAGGATCAAAATGCACAAAAATCACATTTCGGAATTGTTTCTTTCCACATGTGGGCCCAAAATACCTTAAAATTTAACAATTTTCATTTTTTTCATAAAATTGTCAATATCTTGAAAACCGTAAACTTTTTGATACGATCATATAGGGTTTTCCTGAAAAGGCTTGAGCTAGCCTATGTTTGTGTGACGTTTGATTTACGACTTTTGAGACACCCTGTATATACACACACACAGATCTCCTCATTAGTGAATTTTCCGTTTTACGAAAGATTCTGTAAAAACGTGAGCCGACATAAAAGTCAAGCGTAATATTGTGTCTTCGGATAACGTTTTATACCCCCGGTAAGAATGTGTGCCTCTGAACCGAGGGGTATTGGGTTCGATCCCAGGGTTCTCCCTTCATTTTTTTGTACATACTGTAACATTAACATCAACCGAAGTTGTGGCACTGTATTTGAGCAAGTTAAATGTCTGCACGTTCCGACCTATGGAGGCGGTGCAAAGACGTCGCTCCTGTGTCCATACGATGGTGGGCACGTTAGACATCCCTACCCACCTTACAGAAAGGCAGGGTTTCCGAAAAAATTACAGGATAGTGAGGTAAAACTGCTCCGTGGCGTCGGTGATTGGCCATGGGCGAGAGAATCGACCGAGGTTAAAGAAACAAAGGCACAAACACACAGCCCTTTAAACAGCCAGTCTATATAAATGCTGGCTTGCAAATCTACACCCCACCAGAAACTATAAATGAAGCGCAACAAGAACACGGGCGAGCGCTAATTCATTATACGTATATCTTATTACAAGTCCTTAGTAACACTTATTTTTGTAACGATATTAATTATATTTTGTTTTGTAATTTTAATAAATTTGTTAATATAAGGTGAACTTGGGTAATTGTAAAAATGGGGAAATTGCAATAGCAAAGTGTATCATCCGAATTTGATTAAAACTACATTCCGCTACTGTAGTATGTGACTAACCTCACCTTCGTTTCCCCACCTTATTTGTGTGCTCCCTGAATTTCAGCTTTTAAGGTAAATATTTCGAAATATTAGCTACTATAGTGAAAAATGTCTGCTTTTCATGCTGTATGATTACAAATGCATTCAGTAGTTACTGATCAGGTGATACTAACCTATATTACATTTGCCTCCTAAAAACTATGGTGAGGGGTAAATGTGTCATAGATTATATTATATTTGCTCCATTATTTTCAGGTCACAAAATAGTGCGATGTTATCGCAAAAAACCAAATGGAAACCACAAATACACAAAAGATGATTTGAAGAATGCTGTGGAGGATGTTACGAGTGGCCGAATGACAATTTATAAAGCGTCAAAACTTTATCATATCCCATATCCTACAATTTACAGCAATTTGAAGGGGACTAGAGGAGCCTTAAAAAGTTTTGAGGGACAACTAACTGATTTAAGACGAGAAGAAAAGGGGAAACAGGCTAATGGCATTGCTACATTAGAAAAATGTGGCTTTGGATTGTCCAGAAAGTAGGTTATTGAACTGGTTGCCTAATATGTCAAAGATCACCAGCTGCGCACGCCCGTCAAGAACGGCGTACCTGGCATTGACTGATTCATTGGATTCAAGAAGAGACACGGATTAAGTATAAAGAAACCTCAAGCAGTTGAAATTGTGAGAAAAAAAGCTACTGATCCATTCATTATTTATGGGTATTTTGTTCTCCTAAAAAAAAACCTCAGTGATTTAATGCTTACAGACCAACCTTCACAGATATGGAATTTAGACGAGAGTGGTTTTTCCATCGACCCAACCAGAACAAAAGTGGTTGGTAAGAGAGGTACACCATGCTCACGTGTCACTAGCACTCCAGGCCGTGAAAGCACGACAGTGTGTCCAATGTTAAGTGCTTCTGGTCAGAAAGCGCCCCCTTTAATTATTTTTAAAGGGCTGAACATCTAGGTCCAATGGAATGTGTTACGCCGCAAGCAGAAAGTGGTGGATGGACTCAGAAATATTTTTGAATTATCTTCAGAAAACTGTCATTTCTGCTGGGAGATAAAAGGCCGGCCCTTATTCTATATGACGGGCACTCCACACATGTCAGTACAGCTGTCGTAGAACTAGCTATTAAAGAGAACATTACTATTTTAAAATTGCCGGCCCATACCACCCACCTTCTTCAGCCGCTCTATCTGGGAGTATTCTATTCAAATCTGTTAAAACGAAATGGGATGAAAAACTAGTGAATTATCAGGGACAAAATGTAGTTCGAAAATTGCCAAAAAAAAAAAAATTCGAGTTTATCGCCCAATCCTGGAAAGCGACTTCGACAACTGTAATCACTAAGAAGTAATCAAGAAAGGCGGTATCATTTCTCTCAATAGCCAAGTTGTACCTAGAGAACAATTTGACAAGGAAGCTCTAAGGAGATGGGATCAGAAAAATTCTGTAAAAATTGATTTAGGAAATAATACCAACGTACAAGCTTTCCCTTCAAATTCTGTCAACGAGACAGTTACTATGAATCACTCTAACAGTGGACAGCATCTGATGAACAGCGTAAGTAATGCCACTACATCTACCAGCACAGAGCACATCAGTATGGTTGCCAGAGTTTCTGAAAAACCTACTTTTGAAAAGTTATTATTAGAATGTGTCCGCCAAACTCAAAGTTACCCAAAAATTCAGAAACGAAAGTCAGCGCCAGGCGCTGTGGTTATAACAAGTAAGAAAGCCAAAGTGGCACTAAAAAAAAAAGAAACTCATTGAAGACACTAGTTCTGATAGTGCAGCAGAGGAAAATCAAGTAATATACAATGAGTCTGATAATGAAGAGGGGTATTTAAGAGATTTGTATGATACTGTTGAATCTGATTTAGAGCAGAGTCTATCCATTGATGTTAATAAATTGGTTATAGTCGAATATAGCACGAAGAAAAGCACCAGGCACTTTGTTGGGAAAGTATTAGTAAGTATAAGTAAGAAGTGAAAGATCCGACAATTCCGTTGTAAAATTCCTGATATTTAAGGGTAAACAATTTTTCTGGTATGCTGTTGATGACGAAGACATGGTGGGCCGCTCCAATATTCTAAAGATCTAACCTCCGTCGACTGCAGACCGCCGCGGTTCAGGCTTCAACTTTTCAACTCAAATTCGATGGCATTAACCTTTGTTAGATATGTGTCATAGCTCTAAAGATATTATTGTTTGTAATATTTGTGGAATACCTAATGTTTTTAGTTAGTTAGTTTAAATTTCATGTTGAATAAAAGCTTGTTACTTTTCAACAAAAATGAAAAATTTAAAAACAAAAATGTTAAGCATAACATTCTTCTTACATTTACCTCATATCAACTATTAATGTTTAACACAATTACACTGACGATTCATTATTACATTTACCCATTTACGCGGGGCAAATGTAATATATTGCAGTATATTAAAAAAAATATATAATATTGCTAAAATGATTCACTCATTCTACAGGGTTTTTCACGATAGCCGTGCATTAGAAGTTTATGAAGTTCCCTGATATTATAAATTTTGAAATTTTGGCAGGGGTCACAATTCGTAATTGTCTTTTATTCTAAAATATTTTCAAGGTCACACCACTTCCGGTTAGACCGGAAGTAGTCATCAACTTTGCTAATTTAAATAGAATGCCCTGTTTTTTATTGCATATTAGAATTCTCCATAAAATTTTATGAAGATTTATATTAAGCTTTCCTATCCCTATCTTCAACTATTCCAGAGATATTGTGATTTTTTTACATTTTTCGGAACTTCTATCCTCATTGATAACACTTTGTATTTCACACATTTTTAAAGATAAGAGCCTGCAATTTAGAATACTATAACTTCTAGGATGAATCCTTCATATTACCTGCCTAAAGTTTACCTGTATCATACAGAGTGTTTTAAATTTAAAGACCAACTTACACACATTCAATGTTGCAAAAGTCATTTTTTTCAAATGGTACACCCTGTATATTATTAAAAATTCGAGTTCTAAATTTAATTCTATACCGGTTTTATATAGGGTTTTCTATACCTATCTCTTACGACTAACTTTCTACTAGAGTTTTTAGGTAACAAACTCATTTTCTAGTGAATATACATTACCCTGCAAAATAAAGGCAGCTGTGGCTGCCAGAAAACATAATTTTGACAACACATGAATTCTAAAGCGTCGTTTATATTTTAAAGTTAATCTGAGTGTGTTTGTATTAGTCACGTTATAGAAATAATAAGCCAATAAAAATGCAGAATAGTGAAGAGTACTCTAATATGGATATTTTCAATTTATTTTATATTCATGGGGAATATCGGAATATCGGATTGTAAGCAGAACATGCATGATGTTTAACGAGAGGTATCCGACTCCATCGGCAATGACTAGATGAACATTCGCAAGGATAGAGGAACGATTTAAATTGACTGGAATTGTCAAAAGTACACGACATGATCCAAAGTCAGTATAACTGAAAATGAAGATAATGAGATAAAGGTTTTGGCTTATTTTCAAGTTCACCCGCGTAGCTCTATTCCTGCAGCTACTCGAGCTTTGGAAACATCAAGTTCGTCTGTGCATAGAATATTGAAATCTCATAAAATGCACCCATATTCAGAAGTAGTACTACAATGATTTCGACCTGGTGACCATTTAAAAAGAGTGGAATTCTGCGAACGCATGTTTCTGAATATTCAACAAGATGATAACTTTCTCTCTAAAATTAAGTGGACCGACGAATCGAAATTTAGAAGGGAAGGAATTGTGAATAAGAGAAATAGTCATTTTTGGGCAAGTGAAAACCCTAATATATTTAGAGAACGACGTTTTCAAACAAATTTTAGTTTTAATGTGCTTTGTATCATTATGGACAATAAGGTCTCTTATGAAATTTACGAAGAAAATATAAACGGTGAAAAGTATTTGGAACTATTAAGGGGATCTGTCCGTAATTTTCTGGCAAGGCTACCACTAGATATAAGGCAAAGCTGCTGGTATCACCTAGACGGCGCGCCTGCCCACTCCACTGGTGAAGTTTACTGGCATTTAACGCAATTATTTGAAGACAGATGGATTGGGCCCAACGGTCCTTGGAGATGGCCTCCCCGCTCTCTTGATTTAAGGCCCGCCGATTTTTATCTCTGGGGGCATATAAAAAGTCAATTGTATGACACAACAGTGCAAAGTAGAGAGGATCTTTTAAATCGTGTAATTAGAGCTTTTAGAGATTTAGATCCAAATGAAATCAAAAGCGCTACTACGAATGAGATGAACCGTAGAATTTTGCAGTGCCTTGACCAAGATGGTCGTCACATAGAACATTTATAGTGATCGTAGCATTTGAATTAACTATTTTTTTGGTCTTTGTTCAGTTTTTTGTTTATTGTTAATAATTTTTTTATTATTATTTAAATAATTACATTTAATATTTTTATGAAATCATATCACTTTTGTTATCTGACTGACAATCACAGCTGTATTTGTTGTCTAGTCTAACGTGTACTCTTTAGAAGAGGAGGTTGTTACCTAAATATGCTAATAACAAGCAACATATGGAAGATAAGTATACAAAAACTTATATCAAACCGGTGTAGAATTAAATTTAGAACTCGGATTTTTAATATTATACAGGGTGTCCTATTTGAAAAAAAAAAACTTTTGCCACGTTGAATATGTCTAAGTTAGTAACTAAATTTAGAACACTCTGCATGACACAGGTAAACTTAAGACATATAATATGAAAGCTCCCTCCCATAAGTTACGAAATTCTAAATTCGAGCATTTTATCTTTGAAAACATGGGAAATACAAACTATTAAAAAAATCTCTGAAGGCAGCAAGTGCGTTATGGTAGCGAATTTTCTTTAAAATATATAAATATAGCAAATGTCTTTCTTTGATGAAAGCAGGCATCAAACTTGGTTGCCTATATAGTAGAGACAATGTACCATATTTCATGGAAATAAATTTATTGTTTGAAAATATATAAATATTTTTCAAAAGTCTAGATGCAGCAAATCTGTTATGGAAGTGAATTTCCATACAAATGTTTTTAGTAGCAAATGTGAGCAGGCATCAATCTGATTACCGGTATAGCCTATGTAGTAGAAACAATGTACTATATTTTAACAAAATTACTTATGGTTTGAAAATACACAAACATTTTCCGAAAATAAACTTAACTGTTGGCAGGTTTCTGAAAACAGTTTTTTGAAAAACGTTCGGGAGCTAAACTGCAAATTTACCGAAAATTCGCTACCAAAACTCACCTACTGCGTCCAGTTTTTTTTTCTTACAAACGCATCATATTTCGATAGAAAATGCAAAAATGCATTAACGAATTTGTTCTACGAAAATTAGTTAAACAAAAATTATACACTCCTACTTACTCCTGGTCCCGTAACTTCCTTGGGGAGTGTGAACAAAAAATTTTCCTTGGGGTTTGAGGATCCAGGGAGGTGGGGGCCTAGGCAGGTTTCTGAAAACAGTTTTTTGAAAAGCGTTCGGGAGCTAAACTGCAAATTTACCGAAAATTTGCTACCAAAACGCACTTACTGCGTCCAGATTTTTTTCTTACAAACGCATCATATTTCGACAAAAAATGCAAAAATGCATTAACGAATTTGTTCTATGAAAAAAATTATGCACCCCTACTCACTCCTGGTCCCGTAACTTCCTTGGGGGGGTGTGAACAAGAAATTTTTCTTGGGGTTTGTGGATTCAGGGGGGCCCTAGGCAGGTTTCTGAAAACAGTTTTTTGAAAGGAGTTCGGGAGCTAAACTGCAAATTTACCGAAAATTCGCTACCAAAACGCACTTACTGCGTCCAGTTTTTTTTTCTTACAAACACATCATATTTCGATAAAAAATGCAAAAATGCATTAATAAATTTGTTCTACGATAATTAGCTAAAAAAAATATAGACCGTTAAACCATAAACTTCACTAACCCTACAAATAAATATCCAAAAAGCCACCAAACTTAACTAAACTGACAGCTAAAGCATCAGAGAAAGGGTCTATTTGAAATGGATAGTCTGTAAATCTTTTAGTAAAATGAAGGGCAATGACGGTTGAATCTGAAACTTAAGGGTTTACAGAACATTTTTCTTGCAACATTTTCTTTTCACAAACAGTATTTGTTTCACATTCTTTGCTTAAACATTGCCAATTTTGACGTTTAAAATTGCGAGTTTGACGTTTTGCGGAAAACTCCCAAATTTGTTATTTTAACTGCCCATAACTTCTTTGTCTTTACAGATAGGGACCTAAATTTTGGTACAGAGTTCACTCTTTATAATGCAAATACGCGTACCAAATTTGGTTGCCCTTACTTTGTTACTTCCGGAGATATAAATTTTTGTATAAAGAAAATACAAAATTTTCCGGGAAAACCTGGTCGGATTTTCCTGAATAACGAACTTATCCAAGCCACTTGCAAAAGGAAGGTACTCTGCAAATTTTATCAAGATCGGTCCATTATTTTTTGAGTTATCGGTCGGATATATATATATATATATATATATATATATATATATATATATATATATATATATATATATATATATATAAATATATATATATATATATATATATATATATATATATATATATATATATATATATATATATATATATAAACACAGATCTCCCCATAAGCGAATTTTTTTAAAAAAAATTCGCTAATAAGGTTGCAAAATCACCGAAATACAGAGAAATTACAATATCTTTGGAACAGTTGAAGATTGGGATAGGAAAGCCTAATATAAGTATTCACAAAATTTTATGGAGAATTCAAATATGCAATAAAAAACAGGGCATTCTATTTAAATTAGCAAAGTTGATGACTACTTCCGGTCTAACCGGAAGTGGTGTGACCTTGAAAATATTTTAGAATAAAAGACAATTACGAATTGTGGCCGCTGCTAAAATTTCAAAATTTAGGATATCAGAGAACTTCAGAAACTTCTAATGCACGGCTATCGTAAAAACCCTGTATAGTTTGTTGATATAAAGTACATAATATAAGCATCTGATATAAATTTTTACACATTTTTTGAAGGGCGCATATAAGTGACAGTGCCGTTTGAAACTACACTATGCAAATTATATATTACAATTACCCCAGTTCACCTTATTAAATTTAAAAATATTTTGAACCTGTTCCTGCCTAACGATGTCGTAACAAGCAAAACTCGTTACCGAGAAGAAACCAAGCACTTGAGAAGCCAGACATAGGTTCTCTGCGTTTTATCCTTAGATTAACCGAGAACCAACTTTTCAAAAGTGACATAAGGAAATCATCACGCCTAACAAACTTGTTTATCTATGCGCCCGCTTTTAGTGAATTTTCTTAAAAAAATTCACTAATGAGGAGATCCCGACTTTTGAATTTTGAAAAAATTTCTTCAAATGACCGCTAATTAGGCCCCCCAGAACACATATCCGGGGTCAGTTTCAATTTTTATATGTTTATATATATATATATATATATATATATATATATATATATATATATATATATATATATATATATATATATATATATATATATATATATATATATATATATATATATATATATATGTATCACACCGATAACTCAAAAAATTATAGGCCGATTTTTATTAAATTTGGTGAGTACCTTCCTTTTACAAATGGCTTGGATAAGTTCGTTAGCCAGGAAAATCGTCGCAGGTTTTCTCGGAAAATTTTAAGTTTTCTTTCGAAAAGAATTGTAAAAAAATTATATCTAAAAAATTAACAAAGTAAGGGCAACCAAATTTGATACGCGGGTTTATATCATTATACGTAAGCTACCTACCAAAATTTAGCTCTGTAGATCAAAAGACAAAAAAGTTATAGGCATTTAAATAAAAATTTATTGGGATTTTCCTCAAAATGTCAAAATTGCGATTAAAAACGTCAAAAATTGGCAACATTTAGGCAAAGAACTTGAATCTAGTACGGTCTATGGAAAGAAAATGTCTCAAGAAGAATGTTTTACAAACCCAGAAGTCTTAGCTTCAACCGTCATTGTCCTTTATTTTACTAAAATATTTCCAGAAAATTAATTTAAAATAGACCCTTTCTCTGATGCTTGGCAGTAGCCTAAGCTATAGAGTTTATCGTTTAATGGTATATCATTTATGTCGAATTTTCGTAAAAAATCAATAAAGCTCAATATATCCGTTATTATACAAGATATGAAAAAAAGATTATATATTAATTATAGGGTGTCTTGAGCTACATCTTAAAAAATATTTCTACCATCATAGGGTGGCCCATAAGTCGTTGGTGATACAAATTTTCTTATTTTTTTAATCAAACACGCCTTATGTTATTGCATTTTTGCATTTTCCATCGAAATATAATGCATGTTTGTAAGAAAAGATATTCTGGATGCAGCAAGTGCGTTATGGTAGTGAATTTTGATCAAATGCTTCATATTTGAATAGCCCAATTTGCTATTAACCTATAAGGTTGACCAAGAAACGAGTTTTTGTGGGAACACTTTAAGTTTACTTTTGGAAATTTTTGTACATTTTCACACAATAAAGTTATTTTTATGAAACATGGCACATTGTTTTTACTATATAGGTTATACTGGTAACCAAAATTGATGCCTGCTTTCTTAAATAAAAAGAAAAGAGACATATTTGCAATAAAAACATATTTAAGAACATTCACTACCATAACGCACTTGCTGCGTCCCGAGTTTTTTAAAAGTAAACTAAAAGGTGGGAAGAAATTTCCCCGACGCCAGCGATTATTATGTTAATGCCACCCTGGAGCATAATTATAAGAAGCAAATAAAACAGCAATAAACTATATGTCTCGCATTTCTTGTTCTTTTTTCTCTTCCTTTCACCCCTATATAAATTATAATGAGTTAGTTTCTAACAATAGGCATTCTGTGGTGGTGACATAAATAAATTCCTGAATACATTACGGACTAAAACGTGAAACATACCATTAGTGCTGGTGTAGTAATATTTTATGGAAATAAGAGTGATATTGCCGGTTTTTAGATAATTTTATGGCATAAATCAGATGTGATGCAGCACGAGTCAGAAGAGCAGGAAGGTGTCTTGTCGGTGGTAGACGTATACGTACATGCAACGTTGCTTATTAATATTCAATAGACTACACGTAATATCCACACCAACCTCTAGGCGCTCCTTCAGTGATACGACTACGGGACACACTAAGCTGAGATGGAAATACACCATCGAATTACTAAAATATTCGACAGTAGAGGAGGAAGAAAGACGAAATTGCGCCATGCTGATATGCACAATAAACTCTACAGTAGGGTAGAATGGGGATGAGAATAAATTATAAGAGTAACACAGTTCTTGTAAAAATAAGTAATACATATTTGGTTCGTACAGTCGCTCAAATGTCTAGTCTCAGTTTGGTGGAAAATAGTAGAGCTAAACGATAGAGATAAGTCAGTATTGTATAATCTTGCAGTAATACAATTAGTTATCGTTAAGCACGGTGTGAAGGGGGAGCGGAGGATATTTTATAGAAATAAACTCGTCGAACTAAGCATATGGGTAACGGTATATTGATAACGAGGCTAATTTACAAACTTAATATTTAAAAATTATTATATAACAAAAAAAGACTTACATAGTTGTTGATATGTTGACTAGTAAGATTAACAGTGTTTACATAATTAAATAATCGCGGCGTTATTTTACCCGACTACATTTCAGCAGCTTATTTAAAATGAACGATATATTTTCCGCCTACATTGTAGTACGGTGTTTAATTAACTATCATACTAACTACAATGAATCTCCTTTATATTTACCAACAATAACATGTTTTGATTCTTAACCTTGCTGACTAAATATTCCTGTCTATCTTACAAATTCGTTTGTTATGGTTTATATGCTGAACGTGACAATTTCAATGTTGATCCATACAATGTCGACCTCCAATTCATTGAAATGTTTACATAACTTCATTACAGAATTTAACTGACCTACTTGTTATAATTATTTTGGTGTTTTTACTAATTACATTTTTAAGGCTATTAGGGCCGTTATGAGATATCATCTGTTCTCTTGAACACACGGAAAAAAATGCAGACAAAAAAGACAAAAATATGCTCATCTAAATGCCCCAAATTGACAAAAAAATGCAAATATTTCAGAGAACGCAAAAAATAAAAACGATATTTTACGTTACAATGTTATCCTAAAAAATTGTTATAATTTAATTAAATACGTAAACCTAGTAAATAACTAAATTTACTAACAGAACTCAATAAATAAAAGCCTGGACGCAGCAAGTGCGTTATGGTAGTGAATTTTCATAGAATCGATCTGGCACAAAATATTTTATTATAACTTTTTTTTCTTGTAACATAGAAATCTAAATTTTGGTGTATAGTTTACTTTTTATATCGTAAACCTACCTACCAAATTTGGTTATCATAGATTTTATATTTTTTAAGATAAAAATTTTTTTCAAATGAAAACTCAAAATTTTCGCAAAAAACCTCGTCCAATTTTTCTAAATAACGAACTTGTTAAAGCCATTTACAAAAGGAAGGTACATGCCAAATTTTATTAAAATCGGCTTATTACTTTTTGAGATATGAATTTTTTTCAAATGAAAACTCAAAATTTTCCCGGAAAACCTCGTCCGATTTTCCTGACTAACAAACATATCAAAGCCATTTACAAAAGAAAGGTATGTGCCATACCTTATTAAAATGGGCTTATTACTTTTTGAGATATGAATTTTTTTCGAATGAAAACTCAAAATTTTCCCAGAAAACCTTGTCAGATTTTTCTGACTAACAAACATGTCAAAGCCATTTACAAAAGGAAGGTATGTGCCAAATTTTATTAAAATCGGCCTATTACTTTTTGAGATATGAATTTTTTTCGAATGAAAACTCAAAATTTTCCCGGAAAACCTCGTTCGATTTTCCTGACTAACGAACTTATCCAAGCTATTAACAAAAGAAACGCACATGCCAAATTTTATCAAAATCGGCCCATTATTTTTTGAGTTATCGGTGTGATATATATATATATATATATATATATATATATATATATATATATATATATATATATATATATATATATATATATATATATATATATATATATATATATATATATATATATATATATATATATATATATATATATATATATATATATATATATAATATATATATATATATATATATATATATATATATATATATATATATATATATATATATATAAACATATAAAAATTGAAACTGACCCCGGATATGGGTTCTAGGGGTCCTAGTTCGCGCTCATTTGCAAAAATTTTTTCAAAATTCAAAAGTCGGGATCTCCCCATTAGTGAATTTTTTCTACGAAAATTCACTAAAAGCAGACTAATGATTTATGCAGACGCCTTTGAAAATTGTTTGATTTTTAAACGTAAGTCAACTAAAAAACAACAGAAGAGGTTTCTGTGGATATAACAATATCGCGACAATTAAGAATACTGTCATTCTTAATTATCTGAACAACCTGAGATGCATTTAACACGTTGCTTAAAACTTTGCACTAAATAGTTTGTTTCCTGTTTATTTTAAATATTATTCAACAATATGTTCTGTAATGAAGAATATTTTGACATGTTGGAATGTTATATTCGTTTTAACTTAAATACTGAGGCAGCTAAAAATTCATATCAGAAAGACGACAACCAAACACCAAAATATTTCGCAGGATAGTGACCAATCTATTGAACGACGGTGGCTTCCACGCAAATTAACTACCAATGCCTAGACATGTAGAAATAAATAATGCCGTCTTACAGGTTTCAAACAAAAACCCTCCCTAACCGGTTCGGTTTTATGGTGAACAGATTGACGCTCCAAAAAGTACGGTACACCGAGTATTAAAACAAAATAATTACCATCCATACAAACCTACAGTCGTGCAAAGCCTAAAAGTTGACGATTACCCTAAGCGACTTCAATTCTGCAGATGGTATCAAGGACAATGTCAGCAAGATGAAAATTTTCATTTGAAAATAATATGGACTGATGAATCCAGATTTACAAATTGTGGTGTGTATAATCGCCATAATAGGCATTACTGGGCAAATGAAAATCTCCATCTAAAGGAAGAAAGACGATTTGGTATTAATGTTTGGTGTGGCTTATTAGGTAAAAATTTGTAATTTTAATTTGTAGATTAGACAGTTAATTTAAAAAAAATCAGGTAACTTCATTGTTGGTCCGTTCTTTTTTGAAAATAATTCAACTGGGGAAAGGTATCTCAATCTATTGAGAAATGATATCTTACCAACAATTAAAAGAGTTCATGATAATTTAGACGAGATTTGGTACCAACAAGACTGATGTCCAGCTCACAATGCTAGGATCGTCAAAGAATTTTTGTACCAAAATTTTAATAATCGTGTCATTTGTAACAATGGTCCAATCCATTGGTGTGCTCAAACTCTTGATATAACACCCGTGGATTTCTTGTTTTGGGGTACTCTGAAGAATGATTTGTATAAAAGCGATCCACCACAAAATATCAGTGAATTACGAAACAGAATCACATAAGCTATAAACTATATTAACCAAAACACCCTCACCAGTGTTTTTAGGCATTTCCAAAAAGGTGTATAAAGCGCATTGAACAAAACGGTGGCCATATTGAAAAACACAGTCTAATCCACGACAGGCAGTATGGATTCCGTCAGCGCAGATCAACTGCCGACTTCCCTTGCTTTGTCACAAATTCTTGGAACAAGTCAATGCAATTACACGGTGAATCTCATATTGTCGCTCTAGATATATCCAAGGCATTTGAGCAGGCATGCAGCGCTGTTTAATAAACTTCCGGCCTATGGCCTACCACTAAAACACTGTACCTGGACAGCAAATTTCCGCTCCAACCGGAGCACTTCTGTTATCCTGGATGGCCATTCCTCTAAACCAATTAATGAAGGAGTCCCTCAAGGTTCAGCTTTAGTCCCTACTTTTTTTTCTCCTCCACGTCAGTGGCCTCCTCTCTAGCGCATTTAATCCAGTTCACAGTTACGCGGACGACAGCACCCTTCACTCAAATATACAATATTCTAAGCCTGTCTCTTTAGCCCAATAAGATGAGGCTCGCAGGCTCGCTGAGGGTTCTGTCTCTGTGGATCTTCAAAAAAATATTAGACCAGCCCTGGACCCATCACAATGAGCAACCAAGTTATTTAAAGTAATGAGTCATTTTTACTTGTTGGCATTTCTATGGATCGAAATCTCAATTGGCACCAACATGTCACATCAATTGCAGAAGCGGCCGCTAAGACATTAGGTTTCCTCTTCCGGGCTCGCAAATACTTTTTACTAGCTAATCTATATACCTTATATTCTTCACAAATAAGGCCAAACCTCGAATACTGCCTCCACATCTGGGGTGCCGCTGCCGCTCATACACTCGCTATCCTGGACTCAATTCAAAAGAGAGCTATACGTCTCATCGGTGACCCTACTCTCACCTAAAGGCTGCCATCTCTTTCCCACCGACGTGCCGTTGGTGACCTCTCTCTCTTTTATAGATATCTGCACGGGCACTGCTCAGAGGAGCTTTTTTCCATAGTTCCTCCACTTGCTGCCCCCAAAGATATACCAGGGGAACAGAGTGAATGCACCCTTTTACTGTCCAGTTAACCAAACATAGATCATCTTGTTATGCCCTTTCTTTTGTCCCGAGGACTTCCAAGTTGCGGAATTCCTTGCCGGCACATGTTTTTCCTTCTCCTTCGAACCTCCTAACCTTCTATATATATATATATATATATATATATATATATATATATATATATATATATATATATATATATATATATATATAATAAAATTTGGACTAGGAGACCGCCGGTTCGAGTCCCGTATTCTGACAGCCGGCTTATGATGAGTTATGGGTGATGTCCTTTGTTTATATAGATGTGTAGTTTTTACCTGTCGAAAATGATTAAATAAATAAATAATTGAATATTAATATTTATGATTTTAATTGACAAGTTTTTCATGTTGAGAACATTATATGCATTATATGCGATATTGTCCTAATTGGCATTTCCGTATACATCTCCATAATAGACAATAAAATCACGAAATCATGACATTAGAATAACGACAATGGCATTCCGGTGGCAGAAATATTTTCAATTATAGAAATGGAAATATTTTACGTATATTGGGGACATTCTAACTGGCGGCAATGGTGCAACTACGGTGTTTTAATTTTATTCGTTGGGAACGTGCAAGTAGGTCAGGAATTGCCCAGGGCGGCCCCAATTCACTCGATATCGATATGGCGATATTTTAGCGATACATTCCAAGCCGTCTCCGATCCGCCAAGCTCATAAGCACATAGAGGGTGGGGGTGGGGGACGAGGGGAAGATTTCATTATGCCCCAGCATGCGCGTTTAAGCATGCATACTGTTTACAAAGAAGTGGATTTCACCCTGTTTAAGAATTTTACAAGATCTCTTAACGAAAAATGAGAAATTCTCTGCGGCCTTTATTAAAGAAATAATAAATGCACTCAACGTACTTTCAATTTTCTTCGTTAAATGGCTCTCCGGGAAAAATACCAGCGCCATTTCTTTACCCTTATCCATTTTATTTTATTGTCCGGCAACAAATTAATCTAAGCACGCAACAGTTGTCTAACAGCTTTTATAAATAATGGTGTGTAAGGAAAATATACGTTTTCAATTAGGGTTCGATTAACTAAATGTATCTTTTATCTAGCAGTTATTTCATGAGGATATTGTAAACATATTTATATACTATTAAGAAATAAATATAATTGTGAAATGTTTCTTTCTTTGTCCATAAAGTTTTCAAGACATGCAGCATAAGTTGAGTTGAGTTGAGTTTTGAGATGGCCTTGAACTCTTCGTCCATCAGCCACAGACTTTTATTTTGTACTTTTGCAGTGCAGCATAAGTAAACCTATAGATTTACTAACAATTTTAAATCACAAATCTTACCAGCAATAGCTTAACTAAACCTCTTTTTACGCAGTTTTGACTTACAAAAATTATACTTTTAGGTTAAATTTGATTCACTTAGTGGACACTGTTGTGTTGTGTATGTTTCTTGGATTGTAGTTACTGCTGTTACGTACTAAATGGACTGTATCGTGTTATGAAATACAATCACTTGGAAACACTAACCTAATTATATATTTAAAGCAATAAAAACTACATACTATTGATATACAGTATATATAGGCGGCACGTGTAATACCACAACGCGTGGTCGCGTACGAATCAAATGCACTCGGTGCTGAAGCTCTTCTAAGCTGATCTGATGAACGAATAGGATGTGTCCAGGTCTTCATTATTGCAGGTACCCTGTTTTCGAGGTATGGGATATGCGCACAATACATTGTAATTATGTCAGATTGCTATGACATACAACACTGCAGTCTTACAACTTAAAATTTCGCGGTAAAACTAAACAGACCTCTCTGATAAGCACTGTAGATACACATTAGAGAACACAAGTCACGACAACACTTTATAGGGAGGAATAAACTATTGGAGTTGAGACAAGCACACCTTTGTAGGTGTTTCGCATGATAAGCGTGTTGAATCCTGACGTATTCATGAAGATATAGCCGTCAAATGTGTCACCGTTTTTTTTTTTTTTTATAGAAAAGTCGCCATAATTTTTGAACGACTCCGTATAGACCCCAACAACTGCTTAAGCAACAAATTAAGGCATGTTACCCAGCACTCAAGTCCAAATAACCTAGCCAATTTGCAATCTAGCTTTAAATAACCAAAATGTTGTCTTTATTGTCATAATCACTACAGTACAGCTCCTAATTAGCCCATTTTTGATTATTAAAATTACTCTAAAGTCAGTCTTACAAGTAACTAATTTGGGAAAAGTTTGGCTCAATTGTACCTATAAATATATTTAAATATAATGTTGAGTTTCAGTTCCACAATTGGTAATTTTTAGGTCGAAATGTGCCCTAAAGTGAACCGGAAACTGACTACTAAGTCCAGATACCTAAAATACCTATTTTAAGGTAATTTATTACCTAATATTAACTTGCAATAGGTCTCTGTGGTATAGTAAATTGGATGTCTTCTAATGAAGTCCAGATTACACATATATACATACATTATACATTATACGTTATGCATTATACATTATACATTATACATTATACATTATACATTATATATTATACATTATACATTATACATTATACATTATACATTATACATTATACATTATACATTATACATTATACATTATACATTATACATTATACATTATACATTATACATTATACATTATACATTATACATTATACATTATACATTATACATTATACATTATATATTATACATTATACATTATACATTATACATTATACATTATACATTATACATTATACATTATACATTATACATTATACATTATACATTATACCTTATGCATTAAACGTTATGCATTATACGTTATACATTATACGTTATGCATTATACCTTATACATTACACATTATACTTTATACATTATACGTTATGCATTATACGTTATGCATTATACATTATGCATTATACGTTATGCATTATACGTTATGCATTATACGTTATACGTTATACGTTATGCATTAAACATTATACGTTATACATTATACATTAAACATTATACGTTATACATTATACATTATACATTATACATTATACATTATACGTTATACATTATACGTTATATGTTATACATTATACGTTATACGTTATACATTATACTTTATACATTATACATTATACGTTATACATTATACATTATACATTATACATTATACTTTATACGTTATACATTATACATTATACATTATACATTATACATTATACGTTATACATTATACATTAAACATTATACGTTATACATTATACATTATGCATTATACTTTATACTTTATACGTTATACGTTATACATTATACATTATACATTATACATTATACATTATACATTATACATCACACATCATTCGTCATACATTATAAGTTACATAATTAATATATTTATCTTTTTATGCACATTTCGCATTTAGTTTTCAGATGAACGTAACTTAGAGGTCCTAGATATTAGTCAAAATTATAAAATATGTAGATTGTTTTGAAATAATGGGCTTTCTAAGCGCACTGCGTAATGTCAGCTAACTGTACCAGAATTCTTCTTAGATATATAATTGAAAACATTTTAATATGAAACTCGATGCGTATGTAGAAATTTATATCCATCCATACGCATGAATTTAGAACCCGGCATTTGGAGCGACGATAGTCGACTGTAACACAATAACTAGAATCAAATGGTGGTACAAGAATACACGCTGTTTGACTTGTAACTTTATATTGAGTTTCAAGCATTTCCTTGCGACAGACAACGCTGATTTTACATTTCCTCTGGCTCAAAACGAGTTTCTACAACTTTCATCGCGTTAGGCATATGCATAAAGGTATGTTATAAATCTAGGTGTGCATATATATATATATATATATATATATATATATATATATATATATATATATATATATATATATCACATTTAAGGACACTTTACCAAATGCATCTTTGTTATTTTGTCTTTGAACAATGCATTTTCCTAATAAAATTGTTTGTTACAAAGAAGAGCTAAAAGTGTTTGGAAGTGCCTGAGTGTCTTAATATTCTTCTTAAATATCACAATTGTGTGGCCTATATTACGTTCAAAGAAAGATTCAATAGCGAAAGTTTCATAGGGTAAGGTTCAAAGTGTCGGCAGAATCAATGGCAGTGGTTCTTTGCTTTTATACTTAACTATGAGAAAATATTGAAAACGTAAAGTATCAAAATAAATAGCTTTAATGGGAAATAGTAACGTGTTGACCAAATGCAATTGAGGAACGATGTGGTATTCTCAATGAGGCCGCCTCTCAACGACTTTAACCTTTTACAAAAGTGGAATTATCTTCGTACATTAAATTTAGAAGGTCTCATAATCTGAGTTTAACCCATGTTTTTCAAGTGGTTCGTTAACGCACCAGTACATTTACGATTTTTTTAATATTATGGCAGCCTTTTACCTTTTTACTATGCTATGTTGTTTGTGGTTTATCGTTTTCTCAGAATTTTTTTTTACGAAATATTTTTTATTTATATTCAAAAATATAGCGGTCTAATATTGATGTAAAAGTATCGACCAATGCATCCGTGGTATTTATGATATGCTTTTAGCAGGCAAGTGAATTATTGTGGTTAAAAAAATAATGCCAGCCTATAATATTGTCACATTTGTCTATGAGAATTAAGTTTAGGAACTTTGTTACTTTTATGGTAGTGTGTTGGTAACAGCAAACACTCTGGAATGATACTTCTAAAAGGGACCAGAAGTCACAGGTGTAGAATAGCGTAGAAAGTCTAGAATCTCTAGGGTTAGTATAAATAGACGTGCGGTGCGCAGAATAAGTTAGTTCAGTATTGAATAAGGTGGTGTAATAGTGATCATAGAGTCTAAAGCGAGTTAACAGTAAGTGTTGGTGTATAGGAAGCGATCATAGAAGGCGATAGTGGAATATAGTTCTATGGACATTTAATAATAGAGAAGATATATATTTTAGTTGACACTGGTGTTGGAAAATAGTTGGTACGAATAAATTAGTAGTTTTGAAAGCTGTGTTTTGTTAATCAACAAATCCAGAACCCCGTAGAACGTAATATCATGAACAATGTAACCCATATACTCCCGTACTAAGCACAGGAGCGGTAACGAACGTAATGGCCATCCTGAGATAATTGTACTTTTATATTAATAGTAGCATTATTAATAGTTTTGCCAACTCAGTTTGGTGATATAGTGGTTCCAAAATTTGTACAGCAATTCTATCAATAATTACTTGTCTAATTACTGTGAGATCCACATGAAATTCAATGCTTTCAGCAATTAGAATGTAGATGGGGATTTTTAAACATCTTTCTCGTAGTAATTTACTAAGGCATTTTGACGAATTTACCAATCTAGTTGCGCATTGAGAACATGATTGATTATAACAAAGTCTGGACGCAGCAAGTGCGTTATGGTAGTGAATTTTCATAAAAATGTTTTTTAATAGCAAATATGTGTGCTTTTTCTTAAGAAAGCAGGCATCAAATTTGCTTATCAGTATAACCTATATAGGAGAAAGCAGGCATCAATCTATATAGTAGAAACAACGTGCCATGTTTCATCAAAATTTTATTGTTTCAAAATGTACAAAAAATTCCGAAAACTTAAAGTGTTCCCGAAAAAACTGATTCTTGGTCAACCTTATAGGTTAATTGCAAATGGAGCTATTCAAATTTAAAGCATTTAATGAAAATACCGCACTTCCTGCGTCCCCAATTTCTTTTCTTACAAACATGCATTATATTTTGATCGAAAATGCAAAAATGCAATAACATTAGGCGTGTTCGATTAAAAAAAAAAAAAGAAAATTGGTATCACCAACGACTTATGGGTCTGTGATTGTAGAAATGATTTTTCAAGATGTAGCTCAAGACACCGTATAATTAATGTATACATTTTTTTTTGTATCTTGTGTAATAACGGGTACAATGAATATATATATATATATATATATATATATATATATATATATATATATATATATATATCGTATCGATACCTAAAAAAATAATGGGCCGATTTGAATAAAATTTGGTAAGTACCTTCCCTTTACAAGTGGCTTGGATAAGTTTGTTAGGCAAGAAAATCGGACTAGTTTTTAACTTTAACTACCCTACGCGCCAAAATTGAGATCTCTAAGTTAAAAGAAAAAAGTTATAGGCATTTAAAAACAAAATTGGGTGCCACTGGTGATTAGAGGAAAGCACAAGAACAAAATATTTTGTGTGATTTACAAAGCCAATTGAATATTACATACAACGGTTAAGTTTTCTTGACGCAAAAACGTTAAGAAGTAGCAGAAAAAGTATTTTGAAAATTTGATAATTCTTCTTCTTGAAACGTCAAAGTCGCGATATGAAACGTCAAAATTTACAATTTTCAGACAACGAACTTGAAGCAAATACGGATTATGTTTAAAATATGTAGTAATAAATGTGTTTTACAAAGCCTTGAGTTTCAGCTTCAACCATCATTGTCCTTCATTTTAATAAAATATTTTTAGAAAATGAATTTCAAATAGACCCTATTTCTGATGCTTCGGCAGTAGTTTCAGCTATAGAGTTTATGGTTTAATAGTCTATATTTTAGCAAATTTTCGTTATTGAGAAGACCGCGACTTACGAATTTTAAAAATATTTCTTCAAATGAGCGCGAACTAGAACCTCAAAAACCCATATACGGGTTCAGTTTCAGTTTTTGTCTTTTTACACATATACAGGGTGACGCGTTTATAAGGCCAAGCTCAATATATTCGTTATTATACCAGATATGACAAAAAAGTATTTATGTTAATTATAGGGTATCTCAAGCTACATCTTACAAACTTATTTTGACAATCACAGGTGGCCCGTAAGTCGTTGGTGATACACACTTTCTTTTTTTAATAGAACGCCCCCTTATTTTATTGCATTTTTGTGTTTTCCATTGAATTATAATGAATCTTTATGAGGAAAAAAATTGATATCGTTCATCGTTTTTGAGTTATTTCAATTGTTTTTCAACTTTTCACGTTTTTGGCACATACCTCAAACACACATCACAAATTGTGAAACGGCGTTTTTATCAATAGATAACGGAGCCCCATGGAAATGACGCATTTAGAGAGCTTTTTGTTTGTATTACTCGTCGAAAAAATCGAGCTGCCGTATACGGGCACGCTCAAATAATGGCTTAATTCAAAAAATTTGCGCAGAAATGTTTTTTGTGTTTTTGTGGAACTTATTTTTGTGATATGTTGGTGACTAATAATAAATGTTTAGTACGTTATTGTAAAAAACAATGTCGAATTTTTTTGAAAAATAAGATTTAGTGTAACATCATGAAAACAATTTCTGTAAAAGAAATTTCTGCAAATTTTCAGAATTTTTATTTCAATTTTGGTCCTAAAGTTGTTTGTGAATAATTATATCCTGGCAGGTGTGTAAACAGCTTAAATAGGTTCGTTGGCCAGGGAAATCGGAGCAGTTTTTTTCTGGAACTTTTAAAGTTTATTTTCGGAAAATGTTTTTACTTTTTGAAACAACAAAGCTATTTTAATGAAATATGGTACATTGTTACTACTATATAGGTTATACTGCTAACCAAATGTCCATTTAAAAACAATACATATTTGAGATTAAAAACATTTAAACGAAAATTCGCTATCATAACGCACTTGCTGGGTCCAGACTTTTTTATCAACGGTGCGGAAACGCACTATTGTTTTTTGTTGTTGTTATTATAAGGACATTTTTTTTTACTTGCAATTACATAATTAGTAAACCAAATGAAGTAATAATAAACAAGCTAACAATTATTAACACTAAGTCAGTGGTGAGCGTGTCGCCACCTAGTTGCGGAACCAAGTGTTATGTTGTCATGCCAGCTCCAAATAACACAAAGTGTTAAAAAATTAGAGACTGTATACAACCAACTAACAATTTAACAAATTGTAAACCCTGGCCCATTTCTACCCTAATATAGGGATGCATCTAGCCTTACATAATATTTTTTTTATATCCTCGGTAAAAAATGGGTTAAACATCTTTTAGAAACTAAGATCTCTCTGAAATGTGAAGTGAATTTTCTTTACGAAAATTAGCTAAAACGACCTAATTGATATAAAAAGGCATCAACGTACGTATCAGAATAGATAACTTTTTAGGCTAAATATAAACGTCTCAATGATGAACCATAAGAAATCAATATTTAAGGGTGTTTCGGTGACTTAATAATTAACAAGGTTCGTAAATATAAGGCCCCAGCCTAATACGTTTATATCCTGAACATAACTTGATGACGCAATTCTATGATGAATCTAATCAGGATCCAAATTAATAACTAATGCTAGATGTATAAGTGGTTGGATGTAGATAATTCAGGGGATGTTTAGAATGTTAGCCGCAGAGGGTTAAGTGTTATGTTCACATATTTAATGGATTACACTGACAACTTGTTGATTGTTGCCCTCTACATGCCCTTCTATAACCACTATACGCGAACAATACTGACTAATCACACTAGTTATTTAGCTCTTTTGTTTAGTAGTTGCTGCAATTTGTAACGTAAAAGTCGTTCCAACCCATTTATACACATGGTTGCGTCAACGCAACGTCAACAGAAATGTTTTTTGCTTATTAAACGATCGTTACTCTCGATGCCTTGTCGGCAGTATTACATTATAAAATGTGTTAACATGGATTTAAAATTGCCCGAATCCCCGAGAATATTCTGAATTCCAAATGCAAACAAAATTGTATTAAATTTACAGTTACAATATTTGCTCTGCAGTTAAGCACACTTGGAGAAAACCCAAATCACCACAACACATATTGCAGAGACCTTACGATCGTTTCGTTGACCATGTCAACATCTTCAGAGGAAGAAAAATTCTAACATTAAACTACTAACTACCGTGTATTTATATCGCGTCTAGGTAAACGAACTAGTCCGAAGTAAAATTTTCGTCGAAGAACGATCGTTTGTTTATTGTGTAGTGAAACTACGAGGTAGAAGACCTGCTTTAATCTTCTGGTCGACAAATTTATGAGCCCCTATCGAATATAAGTATAATAGGCTTAAAGGAACGGTACCGAGTTATTTCAGAAATCTGCACGTTCCCTTTCGGTCTATAAATTTACTATGTGGATACTGGATCAAGTCGACAAGCACATCTGGCGCGTCAAACAACATCACCTCCTCTCATCTTTAAAAAAAAAATAGAAAACTAAACCCGGATGTCTGGCTCAAAATGTTAACTCTAACAAA
Source organism: Tillus elongatus (assembly GCA_964006375.1). NCBI lineage: Eukaryota > Metazoa > Arthropoda > Insecta > Coleoptera > Cleridae > Tillus > Tillus elongatus. The sequence goes on from OZ023264.1 coordinate 164,061,376, forward strand.
GGATAAATAATTTAACTAAAATACTACAAAAAAACTATATTCATATTGATTTTAATTCTTCGCGACAGTATTTATATTGACTTCATAGATACAAAAAAAAACGAACGGGTCTTTAAGTCGAGACAAGCACAGAGATTGGTATATGTATAGACCAGCCGAGTTATTGACAGTAATTTATTATTCTACCAGACAAACTAGGAGTGTTTAAGCGGTCAAATGCAAAGTGAAAATAAAGGGCTTGAAATTAAAGATGTCGCACGATTCAATGAAGTTTTGTTCTTAATCGAACTTAATATAAAAATACTTTCTAATGAATCAAGCATAGTTTGATGTCTAGCATTTTTGACAAGTTTCAAATTTTCTTTGTCAATGTGGTGATTATTATCGCATATATGTTGTGCCACACACGATTTGTCCACCGTACCATATCGTAAATGTGCGAGATGTTCACGAAATCTGGTGGCTTTGTTTCTCCTAGTTTGACCCACGTTTTTAAGATTGCAATATTTGCAACTAATTTGATAAACACCGGACATTTCAGTGACTTTGTCTTTGTCTTTCGTATTACCCAACAAATTTTTTAAATTACTTTTCGTCGAAAAAGTCAAATATAAATCGGCTTTCTTAAAAATACTTTCCAAACCCTTTGTAATTCGTGGTTCATAAGGTAAACACACAATTTTTTCCCCTATTTTATCTTTCTTAAATGTCGTACATTCAGATATCAATTTCTTTGTTCTTTGTTTGTTAACCAATTTGTCTATTAAACCATCAGAGTAACCGTTATATCTCGCCACATTTTTAATGTATTTTAATTCTGTATTAAATCTCTTTTTACTTAACGGAAATTTAATCAGTTTGTTTACTAGGAAATTAAAACTAGCCGTTTTCTGTGCAAACGTATGATGTGAGTCGTTTAGAATATAACTAATAGTAGCCGTTTTCTTCCCATAGACATCGAATTCAAGCGAGCCATTATTTTTATTTTTTAATAACTAGTACATCTAGGAGCGAAAGTTTATTGTTGATTTCTATTCCGTGGGTAAATTTTATTGAATCAAATTGACTATTAATTTTTCAGTAAATTCTTCAACCTTACAAAATATTTGTGTCAAACACTGCAAAAATATCGTGGACATAACGAAACCAAACTCTAGGGAAATACCCATTTTTATTTTTTAAATCCGTCTCAAATCTACTTACAAACAAATCTGCTATAAGAAAAATCTGTGGCTTCAGTTTGTTCAAAAAACTCATTGTTAAATTGGAAAATATTTTGTTTTATACAAACTTGAGTTAAATATTCTTTGCAGACGTCTTCACTTATATTGTTCAATTTTAACAATTATTCCAAATACTCCAACGTTTGTTTTGTGGGTACACTAGGAAATAATGACGTCACGTCGAATGACATCAAAATCTCACCTTCCAATAATTTAACATCTCTAATTTTATCAATAAAATCAAGAGAATTTAGCACCGAACAACTTTCCTGTTTAATAGGTAGGCTTTTAAACTCGTTTGACAACCAATTTGCCAAATTATATGTTGGAGAATCTATAGCCGAAATAATAGGCCTCATTAATTTTCCAGGTTTATGAATTTTCGGGAGACAATATTTTTTGGGGACTTTAGGATTAGAAACTTGTAAACGTCTGCTTAAATCCTTTGTTATGAGATTTGGACATTTTTTTAAAACTGTTTTTAACTTCGTTAATCATTTTTGGTAACGGATTTTTATCTAGTTTTCTATACGGCCCTGACTCTATTGCATTACTCACTCGCTCTTTATAATCACTTTTGTCCATTATCACAACTTTATTGCCTTTATCCGCTTTAATATAAAAACAATTCTTTTCTCGCAATCGTTTAACTATTTTCAATTGATTAAAATTTTTGTTTTTCGTAGGATTATTTTCTTTCATTTATTATTCTCTAATCAGTGCCTTTAGCACTGTTCTTGAGAATCTTAATTCTGAGGACGATAACTCAGTGATATTCCATACAACACATGCCTAGTTATTCGTTTTTTCATTGTTACCACCTTTGACTATATATCAGAGAATAGACTGGGCACACAGCTGAATTGTTTGAAGCCAACATTCAAGGCACTCTATGTTTATATCGGTCCTCTGCTCTGATTGGGTGGTGGCTCAAGCGTTGCCGCCATGTGATAATTCATCCTTAAATCGCCGAATATGACGACAAGTTGCGAATGATAAATTTATTAATTTTCTGTTACTTAAGACATTACACTTACATTAGGGCTTATTTATGAATGTAAATATTTACTAACGTTATATTACTTGGTTTCTCCCTTCTTTATGTAAATATAACCAGAATACTCAATTTAAAATCTTTATCTTGCTGCATGTGAAGTATCTAGATTTGTATTAATCGACAGTTGTGGCTTGTATTTGTCTGTGAATAGTATGCAAGTATACTGAGAATTTATTTTTGTGTTACCTTGATTTGCAATAAAGGTTTTGAGCTTTGTTTTTGCAAAATGATGAAAAAGTATATTGTAGAAGATTACCTGGGGATGTTGCAACGATGTCTCTGCATGCGTAAGGACATTGCTGTTTGCGATTTTCAGTGGCGGCATGTCAGTTTGGCACTATTTTTAGGTTTCCATCTACTAAGGAAAGGAGGTAAACATGGTGCGCTGCCTTAAATAGAAAATCGGATATGCTGCCGAAATATTCTTATTTATGTTCACAGCATTTTAATAAATACTTTTTATATTTACCCAAGTGGAAGAAGGGTATTCAAGACGCAGCGTCTTCATCAGTTTTAAGTTCTCCAGTGCCTTCTACTTCTGGCATGAATAAGCTCTTGCTCATGCGGAAAGAAGGTGAAGAATTCTTCTTAGCTTCCTATTTTGTAAACCTTTATTATTGTTAAAATTAATAAATTACCCGATAAAATTTGCAGTCATAGTTTTGAAGAAAATAGAGATAAATCATTGTTATCATCAACTATCACTGCCTTGGAACTATCATGTTCAACAGGTGCGGCATTTGGCAGTCCTCCTGAATTAACACCAAAAGCTAACATTACTCCAGGTCAAAAGTAAGTTAATATGCCTGGACTTAGAATTGAGGGAAAAATACTAGAAATCATTTAAAAAAAATTATACTCCGTTCACTGAAAACTTATCAAATATCGTCCATTTTTTAGGAAAAAACTTCGTTATTTTGTAGATATTTCCAGTTTATCAGGAACTCCAAAAACATCTTTAAAAATGGTCTATTGCTAAACGAGTAATTAAAAAACAAAAGAGGAAAATAGGAGTTTGTCACCAAAAATCGCTGATTGAGCATTTTAAAAGTCGTATTGCTTTTACGGAAAATACAGAAATATCCCTGAACGTCTCACTTTTGAGTGTTATTGAATTTATATCATTGCTTGTAATATTTTATGCCTCTTTACCCACACAAATAGATCTGATTAAACAGCTTTTAAAATGTCCACAACGGAACTATTCACCAGACGTAAGGTCGTTTGCTATTACCCTAAATTTTTATTCAAACAAAGCTTATAATTACGTTCGAGAAACATTTATGAAATCTTTGCCACATCCTCGAACAATTTCTAAATTGTTCCTGGGTTCTGCAAAGAAGCATTAGCGGTTTTGGATTCAAAAAGACGAGAAGCAGCTGAAAAAGGTCGCAAAATACTTTGTTAAATACCAAGTCATTGACGAGATGTTCATAAGACGTCAAGTTGAGTGCACAGGAAAAAAGTTTTGTGGTAACGTAGATATTGGCGTAGATATGAATAATTCAAACGAGCTTCCAGTGGCTAAAGAGGTTTTGCTTTTCTTATTAGTTGCTTTAAATGGCCACTGGAAAGTTCCAGTGGGTTATTTCTTCCTAGCTGCCATTTCTCGTGAAGAAAAAGCAAGCCTATTATTTAATCTGGCTTTAAGTTTTATCCATCAAGCAAGAATAGTCGTTACTTCCGTAAGTTTTAATGGAGCAGCTGCAAATATAAGCATGATTAAATGTTTGGGAGCCAACTTAGATACATTTATTCAAGAAGGTTTAAAGGCTTTTTGCCGCATCCTGTAACCAATGAAAATGTATATATTTTCCTAGATGCTTGCCACATGATGTAATTAATAAGAAATTATCCGGCAAGTTGTAGATCTATAAAACATGGCAGCAGGCAAATCAGGTGGTCATTTCTAGAAAAACTGGTAAAGGTTTTTTCTTAATTGTTTTCTTAAATTTTTGTTGAAAACACTTTTTACTGAATTTGCATTAAAAAAATCGCTTGTGACGAGATCACAACATTGCAACATTAAGACTTTCGAACATTTTATTCGAGAAATCATTTCTATAAAAAATCACTACCATAACGCAGTTTCTGCGTCCAGACTTTTAAATTAATTTATTCTTAAATAATGTATAGGTGGCTAAACATCTTTTAAATTTTATTTTATTATTTTAATCGTATTTATGAAAATTTCAATCCTAATTCTCGAGACGCCTATGGTGTCGAGGACCGTGTAAACAAACATTTTATTCAATGTTGGTTTCAAACATTACAAGGCATCGCATTGGGTGATACCTGGTCTATCCGTAGGTAGATAGTCAAAGGTTACCACACTAACATATGACACATTATAACATAGTCCCTTATAAGTATCTAAAGTAGGTAGTATTCTTTATTTCTAATTAGATTCTAAATGAATACCAATGGTAAATTTAACTTCTATCCACTACATTATAACAAACTCTCCTATTATTATTCAAAGTAGTATTCCCCATCTCAAAATACACTTTTAAATTACCACTGTCTCAAAGTAAACTTCCAAAGTAATACCAATGGTAAATTTAACCTATATACAATACACTATATCAAACTCTTTTATAAGCATTTATACTAGTATTCATTATCCCAGAATAATTCTCTAAATTAATACTAACGTTAATTTTAACTTATAACTAGCTATACTATGTTTATTGTCACCATTTCGCACACGTACACTTATTCTGTTTGGCTATAGTAATCTATGATTTTGTTCTTTGCTTTACAATATTTGGTTTCACTCCTTATTGCGTCCGGTAGATTATTTAAAATTTTGGATGATCTCAGGATGGGGTTATTAAGTCCTATATTCGTTTCGATTGAAAATTGGTGTATATTATCTTTAGTTCTAGTATTGTATCTATGAATCTCGTTAGAGCTTTGATGCTTTGCATTACACTTTTGCTCTTGGTGTGTTATTTTATACGTTAACTTACTCTGCTCTATTTTCAGTATCTTATTTATTTTATGTACCTTGGTGTTTGAATATACTTCAGTAGTGTTTGTTAATCTATCCAATTTAAACAATATTTTCAATATCTTGTTTTTCGAGACTTGGATCTTGTCTAAATATGTCTTTCCCCTAGTTCCCCATATTGGTAGAAAGTACCGGATGTGTGACAAGAAATATGAAACACATTTTAGTGTTATCTGTAAGATCATTCCTGCATTTGAAGAGTGCTGGTACTATTTCTGTAATTTTCTTGTGTATATGTTTGATGTGCTCACCCCAGTTTAATTTGTCGTCGATAGTTAAGCCTAAATATTTGATTTTTTTTAATTTCTGGATTCTTATGTTATTTACTTTTGTGTCTATGTTGCCTAGTTTTTTGTTGTTTTTTTTTTGCCTCATTATCATAAATTTTGTTTTCTCTAGCTTGATTTTTAATTGATTTGCCTGTAACTACCCCATGTATCGGTCTAAATCTTCACTGATCAAGGTATTTAGTTCTTTTTCGTCTCTTCCGCTAAATACCAAAGCTGTGTCGTCTGCGAATGTGAAGTATCTTCCCCTTGAGTCTGTTTTATTAAGATTCATAACATATACCGTATACAATAGCGGTCCAAATACTGACCCCTTAGGTATTCCATATTTGCTTGTGTTTAGTCCACTTTTAACACCTTTGTTTTCTGTGTACTGCTGTCGTTCTTTTAGATATGTTTCCAATAATTAATATATTTTGTTTCTGAAGCCCATCATAGATAGTTTCCTTAGCAGTATTTCGATATTCACTACATCAAATGCCCTACTTAAATCTATGAAAACTGCGACCACCACGCGGTGGTTATCTAAGGCTTGTGATATTTCATCGATCATATCTATTGTTATACTCAGGGTACTGCTGTTGTTTTGAAATCCAGATTGGTACTTGTGTGTGTGTTTTGTGCCTTTAACGTCGGCCTATTTCCGCGACTATGGCCAATCATCGACGACAGGGTGCAGTTTCACATTATTATCCTGGCAATTTTGCGGAACCCCTGTCTTTCTGTAAGGAGGGTAGGGATCTTTAACGTGCCCAACATCGCATGGACACGGGACCGACGGTTTTACGTTCCCTCCGAAGAGCGGAACGTGCAGACATTCAACTTGCTCAAATACAATGCCAGAACCTCGGTTGATGTACAGTACAGTTTGTGCTGAAAAAGTGAAAGGGGTACCCTGTGATCGAAGCCAGTACCCCTTGGTTCAGAGGCACAGGTTCTTACCTCTGAACCACCGAGGTTCTATATTGGTATTTGTCATTACCTATATATTTATTAATGAATGATTCCATTCTCTTCTCAATTATAGTTTCTAATTTCTTCGAGATTATGCTTATTAGTGTTATGAACCTGTAATTATATACTGCATCTCTTTGTCCCGTCTTATGATAGGTTTTATCTTACCAATTTTTAACTCTTCTAAAAATATTCCCTCTTTGAGGGTTTTGTTTACTAGTTTCGTCAATATAGGTACGAGTTCTTTTCTTAATTTATGATATATTTTACTGTTATCTCATCGTGTCCTGGAGCTGATTTCTTATTCAGTTCTTGTATTATTCTGCAAATTTCCTCCTCATCTGTTGGCTTTATGCAACAATTATTTATAGATGCAAGCTCATCCTATATTTCTAAGCACCTGTCAGCAGCGTCCTTTACCACTTCCTTAGTGATTGTCTCTCCAACTGTCTAAAAGTGGTCATTTAGTTTGTCTGCTATGTCTCTGGGGTGCTAGGCTATTTCATCATCTATTGTTCGTTTTTCAATGGTTTTTTCCTTTGTCTTTTTATTTGTCATAAACCCATTTATTATTTTCCACTTCTTTCCACTGCTATTTTTTGCCTGTTCCCATTGTTCTGTAATATGTTTATTTTTTGACGTTTTAATTTTGTTGTTAATATTGCTTTTTAATGCAGATAATATAACCTTAAGGTTCTTATCCGATCTATTTTTGCAAAGTTGTTTATACAAGTCATCCCTCTCTCCTATCATGTTTAGCACTTCTGTGTTGATCCCTGTATTACCTTCTCCAAACTTCATTATGTTCACGTATTCGGAATCTGATTTTAAGTCTTTTATGATGTCGATTACAGTATTACATCATTCCTGTTGAAGGGATTGGTAAAATACTGGATGGACACATTAGGGGGAACATCTTGGCCAATAACCCCCTAAATACCCACCAGTATGCCTACCAAACTGGCAAATCCACTGAGTTAGCGCTCAATAACCTTGTCGAGAAAATCACCCACTCTCTGGAAAATGGAGAGGTTGCGGTGGCAGCATTTCTCGACATCGAAGGAGCATTTAATAAAGCATTACCTATCTCCCTCTACGAGGCCACTATCGCCAGGGGGGGGTGGAACCTACCATTTGTGGCTGGATCGGAAACATGCTGCACAATCGGACCATTATTACCTCATTGCGGGGGGAGGTGGTCGGGGTCAGGGCTGCGAGGGGGTGCCCTCAGGGGGGCGTACTATCCCTCCTGCTGTGGTCCCTCTTTGTGGACGATCTGCTGGCTATTCTCGAACTCTGGGAGGTTGAGGTCCAGGCGTATGCTGATGATCTCGTCATAATGGTTAGAGGCAAATCTGAGGAGGAGCTGGCTAGTACTCTTCAGGAAGCACTAAATAACAGATGTCTGTGAACCCTCGCAAAACGATCATTGTTCCATTTACCAGAAGAAAAAGGTTGGACAAATTAAAACCAACTATTCTCATGGGAGAAACCATTCCATTTTCGGACCAAGCAAAATATCTGGGAGTTATCCTAGATAAGAAGCTCAACTGGGATATACAGTTAGAAAACGTTATCCGCAGGGCAAAACTGTCCCTGTGGACCTACCGGAGAATCTGTGGTAACAACTGGAGAACAAACCCTTAACAGATGTACTGGCTCTATGTAGTGGTTATCAGGCCAATGATAACATATGGAGCCATAGTTTGGTGGCCTAAGGTACTTCGTGGTACAGCGAGGGCCAAACTGGCTCATCTACAGAGACAAGCTTCTCTGGTGATAACGGGAGCGATAAGCACCGCACCATCAGCCGCTCTGGAGGTCCTCCTCAATATTCCCCCACTTCACATATGGTTGGAGAGGGTGGCGAGGTGGACAACGTACAGACTAAAACAAACGGCAGATAACATGTCGAGGGAAATCAATCTGAGAGGGTCCGGTCTCCTTGATGACAGTGATTGTCACAGGATACTGGGAATGGTCTCAGAATTGATGTCTACAAAAATCAGCAGAGATCTGTCTTTGAAGACCGTCCTTCCGGAAAGGGAGGACTGGGACCGGAGTCAATCGACCCTGTTGAGAGCGGACCTCTGCTGGTACTCTGACGGCTCCAAAACCAATTTGGGAGTAGGAGCCGGCGCATATGGGGCAGCACCGATGCTAGACTATCAGCTAGCCTCGGCAAGTACGCAACCATCCACCAGGCAGAAGTGTATGCCATCGAGATGTGTGCAAGGGAAAGTTTAAAAGACCTGTGCACAAACAAATCGATAAAGATATATGCAGATAGCCAAGCTGCAATAAAGGCTCTTGGTTCCTACCAATGTAATTCAAAGACGGTATGGAGTTGTAAATCTGCCCTTAACGAATTGGGCAGCTGTAATGAAGTGTCGCTGGATACCGGGTCACTCGGACCATGACGGCAATGTTGCGGCCGACGCGCTTGCCAAGAGTGGGGCCCAGAGTGACTTTGTTGGACCAGAACCGGTGCTGGGGATAACATCTTGCACAACAAAACGCACCTTAAAGACCTGGACAGAAAGAATGACAATCCAATATTGGCAAAATCTTCCAGAATTAGCCCACTCTAAGGCCTTCATAAATGGCCTGTCTGAGTCAAGGGCTAAAAAGCTTCTAGAGTTGAACAGACAACAACTGAGAACTCTAGTCGGCCTGTATACAGGACACTGCCGCTTGCGGCACCACATGCACCGTATTGGGGTCGGTCAGGAGACCGAGTGCCGGCTGTGCATGGAGAATGAAGAAACAGCAGAGCACGTGTTGTGTTACTGTCCGGCAGCGGACAGGGCTAGATACCTGCTCTTTGGCAAGGTAAAGCTTGCTCCAGAAGACCTGGATCAACTTTCGCCCACAAAGATTATCGACCTCTGCAGGAGGCTGGATTTGTTGGGCGAAATATAGACTTTAGGCGTGAGCCACAATAGACCTTAAGGTCGCGGTGGAGGGCCGATATGACCCACTCACATACAAACCTAACCTAACCTATGATGTCGATTAATTACCCAAAACTGTCAATATCTTTTTCTTTTATTCTTTGTTGGAATAATTTTGTAAATTGTTCTGGCAATGTTACAAGTAGAAAACCTGAATTTCGAAGTACACATCCAATATCATATGGTAGTATATTTTCCTAATTTGAAATGGGTTTTGTATGACATATATTTCACGAATTGATATCCCTAAACAAATTGAATAATTCCTTTCAAAGAATATCTGTAAAATCACATTGAAATTCAATGTTGCGAAAACGCAACATTGGGATAAACAATGAAACTTCATAAATATCCTGTCTGCACTAGTTTTTACGCGTCTTAGTTTGTCATCAGTATCAGAATCGCTTAAACTGTGACAGAGTGAGGTTAGCGTTAGGCAAGTAAACAAAATACCTTGGTCCATTCTAAGATTGCAGGAATTTGTAATTGAAGAAAATGGTAAGTGACACAAAATTTGAAGCATGGTGGTTTTGTACATGGAGACAATACATTTTTCAAGTAATGTGAAATATTGTGATGATCCTAGGAGGCCACCGACACTGAGGAAACTTGAGGCAATAATTGAAAATCTTGCTGTGAATGATGAAACTGATGTTTGTTATATACCACCTGATGTTGATAATCTAACTGACGAACAAGACATTGGTGATGATGCTATAGGTGGAACAGGAAATTAGCCTTCAGATCTAGCAAGAACCTTCGAAAGATTACATTTGGAGAGCGAAATTGAGACGGGAGGAAATATTAATGATGGGCCTATTCCATCACCAACAAGAAAAATAATTAGAATGGAAGACATTACTTGGTGTAGAACATCTGTTGATTACGATAACAAGGCAACGTCTAATTAAGAAAGTGTTGTGAAAAATATCATTGAGTTGCTACATGGAAAGTCTCCGCTTAATTTATTCAAAGGGAAGATTGTGAAAACATTTTTCAACAATTTTTTTCAACTCTATAAAATATTCCAGAGATCACAACCAGCCACATTTTGAATTAGATCAGAAGGGCCTAGAAATATTTCTCGGTATATTGATTCTCAGTGGATATCATACTCTTTCACAAACAAAGCTCTATTGGTCATCTGATGAAGATAAGGGTGTTCAGTTTGTTAAAATTGCAATGTCTCGGAACAGGTTCGTTGAGATGAAAAAGAAGATTCACATAGCAGATATCAACCAATTAGACAAAGAGAATAACTTTGCCAAACTACGTCCAGTGATTGATCTGCTTAATAAAAACTCTCTGAAATATGGCATCTTTCGTCACCACTTATTCATTGACAAGACGGATACTCTGGTAGCTTCGAGATTGACATACAAATATGCAGAGGCAACCCCTAATATCCTTTAGTTACAATATAATATCAGGGGTGCCACCGTTCGACAATTTGGGGTATTTTTAGTGCAATATTGATAGTTATATACAATTGTGGTATCTCTGGTTAAATTAGCTAGTAACTACAAGATTAAAAATTATATACAATTCTGGCGAGAATTGACTATATATATATATATATATATATATATATATATATATATATATATATATATATATATATATATATATATATATATATCAACATATAAAAACTGAAACTGACCCCAGATATGAGTTCTAGCGGTCCTAGTTCGCGCTCATTTGCAAACATTTTTTCAAAATTCAAAAGTCGGGATCCCCCCATTAGGGAATAATTTCTAGGAAAATTCACTGAAAATAAGGAAAATGTTTTCAGAATCTATAAAAGCAATATATTTTATATAATCATAGTAATTAGTACAATTTTGAGAACCAAATTCGTCACAATGCAGTTTTTTCGACCTCACGATCGTTTTGCTAACAAAGTTAGCGTCATCAGAGGGATGAAAAACTATAATCATAGCAAGTATAGAATACTTTCATAAAAACTCTTTTATAGTAATATATATATATATATATATATATATATATATATATATATATATATATATATATATATATATATATATACATTGCTGTATATGTATATTCAATTTAATTATGGAATTCATATGACACAATAAATCTAAGACTTGTGCTGTTTTTGCAAAATGGAATGGGTTCATCCAAAAAATGCTCGACAATTGTGCATCAGGTTCACCATACTCAAATTTGGAGATTCTAAATGGAAAATATTTCTTACTTTACTTATCTCCTCTAAATTGCTCTATTGTTACCTCAAGTTACCAAGGATCTTGACATCTTTATTTCTAACCACGTGTCAACGCTAAAAGCCGATATTTTTTTCAAAAATGAGAAATTAGAAATTATTCTAGACCAAATGATATCACTTTGGCAGTAATAAACTAAAAAACAAAACCAAACGTTCAAAAATGTTTATTCAGTTAAGTAAGTGTTCAAATTGTTGACCACCAGCTTCCATACAAAAGTAGAAATTTTCTTCAAAACGAGCTCTGACATTCTGGAGCATTTGTGGAGTTATTAGTCTTCAACAATACGTAATTCTTCCAGAGACTCCGTTTCTGTTGCTAAAATTCTGTTCTTTAAATGACGCCTCTAAAGGAGTTAAATCCGGTGATCTAGGGAGCCACTCAATAGAACCTCTACGCCCAATCTATTGCTCTGGAAGCTCTCTGTTCAAAAACTCCCTAACACGTTGTGAAAAATGCGGAGGAGCTCCATCTTGTTGAAACACTAATCGATTTTCTTGATAGCGATCATCATTTTCAACAATGTCAATTAGTAGAGGGTAAATAATATATTCTAGTAACTCCAAGTACCTTTCGCTACTCAAATTGCCATCAAGAAAAATTGGTCCAATTAAACAGTCTCCAAAAATGCCAGTCCAGTCATTCAATTTCTGTGGAGTTTGAGTGTGGACTTCGTGAAAATTTATTGGATTATTATCTGCCCAATAACAACAATTATGACGATTGACTGTAGAGTTTAATAAAAACGTACAATCGTCTGAAAAACATATTTTGAACAGAAAGTTCCCGCTATCGGTTATTCGTGCAGTTATAACTTCACAAAACTCCAGCCGCCGATCAAAATCATCTTTATTCAGTTGTACAAGATGAATTTTATACAGGTGAAATTTATGATGCTTCAATATTAGCTGAATAGTTCTTCTTTTGATGTTTGAAACAGTGGCCAATTTTCTCGTGCTCAAAGTTGGGTCTGCAGCAATTTGTCCTAAAACTTCAATCTCAGTAGTCTCATTTCTAACCGGAAATTGACGTTCAGGATCCCGTTTTTTGTTGGCTACTGAACCACTTTCTCGAAACTTTGCAACTAATTCCAAAATGTATTTTCTGTTCACAGGACTGTTCGGATGCCGTTTATTAAACAAATTTGCGGTACGGTTGGCACAGTCATCGTTTTTGAAAAAAAAAGAGTAATTATTTCAACTCTTTTTTCTACAGAATACACCATTGTGAAATTAATTTTCGGTAGTACTATCAAGTATCAAACCGACCGATAAACTGAAATAATAAACCGCATTTCTCTCATTCCGATAAGAAATGTTCTGATAAGTCATTTTTTTATTTACAAACCAACAAAACATTGACTATCAGCACATTTCTTATCGGAATGAGTGAAATGCGTTTTTGCATCTTCAACTGTTAATAAAACTTAGTGTGCTGAATTCAGAAAACTAGGACCCCTAGAACCCATATCCCGGGTCAGTTTCAATTTTTATATGTTTATATATATATATATATATATATATATATATATATATATATATATATATATATATATATATATATATATATATATATATATATATATATATATATATATATATATATATATGTGTGTGTGTGTGTATGTATATAGGTATCCGTCTGATAACTCAAAAAAAAATTAACCGATTTCGATGAAATTCGGCTAGTGTCTTTCTTTTATTAATGGCTTGGATGAGCTCGTTAGTCAAGAAAATCGGACAGGGTTTTCCGGGAAAATTTTGAGTTTCCTTTCTAAAAAAATTTTTTCTCCGAAAATTACAAAGCTGTTTTAATGAAACCTACTATATATGCTATATATGTTGCATATGTTGTTGGGAGAGGCATTACTACATACCAAAATTAAACTTTCTAAGTTAATAGAAAATTGAGTTATTCAAATTTTGAATTTTCTTTCAAAAAAATTTTATTTCTCCGAATCTTACAAAGTTATTTAAACGAAATTTCATGGATATCTTGCCTAAGCAAAGACCGTACTACATACCAAAATGAAACTTTCTAAGTTTATAGAAAATTGAGTTATTCAAGTTTGAAGCATTTAATAAAAATTCACTACCATAACGCACTTGCTGCGTCCCGAATTTTTAGTTTTAAGGAAATTTATTCTAGCGATGTTGAATTTTAATAGTTTGTAAATTATATTTGCTGTTATGTTATCTGTGGCAGACACTACTATCTCATTGTTTTCAAGGACACCTATACT